>OY744538.1:65339218-65351718 GCA_963556195.1 Sepiola atlantica
AACCTGCTTTTCTACACATGTGTTGACATGAGCGGAAACTTTGTTCTCAATCATGCGAGGAAGCTCTTCGGAGATAGTATGCTATCGTCTATGTTATCTCTGTTGAGGTTGTGATGCGAATCTATTGGTTAGTTAGCGTCTTTACTAGCTAAGTCTTTCCCGCTAGTGCTATTCGTTTTATAAGGTCAAATGGTGAATGTATTTAACCTTAGCTTTTCCTTTGAACGTAATCGTGTCTGCTCGTTACATAGATTTAGCCACAGATAGAAACGTTCAATGAGATTACTTACTCGAAGATAACATTTTATCTAATCTTGATTACGCAAATCTTAAGATGAAAAATACAGAAATAAATAATACAGAAAAATCAGTGGTAGTTTTGAGAAAAAAACGGACACCATTAAGGAAAAAAAAGAATTCCTAATTTAAACGAATCGGCAATTACGAATTAACGGGATACATTTTTCGATCGTTTAATTTTGTTGATCGGAGAAGATTCTGGCCATTATTCAACTATTGCTATTCTCTGCAAGGTCATCCTTGCTCTCCATTCCAAGGTCATCCTTGCGCTTTTCTATAGGAACCAGCTTGCACCTCTCTTTGTGAACACTGTTTTTCTTTCTAACGCCGCAAAGCTCACAAATAATTATTTTCTTTCAAAGAAAAAATTCAATAATATTATGAAAAAAAATATCTCCAAATCAAATACTTATTATCGTTATATGGTTCGTGTTGCAAGTGACATCCTGAAGAGTTGAAACTAATAACATTATTGAAATGTAAGTGTGTATAGCTGCTTAAAAAGTCATTATTGACTTTCTTAATCTATCTGTGTTTGGCTCTCTTGCTAACATTTGTACGTATATATATATATATATATATATATATATATATATATATATATATATATATATATATATATATATATATATATATATATGAAGATGAGAATTCCAAGGCAGGAGCAATGCAATGTTGAGGACCGGAAGGTGGCATGAGGATGAACAAAAATGTAAATATTAAGACAGTAAATTGTAAAAATTGTGGGCTTACTGTTAAATATTTAAAGGTCTGGAATGGTAGAATATTTAAGAGTAAACCAGCCAATTGTACACTTTACTGTCTTTATATTTAAATTTTTACATGTAAATGTGTTGATCTGAGATTTACCGTCTCTTGTAATTTATTTTTGTTCACCATTTTCCACCTTCCGGTCCTCTATTAAATTGCTCCTGCCTCGGAATTCTTACTTTCATACTTACTTGTTTACTAGCAATGATTGAAGCAATATATTATTTCCTTATATATATATATATATATATATATATATATATATATATATATATATATATATATATATATATATATATGTATATATATAAGGTTAATACAACAAAAGATATAAGAGGCAACTAATATCTTTAATTAGTGAACATCCGGATAAAAATGAAGCTCAATATAGTGGATAGAGCATTAATAGCATTAGATAAAATGAAAGAATAAAATAAGGTACGAATCAAATTATATTACAATTCAAAGTTCAAGCAAAGTATTTGAAAGTCCTTAACCCATGGGTTTTCAAAGAAAATTCTTATCGTCAGAGGATCATTACCGAAGTGGAATTACAGCGAGAAAATAAAACTTTACTTTGAAAAGATAAAAATATAAAAATGTAATAATAATAAACAAAATTAATAATAAAATGAATATTAAAATAATATATAAAAACTAAAAAATATATGTAACACAAATTGTATCGGCCAAAAACATATATTAAAGTTGAAATACCCAATCAAGGTACGGCTAGAAATAATATTGATTAAAGTAGTTTTTTTCAAAAATAAGGCAGTCCAAATGATGAAAATTAAATCCCAACGTAAGCCGAAATGTTAAGATTCCATTCTGATGAGAAGAATTTTCTTTGAAAACCCATCGGTTAAGGACTTTCAATTACTTTGCTTGAAATTTGAATTGTAATAAAATTTGATTCGTACCTTATTTTATTCTTTCATTTTATCTAATGCTATATATATATATATATATATATATATATATATATATAAGTGATTTTTCTTTTCAAAGGATGGACGTGTTTTGCGCAGACATGTTTCGCATGATGTTGATAGATAGTTATTCACTTGACTGGTATAGAAAAGTTTGGCCATTGCGAAATACCGGCTAAATAAATATGTAGAATTAATTCGTATAAAAGGGAATATGTATAGGCGAGATACGGGTATCCTTTAAAAATGAACGTTTGCATGAAGTATCTACTATTATATACTCATTCTGATGTCAATACATATTAATATAGATGTATACGTATATTAGACGCTACACTACTTACTTGATCACAGGCGATAGCCCTATTTATTCTACTTGGATTTCGTCAAAAATATTCGCAAACTATGACATATCATTTAAGACACTCCTCTTGCAATTCTCAAAATAACTCTCTTTACATCTATTATATTATCCTCATTATTATATAGACGTGTTAATATATTGTATTTAGAAAAATGCAAGGAGCATTTAATTTTTTATTAAATAAGTAGAATTATGAATACTATCTTAGTGTATATAAAATAATTTCCAACAGTATTGCTCTATTTACTCATTAATTTCATTTTTATTATCGCTTATGTTTGGATTCATGTTTTAAAACATGACGCACATCATAAATCTATGACTTAACGCCAAAGCTATATCTATTTTGTTAAGGTAATGTTTTAAGCTCTATTTATAAGATATTCGAAATAGCTAGCTTGATAGAACGTAAAACTGAAGATCTCATATTTTCGATTTCTAGTTCTGGTCATAGAATTCGCTTCATTTGCTGTGAATTAAGTATTCAATACAATATTTCCAATTTCTAAAAGTAGTTAAGATTTCTGATATTTTGAAATGAGACAACTTCCGCAACGTATTTATTACGACTGACGGAAAAAAGTTGAATGACATACTGATAAAAACTCTATTTACGACACATTCGATATATTTTTCTCTGGTGTTATTTTTCGTATTTTTATTCTGGGCTATTTTATTCGTGTCGTGTATTTCTCTACACTTATATTTGTATACATCCGTTGATATTAAACATCGATGTCGTGATATTTTGTTTTTCGTTACGTAGCTGCTGCATTAGTATTTATTTTTACAGTTGTGTTTAATTTCGTTACGTAGCTGCTGCATTAGTATTTATTTTTACAGTTGTGTTTAATTTCGTTACGTAGCTGCTGCATTAGTATTTATTTTTACAGTTGTGTTTAATTTCGTTACGTAGCTGCTGCACTAGTATTTATTTTTACAGTTGTGTTTAATTTCGTTACGTAGCTGCTGCATTAGTATTTATTTTTACAGTTGTGTTTAATTTCGTTACGTAGCTGCTGCATTAGTATTTATTTTTACAGTTGTGTTTAATTTCGTTACGTAGCTGCTGCATTAGTATTTATTTTTACAGTTGTGTTTAATTTCGTGACGTAGCTGCTGCATTAGTATTTATTTTTACAGTTGTGTTTAATTTCGTTACGTAGCTGCTGCATTAGTATTTATTTTTACAGTTGTGTTTAATTACGTTACGTAGCTGCTGCATTAGTATTTATTTTTACAGTTGTTTAATTTCGTTACGTAGCTGCTGCATTAGTATTTATTTTTACAGTTGTGTTTAATTACGTTACGTAGCTGCTGCATTAGTATTTATTTTTACAGTTGTGTTTAATTTCGTTACGTAGCTGCTGCATTAGTATTTATTTTTACAGTTGTGTTTAATTTCGTTACGTAGCTGCTGCATTAGTATTTATTTTTACAGTTGTGTTTAATTTCGTTACGTAGCTGCTGCATTAGTATATATTTTTACAGTTGTGTTTAATTTCGTTACGTAGCTGCTGCATTAGTATTTATTTTTACAGTTGTGTCTAATTTCGTTACGTAGCTGCTGCATTAGTATTTATTTTTACAGTTGTGTATAATTTCGTTACGTAGCTGCTGCATTAGTATTTATTTTTACAGTTGTGTATAATTTCGTTACCTAGCTGCTGCATTAGTATTTATTTTTACAGTTGTGTTTAATTTCGTTACGTAGCTGCTGCATTAGTATTTATTTTTACAGTTGTGTATAATTTCGTTACGTAGCTGCTGCATTAGTATTTATTTTTACATTTGTGTTTAATTTCGTTACGTAGCTGCTGCATTAGTATTTATTTTTACAGTTGTGTTTAATTTCGTTACGTAGCTGCTGCATTATTATTTATTTTTACAGTTGTGTTTAATTTCGTTACGTAGCTGCTGCATTAGTATTTATTTTTACAGTTGTGTTTAATTTCGTTACGTAGCTGCTGCATTAGTATTTATTTTTACAGTTGTGTTTAATTTCGTTACGTAGCTGCTGCATTAGTATTTATTTTTTACAGTTGTGTTTAATTTCGTTACGTAGCTGCTGCATTAGTATTTATTTTTACAGTTGTGTTTAATTTCGTTACGTAGCTGCTGCATTTGTATTTATTTTTACAGTTGTGTTTAATTTCGTTACGTAGCTGCTGCATTAGTATTTATTTTTACAGTTGTGTTTAATTTCGCCTTTAATTATTAAAAAAATTAGTTCTACCTTTAAAGTTGATTTCGTCTTTTTTAACATAATTTAAATTATCTGCGACATCCTTTCTTCCCTATATTACTTAGAAGTGGCTTTGTTTTATATATCAAGTAACAGCGTATAAATCGCAATATATACACATATATTAGTGTTTATAATATAGGTATATCAAGTATTAAATTTAATATTAAAGCAGTCTATGATTTAATAACAATTTCGGAACAAAATAACTTTTACACATGTTTCTAAAAGAGGCGAAAGTATTTGGAAACTAATTCCTATTCGAACAATTGTCAACTATATAGACTTGTTCATATAATTACATACTATATATAGATGTACTTACTCGACCTCGGTCGGTATTCATTGAATTCATTTCTCTTTACGTTTTCTGTTTTCTGAACTTATATTGTAAAACACATAATATTGTAGTTGGAAGCACGGCAAATCTTATTATATAATTTATATTAAAATGCGAGTTTTTGTCCATTAATAAATTTGATTTCTCGCTTATTATAGAAACATATTCTATATTATAAGTCGTGCAGGACTTGACTAAGAATTTAAGAAAACATAATATGTAGCGAAATAAATTATTATATTGCAAACAACACATGAGAACAATAACATATTAAAATTATCTAGTCAGAAACAAAGTTTAATTGGTTGTCGAAAGGGCTAAAGGTTTGACTTTGAAAGTCCAGAAAACTTCATAGATGGATATGCATGTGTATATATGTATGCATATAATCATTGTCTGCTTAGATATAAGTATTACTATTCTAAGTAATTAGGGCAATCAAGTAAATTCTATTATGCTAATGTTTAGATTGGAAATTAGCATATAACACCTTTGCTATTGATAAATTGTTGTATATCTATTTTCGTCGAATATTCGATTTTAGTTTATTTATTTCTTATTATATGGTCTGTGTCTGTTTCTAGTTAACGTTTTGGTTTTCTATAGTTTTCGTTTTACGATGCTATTTAATGTGGTCGTTCTTATGTATAGGGTATATAGGTGTTATTTAGTTGCTTTTTATGTGAACGTCGAGGCTGCATCACTTGCTGTTACTATTGTTGCATTTTTTCCTTGTATTTTTCACGCAATTCATTTGTTCTCATGGTAGCATTTTGATATGGGCTTCTATATTTTTCTAAATATTTTTTCTATTATGTGTATGAAATAATACACATGAACAGTGAACTCCAAGCAGAATACAGACATAGAAATGTATTCATGGTGTAAAACTACATACAAGCACATTTTGTCAGATGCAGGAACAAAAATAATACAGCCGTAAGAATGAGTACCATACCATCTATTATAGGAAACAAGTAAAACAAACACACCTATATATCTTATGTATGTATATATATAATCATATATATATATATATATATATATATATATATATATATATATATATATATATAATTATTAATAACAATATATGTGTTAGCATATACTATCAGTTTCCTTTACAGTCTCCGTAAACGATTCAGCTCGATGAGTGTCAATTAGTTAAAACAGAGCTAATATAAGTAAGATTCATATTATATTCCAATAGCCATGTTTTTATTTTATTTTTATTTATATATTTTCACATAGAAAAATGTAACGGTTTGTAAGAAAAAATATCTTACAGAAATATTATGTTTTTTGGAAATGTGAAAAATAAAAAAATAATAAAATAAAAAAATTGGTTATTGGAATATAATATGAACCTGATTTATATATATATATATATGTAATTATTAAATTATAAATATATACTTTTATTTATTTGTTTTTGTTTACTAACGAGTTACCGCTGTAAAGGCAGAAAGACTACTCGAACACAAAGGTTAATGTTTTGTTTCACGTGCAGGGTTAGACGAATACATTGAGAATTACAAAACCATGGTCGCATCTGGGTAGTAATTGATTACTTAATGGGACGGCTCAATATGATTTTTTTTTACATTGAACTTGAAAACGACCATACTGTATTCAACTGTAAAACAGCCCAGTGGTATTGCGTCCAAAAGACGGACAGTTCTTGTAAAAAAGACGGGCAGTTCTTGTAAAAAAGTCTACTAATGGAAGTTACGTTTTGTTTTATGTACACAGAGCAAGAAAGGAACATATTTATTGTGTTTGTAGAGATACATTTTTTCTTGCGATTATTTTATTGGAGGGGAAACAATTAGAGAAATGAAATGATTTCGTTGCTGAAATGAATGATTATGTCCGTATGGATACACTTTATTTTCGTTTCGTTCGATTTCAATAATTTAAACATTTTTTCGGCCAAACAACTTCAAACAAAATCATTGGTACAGGAAGTGGAAGACATTTTCATTGATGATCATATCTACAAATACTGCTATCCAAGCATGACAAGTAGTTTTCTTCGTAAGATAACTATTTATAAGTAATACGCTTATTATGTCATTTTGCGATTAAGCTAATATCTGTTAACTAATTTACATTGTACACGTTCCCTTCATTCGCTATGGCCTTTTTTTAATTGGATATCCCACAAACTTTCATCTTCTCGATTGAGGGAATAACCGATTAGAAGAATGTAATTCAAAGAAGACAGAGTGGTCTTCGGAGTTAGTGCGACGATCTTTCATTTACAGTGGATAAAATAAGTAATACTTTACACTCTTCATTTCTTTTTATTAAATGTTCTTTGATATATTATTTATGTAAAAAAAAGTGATCACCGTGTCTGACTGGACACATAAATCTAATCATTTACCTTTGTATTTAAATTCTCAAATATTGATTTGCAGGTGCTTATGAAATATCGCGGTGAAACATACTATTCTAGGCATATAGGATTAAGTGATTGGCAGAAAAAGAGATGTTACATATTTCAACACCGTGCAGACTTCGGCGTAATTTACACATACATTCATGAATAGTCAGCTCGGCATTCTTATGAATATAATACTATGTTTTTTGCTGTTTTTATTTAATTTCTATTTAATTTTTTGTATGAAATGTTTATTCTTAAACGACATCGTTCACATATAACTACTGTTGCTTTTCGCAGATTTACAAATATCGCATAGCAACTTAAAATCGAAACCTGTCGACAGCATTATTCTCAGTCTAGGATATACGGAATCAACTTCACTCAATCAGTGTTACTCGACTGTACCGTCTTAACGAGTTGCAGTTTCATTACTTGCCGCCGTGGTGAAGTAAAAATGTTGTCAGCGTGTATTCAGATCAGCGACACTGTAAACGGTTTCTGATAACATACATTGAATTTTACCGGTTTTATTATGCCAATTGCACCGACGCAGTTTTCGGCTTTTTCGCATTGCCACCCGAACTTACACTTAGCAATAAAAGTAATAAATATCATAATTTTATTTCATGTTTTCGATTCATATAAAATATCACTTGCGTTGTATGAAGACAGAATTAGTCTCCTCAAATTACATTCCTTGCCTGTACATAAGTACGTTGAAGCGAGGATGGTCTTTCATAGATATTAAATTATATGAATGTTTAAATGTTAATCGTAATTTATTATTTACAGATGTAATACTAAGAAAATAGTAAAATTAGTATTAAGAACTGAATTAAAAATTCGAGTAAAATATATCTATGGATTTCAGAGACGGAAGCATGACTTGTTTGTGTCTTCGATTTTCCCGGGCAACTCTCATGCATACATCTCCTGGTGACATTTCCTAGTGTGCGTGTACACATTTATGCAAACATCGTTATAAATAAAAGAATTCGCCTGTTTTATACTTTTTATCTTTTCAATTTGTCTGATGTTTGTTTTGGGTAATAAAAAACAAAAACAATAATAAATGTCCCATAGGTTTCCCGAACGTTTCTGATTCTACGTCGAATAACCCCAGGCGTCAAAAGCAAACGTGGAGAAAGAAGAGACATTTTTAAAAAACGGCGGTGAAACGTACAGTGTTCGCATTGTTCGAAGAAAGACGTTAACAATTGGATTTAGTTATATTTTTTGAATTTTAATACCAAAAAAAGACCATCAGAATAAAAAAAAAATAAAATGCAGTATTATTAAACAGACGAATTCTGTTATTTTTGACAATGTTTGCATAAATACGAATATTCTGCCTGAATACACAAACAAACAATATATAATGGGGTATATATATATATATATATATATGATGTGTGTATATATATATGTAAATATATGTATAAATAGTGTGTGTGTATATATATATGTATATATATGTATAAATAATGTGTGTGTATATATATGTATATATATATGTATATATAATGTGTATATATATATATATATGTATATATATATGTATATATATAATGTGTATATATATATATATATATGTACATATAATCTGTATATATATATATATATGTGTATATATAATGTGTGTATATATATATATGTATATATATGTATATATAATGTGTGTATATATATATATGTATATATATGTATATATAATGTGTGTATATATATATGTATATATATGTATATATAATGTGTGTATATATATATATGTATATATAATGTGTGTGTATATATATATGTATATATATATGTATATATAATGTGTGTGTATATATATATGTATATATATATGTATATATAATGTGTGTATATATATATATATGTATATATAATGTGTCTGTATGTATATATATGTATATATAATGTGTGTATATATATATATGTATATATAATGTGTGTATATATATATGTATGTATATATATGTATGTATATATATGTATATATATGTATGTATATATATATGTATATATATATATATATGTATATATATGTATGTATATATATATGTATATATATATATATATGTATATATATGTATATATATATATATATGTATATATATGTATGTATATGTATATATATGTATGTATATATATATATATGTATATATATGTATATATAATATGTGTATGTATATATATGTATATATATATATGTGTGTGTATATATATGTATATATATGTATGTATATATATAATGTGTGTGTATATATATGTATATATATGTATATATAATGTGTGTGTATATATGTGTGTATATATAATGTGTGTGTATATATATCTATATAATGTGTGTATATATATATATATGTATATATAATGTGTGTATATATATATCTGTATATATAATGTGTCTATATATATATATATTTATATATAATGTGGGTGTATATATATAATGTGTCTATATATATATTTATATATAATGTAGGTGTATATATATATATATTTATATATAATATGTGTATATATATATTTATAGATAATGTGTGTGTATATTTATATATAATGTGTGTATATATATAGATATTTATTCATAATGTGTGTATATATATATATATTTATATATAATCTGTGTATATATATATATTTATATATAATCTGTGTATATATATATATTTATATATAATCTGTGTATATATATATATATTTATATATAATCTGTGTATATATATTTATATATAATGTGTGTATATATATATATATTTATATATAATGTGTGTATATATATATATATTTATATATAATGTGTGTATATATATATATATTTATATATAATGTGTGTATATATATATTCATATATAATATGTGTGTATATATATATTTATATATAATATGTGTGTATATATATATTTATATATAATGTGTGTGTATATATATATTTATATATAATGTGTGTGTATATATATATATAATGTGTGTATATATATATGTATATATAATGTGTGTATGTATATATATGTATATATAATGTGTGTATATATATATATATATGTATATATAATGTGTGTATATATATATATATATGTATATATAATGTGTGTATATATATATATGTATATATAATGTGTGTATATATACATATGTATATATAATTTGTGTGTATATATATATGTATATATAATATATATATATATATATATATATATATATATATATATATATATATATATATATATAAGTATATATAGATATAGATAGATATCGAGAGAGTGAGAAAGATTGGAATACCAGCTCCAGGACAGGTAAAATTAATTATTCGACCAGAGCAGTTCTGGACCATGGTTATACCAGTGTATGAAGATTAAAATAAACATATATGCTACTAAACATAATAATTATTCCAACATTGATAAAAATTCATTACATGAGTTTGATTCTAGAACATTTCTTAAATTTAAAGTTTCTTAAGAGGAAACTGCATTTCAATGAATCCTGCGTAATTGTGGTTTAATGGCTATGGATAGAATGTTATTCAATCTTGAAACATCTGAATTTTTAAATCGGATGGTCTGCCTATATAATGACTCTTAAAACCCTTTTAAATTCTCTAAGGAAACTGAAATTTGAGGAAGATATATTCCATTATGTTTTATACCTATTGGAAGAATTTCACTAAAATTGGAGGTATATGAATTTTGAGAAAGGGATTTCTAATCCTCTTTACTCCCTTTGTATAAAAAATATTAAACTTAATAGGATATTGTCTAATATCCTAACACTTAGGTCAAGCAGCCGTGTACGGAAATTCATAATAATCGGTTAATTAATTTGTGAGTAAACCCGTACATACAACTATATAAACATGTATATATATATATATATATATATATATATATATATATATATATATATATATATATATACCTTAGTTTATATAAACCTCTCTCTCTATATATATGTAAGTCAATAACAGTTTATATATATATATATATACATATATATATACATATATATATATATATATATATATATATATATATATATATATATACCTTACTTTATATAAAGCTCTCTCTATATATATATGTAAATCAATAACGGTTTATATATATATATATATATATATATATATATATATATATATATATATATATATATATATATATAATGTAATTGCCTGTTTGCATATATGTATAATAATTCTATGAAATTAAGCAAATCGAATCAATGAAATCATAGCCAAGCACACTTTTATCAAAAAAAAACACGCCGTCCTGTTGTCTGGAGACCGAATTAATAATCATCCGATTAAGGATTTCGGAAAGAAAATATGTCCCTGCCAATCTGCGACTAAATTTGCGGACAATATGCATCTTTAGTCAATAGAGACATCCGGCCGCCAATTCTTTTTTTCTTATTTTTTTTTATCTATTTACATTTTCTTATCCATGATGATGTCTTTATGTTTTCCCCTCATGAGGACATGCATAAAGAGTTGTTTACGTGTGCGTCGAGGCATTGCAGATAAAACTGTGTGTTGTGACGGAGTTGCATCCCTTTCCAGATGACTGATTAGATCTGACAACAAGTGTACGCACGGCTTTTAGAAGCAAGCTACAGGTACTGATTTTAAAATGCATTCAAGTATATCGGAAGGATGCTTTGGCATTCGAGTGGTCAAACTGTTGACACGTCACCATTGAAATAGCATTTCCATCGCTATGTTTGGCGCCCGGATTTGGATTTTTGAGATTCTACCGAAACAGCTCTTTGCGAATTATATATATATATATATATATATATATATATATATATATATATATAAATATGCATGTATATATAATATGCATGTATGTATATATATATATACATATTATATATATGCATATTATATATATGCATATTATATATATACATATATATATGCATATATATATATATATATATATATATATATGCATATATATATATATTTATATATACACGGTCAGCGATATAATTCTAAGTAAAGTTCTACCCTGAGAGGACGGGTTTTGGAATTAATGTGGAAATAGGCCTGTTGCAATATGCTAGTCACAACCAACTGAGGAATGTCAAACGAGACTATTACGAAAATGCTATCCAATGATTCTACAAAATATACTCAGACTCTTAAA
>OY744538.1:65356718-65371718 GCA_963556195.1 Sepiola atlantica
TACACAAGGCCAGTTTCTACCAATAAAACCCAACCCAGACAAAATACTATATAGTCATTGCTGGTAATACTTTAAAAGAAATATATACCGACTATAAATTCTCATTCAATAAGTATGTCTTCCGAAAAAAGAGCTTCACTCTCTATGTACTAATAAGAACGAACCCGCAATGATCAATCACCAACAGTGACTTGGAACACTATTAGAAAAACCAGTACTTGTAGTTCCCTGAACTCACCATGTTACTTGTGCTTAACGTAAACACTTGAGATAGTTCGATTTAGTGATAGAGGTAAACTTCAAAACAAAAAGCAAGATATCTCAATTAACTGCATGCATAATAGATCAGACCTTCTCAGTAATTTATATATAACCTTTCAAAGCAAGTTTACAATTTCAAAATAATTAAAAAAACAAAAACACTATAATTATTTAACCCTAACTGAACCTATCGTATCATAGTATCTACTAAATACTCCATAATTAATTACCCCCTAAGGCATGGACACACCAGGGCCTCTATTTGTAAAAATAATTTTACCTATCCACAAACAATAAATATACATAATTATCTTTTTATACTATATTTTATAGCATGTCTGATATAATTATTATGTGTAATCTTCCAGTAAATGAAAATTAGAATTAGAATACATTACGAATTGTGACAATTAAAACCATTAATATTATTACTATTTTCATTATTACCAATTGCAAATTATTATTATTATGACAGTTATTATTATTATTATTATTATTATTATTATTATTATTATTATTATTATTATTATTATTATTATTATTATTTCATAGTAGTCTCAACTTGTGGATGTTTTTAGTTGGAGTTTTCTTTTTTGAACATCAAGTCAATTCCCTTGACTTAAGACATTCAAACTGTACTTCGACACTCTCGCTCTTCCTAACATGCACTCCTTTTGCAGTATTGGAAAAGAACGTGTCTCGTCAATTTGTTTAAGCTATTAATGGTGGCTTTTCGTTATGGTTTCAAGCGTTCCAATTACAACGGGAATCACTTTTAATTCTTTACATTGTTATAGTCTAACTAATTTTCATTTTATATCTTGATATTTTTTTTCGTGTTCTTTCTCCTGCACTCTGGTATCGACCTGGGTAGTCTATATCAATGATTAAGCAATGTTTATGATAAAGCAAGTTCTCCTGTTTTTGTTTAGAAAGACTAAGTCGGGTGTTGAATGTTCAAGAACTTTATCAGTATATATGGACATGTCTCAAAGAAATTTGACAATGTTGTTCTCCTGTACCACTTATGACTTATGGCTCTACTACTTCTCATTGAGGTCAAATTCATAAAGTTTGCATATATTATTATTATTATTATTATTATTATTATTATTATTATTATTATTATTTTTATTTTTATTGTTATTATCAGCACTTATTGTGTTAACGAAATAAATATATCTAATATATAAAGTTAAGACGATTTTCCCGTGTACGTTCTCGAAGAATAGGAAAATAACCACGTGCCTCACAGGCTACTAAGCTCACCACTATATTACACTTATTCACTCGAGCGTGTTTTAGTAAATTTGTTATTATTTTTCTCCAGCAAACACTAAATATTACTTTTGCCCCACTATCTTCGACTCTCCTCAAACATACTCCATATAAATGGTAGCAAAAACTTCCCCCACTAATACTTTAGCACACTTCTTATCGACACCGGGAACTAATAAACAACGTCTACTTTAAAAAAAAATGTCCGTTATTATTTAATATTTGTCTGCTATTAATTTACTACATAATACAAAACATTAGACACACATTTAATGGCACTCCCGCTGAATTTCGAGAATATCGGATTACGTTATTTCTCCATATTATGTATACACTTATAGCCAATCCGCTTATTAGAGAATACAATTAATGAGCATAGTATTTCATCTTTCAACATGGCGCCTACAATTCTTCAACGACTCGACTTCTGAATTAAGTAAATATACGTCAAGATATTTAACAGACCCCATACAGTTTACATTTTCTGAGTTCAACACCTTTTATGAGCATAATATCTAAGAATTGGAAAAAAACATTGATTTATTGGTATAGAAATGACCCAAAACGTGTGACTTGTGGACCCTACATTCGGCGCATTAAGGCGGATCGTACGATAAGACGCATGCCAGCTACTGGCTGGCTTTGTTTTTATTACCTATTTTTCAAAACATTTTCTACTCATTTTCGTAGGCCAGTAGTTACGAACGTAGATCCAACACCGAGAAGTTCATGGTTTGGTCCTAGTCGTCTGATACGATTTCTTTTTCTTTTTTTTACATTGTTAAACTTCTGCCTACGAGGGTTAGGGGAAGAGCTGACTATGGGCAGAATGTTTTTTTAAATCAACTTTATTATTGTAGTCATTAAAAAAGATCAATGTCATATGTAGTGATTTTACTCTTGTGAATATCAGTCTGGTGTGACCTATTTGTGTTCGGTCGGTTGTTGACAAATTTTAATTCATTCTGTTCAATTTCTCCCGTGCAACGCCGGGGCACGAATACAGCTAGTATAATAAATAAAATTAATGGCAATTAGTTGAAATAAAAAATAAAAAACAGTAAACAAACTAATAATACAAACTAACAAAATTAGAACCCAATGTGTTAACAACCTCACACAAACTACAACCACAATCATTGCCGACCTAAACTGAAAATCAGTTTTTCATTGTGTCTCGTTGCACAGCGAAAACTCTAAACAGAAATGTACGAGTCTCGTGCCAGCAATCAAGATTCAGACATTAGATGTATGTGTCTATTTTACTTCCCTCCCCCTTTCTTTACTTGCTCTCCTCTCCCCCGCTCCCCATCCACTTCCTTAACCCTTCTATTTTATCTATCTTCAATGAATTTGTTTCTTATTTTATCTCATATCTTATTATTTTATTTTATTTTTATCTATTTATTTATTAATTTTATTATTTCTCTCTCTCTTTCTATTTATATCTCTTTCTTTTTTTTCATTCAATTTTAGTCCATTCCATATTTTATATTTTATATTTCTTTGACTTTATATTATATTTTTTATTTTAACGGTCCCAATTTAACCACGTGACTTTCCCAAATTTGAATTTTTAATTTCTTTTTTTTCCACTTGAATATTTCTAAATATGATCTAAGGTTAAGATCAGATTTAAACTCTCCCTGATGAGATCTCAGTTTATAACATCGACGTGCCAGTGTCGCAGATGTTGTACGTGTATGTTTAAATAAAAAATAACCATATATATATATATATATATATATATATATATATATATGATGAGAAAGGAAGGATAGCAGTAATCCGACGTAATGTGAAATGAAAAAGATAATAAAACATCAACGTGTAGTCTTTATTGTAAGTCGTACTCAGAATGATAATTTGAAGAAAAATGTCATGCAAGTACATCGAAATGTTGAATTGATAACATCACAAAGTGTATTCCCATGTAAAATTAACCGAGAAAGATAATGGTAGTATTCCCGAATCTCTAAATGCACCCATCAGGTGGATACGAGGCAAATTTCGTCAGGGGTATGAGACGATTATTTAAGTTATATTCAGTTTAATTTCAATTTAATTATGTATTAATTTTAATAGAAAACAATTATATTATTTAGTACTTTGTTTAAAAACTGCAATTCATTCAACTTGAAATGACACTAGACGTGGGATTAAAAAATAATAGACGCTAGTTCTAGGGTAATCCCGGTACCGGCCTTTATTTTGTCAGTATGAGACGATTTCTATGAAGGATAAGGTGACACCCCCAGGCTTTACCTTCGTACACATATAATTCCCACAACTTATCCAGAAATTACGTCATAGGGAGTTTAAGAGAGCGTCTCTACACTTTTAGTTCATTGGTACAGCAGGGATCCATCTCTAAACTTTTAGTTCTTTACTACAACAGGGTCGCGTTTCTAAATTTTAGTTTACTGGTACAACAGGGGCGCGTCTCTAAACATAGTTCTTTGGCATAACAGAGGCGCGTCTTTACACTTTTAGTTCTTTGGTTCGACAGGGGCGCGTCTTTACACTTTTAGTTCTTTGGTTCGACAGGGGCGCGTGTCTAAACTTTTTGTTCTTTGGTGCAACAGGGACGCGACCCTAAACTTTTAGTTTTTTGGTACGATAGGGGCACGTCTCTAAAGTGTTAGTTTTTTGGTGCAATATGGGAGCTTCTCCAAACTTTTAATTCTTTGGTACTAAAGGGGCGCGCTTTTAAACTCTTAGAAAACAATCAGATGGGAAAAAGAGAAATAGAGGGTTGCAAGGAGAGAAATACTGGAGACGAGAGAAAGAGAGACGGCTAGAGAAAGGAAGAGAGATTGAAGAGTTTATATAAAGATGTTGCACACATTATTTAATTTCTACTACGGTGTTTTATCATCGCTTTGATCACTGCCAGGCAGCACCGCTAGTATACAAATATAATAAATGTGTGTGTCTTCTCCTTCCGTGTACACCGTTAATTGTATTTTACCAGCGTGCGCAATTGTTGAAAGTTATTTAGATAATTGGCAGGCCTACACTTTAATTGAAAGTGAAGCAGTCGAGTTGTTTACTTCTTTAAAAGAGATACAACGATAAATCGCGTGCCATAAACTTTTCACACCTTTTCTTAATAACTTTACATTACAATGGAAGAATAATTATATTAGGACACAACTTGCGAACCAGCTATTTATACTGTAAACAGGAGAGCTACTTGATAATTCTGACTCTTCTTTATTCCCTCTAAACGTTACGTTATGAAATATTATTATGTAAATAGTCTTTTTAATCAGATTCTGTTAACCAAATAATTTATCTGATAGAGTATTATGCCTATAAAGAAATATGTGCTTACAAGTGTTTAAAAATATATAGTTCTCTTTCTATTGGTTGTTAGTCACAGCTTCTTGGCTGGTGTGATTTCTTATTAAATGGAATATTAAATGCTATGGATCATTGATCGTCATGCATAACACATAGAAATACATTCATAAGCACAATAAATACTTCATGCCGGGAAAAGAAAGATACCTAATTTCTGGCGACTCCATATTCTACCGTAAACGTAACAGTTGTAAGCATTTAATTTGTTTACAGCATCACATTCGGCTGACGACGAATGTGATGCTGATGCTCCTCTAGAAGTACTTTCATTCTTTTAGTTCGCGATCCTTGCTAAAGACTGCACGCACTTGTCCATTTGAAAAGAAACAGATTACATAAAACACTATTTTTTTACACATTCTTTTATCCCCAGAAATAAAAGAAGTTAACTCTGGTTCTTTAAGGTACTCGAAGGAGAAAGAACGTCCCTTAACGGTTCAGACAGCAGTGAAACTACCGTTTGCCTACGGAGTTAAATTTGGTGGTCCGCCTAATAGGGACGTCTTTGGAAGGGCTGTTAACGTCCTGACACGGTACTCCAGCTTCCTAAGTGCAAACGATATGCACATCCCCGTTAATGAGGAGATTATATCTGGTTGGGTTAATCCCGCCCGTTGTCTTCATGTGGCTTAGGCCGGATTTTAGGGTGTCATTAATTCTCCCAAGATAATTAATTATTTTGGCTGATGTAACTGCTGTGCTGCAATTAAACGCTGTATTATAAGAGCGAACAACACACACACACACACACACATATATATATATATATATATATATATTAATATAATTATTGGTCCCCCGATTTATAAAATCGGGGGACCTATGTTTTGATGCATTTCCGTCCGTCCGAATTTTTCTCCGCAACCATCCATTCAATTTCTCTGAAATTTTGCATGAAGTTGTAACTTTTGTCAGGTTAGAAAGTGACATTCTCCGATTTAAATAAAAAAAATCTGTTATGCCCCCCAGGGGGGTCAAAAGGCCCCAAAAATTGCTAAAAATGATATTTTTTTGCCCCATAACTTTTCATCCATCCATTCAAATTCTCTGAGACTTGGCCAAAATATGGAGGCCATTGTTGCTAATAGAAAATAAGTATCGCTGACCTTGGAAAAAATCTGGTTCGTGGCCCCAGGGGGTCAAACCCCCTCAAAATGGCAAAAAATTACCCTTTCCTCCCATAACGTTTGATCCATCCATTCAATTTTTCTGAAACTTGGCCAAAATGTAGAGGCAATTGTTCTGGATTAAAAATGAGCATCCTTGGCCTCAGGAAAATTCTGGTTCGCGCCTCCAGGGGGTCAAAGGGAGGTTAAAAATGCCCCAAATTTATTGCATTTTACACTCGCCACATCGAGTCACATACAGAGGGGGACCACGCATGCACAGCTTGTTTATTTTTTACTAAGGAAACGTAATTAAAACTCGAAAGTCAAGTTGTCGAGCGTTACGACCCGTTGTGGACGAAGTCGAAATCTAAACCGAAAAACTCTCCATCGCTGTAATAAAATCGAGAGAGAGAGAGAGAGAGAGAAATAGACGCAATATACATGAAGAAGTAATTAAAAAAAAACAACATGAAAATGTTATTATTTAACACGCTGTTCCGATCTTCATCATTTAGCGATGCCTGTGTAAGGCCAACATTGACTTAACTTTTAAACTGGCAACCGTCAACGAGCTCTCAACTTTAAATCCGCGGCGGCTGATTACCTTCTGACTCGTGGTAACATTTAAAGTGCAGTGTTGTCAGTTTTATGTGTTTTCCCCAGAGTATAATGTTTCGTTAATAAGCAATATACTCTTACGGCAATTTTTTTTTCAAACGAGTCACCACTCTTTTCATAGCTCTATGGTTATTAGAAATAAGGGTTATTGTGTTGGACAGGTTGACGGTGAGAGACCGAGGGGGTTCGTATCGATTGTTGTTACATGTAGAGAAGTTGATTGTTTAAGAAGAACGCCTCAACAATTATTTGTTTACAACAAGACTTGAACACAGCAATGTTATAGTCACACGTGAAGCAACCCCGTGGTACTGAGTTTCACAGACGGGCAGTTCTGGGAAATAAACTTTGCTCATGGAAGTTCCGCTTACTTCTAGGTACACAGAGGAAGAAAGGGAATGTATTAAGTGGTTGAAGCTAGGCGTTTTTGTTGTGAAATCTATATAATAATACGCGTGTATTTATGTGTTTCGCTGTAGCATTTATAAACAGTACCTCGTTCAGCTTTGCTTTTATTGCTTTCTTTATGTAACAGTTGCTAAATTGGAAAAATCTCTGAAAAATAACAAGATCATCTTGCCCATGTGTGATGAATTTAATGTCCATGATGTTTAACGATTAGTGTATTCCAACACAACTGATAATAAAGGAAGTTTTTTTCATGACTTTTCTCTTGACTGTGAGCTGACCAAGATTGTTGACAATCTCATTCGAATATCAGATACAGACAGATATTTTGGAATCCGTTTTTAAGCATTGCTTTACAACTTGCCCTGAAAAGTACTCATCTACCGTCTTACACACTCTGAAACTTTTTGATCGCTCAGTTGTCACATATATCAACTTTAAGCTCAGGTGGTCGTTTGATGTAATTTTTTCATCGCAGAATATATCGATACTCCAGAGTTGAATTGGAAAAACTTACATCTCTTATCTCGAAAATTATTCAACGTTTTATTTTCAAAATGAAAATGTGTCCTCGATGGCTTACGACATATCCGACTAATGCACCACTGGTATTGCGTGTTTTACACACTCTAAAGATTGAAACAGGCACCAAATAGCCAGCCATTAATCATCTTTAATCTACTAATAATAGTTTGTTTTATAATTTGACTCATAACCTATACATTCGATTAACTCTTGTACTCGAATTACTTTTGGCCTTGAAATGTAGTGATTCATTAGTTAACGAAGAACTATAACTTCCTTTCATAAGTTTATAGTTAAAAAGACATGTACATGAAGTTGAGTTATCGTTCTTTCGTAGCATGTCTCTTTCTCGACTTATATACATGACGATTACATTTTTTCGACATAATTTTTCTCGCCGTTTTACGTGTATGGTAAAAGTTGACAGTGAAAAATATACATTATTATTGTTTGTTTAGCTAACACATGGTTTATGTTTTTTTTTAAATAAGTTGTTTATGAGTAATGCCGACACCTATTTAACTCTAAATAAGTTACGTGATTGCAAATATAAATTAACTTCAAATTAGATGAGAAAAGCCAGCATTGCGCCTTTTTATTATTTATTCCGCGGCTGTTTTTTAATTATTATTTATTAAGGCAATCACTGTTTAATAACGGATTTATGTGATGGATTAAACACTTGTCCATTTATTTATTTAAAAAATGTATTTATATATATATATATATATATATATATATATATATATATGTGTGTGTGTGTGTGTTTTTAAAAAAATAAACAAATATGTATATATATATTAATAATAATAATAAATATGTATATATAATATGTATATTAATGATAAAAAACAATATATATAAAATACATATATGTATATATATAATCACAATAATATATATTGATTTTAATATATATCTATATATAATTATATATAATGATATATATATATCATAATATACATCTATATAATATATGTGAAAATTATAATGTAATATATATTAATAATATATATATATATATACATGTAATATATATTAATAATATATATTTAAATACTATATATTGTTATATATATATATATATACAAGATATGCTACTAACAATAGTAATATATATATATATATATATCTGTATATGAATAATAAATATATATATATATATCTGTATATGAATAATAAATAAATATATATATATATATATAGGTAATATATGAAATATACTAGAAAGACGCGGGTCCCGCCGTTGCATTGTTCAAATAGAAAAGAGTTATTTTAAGCCTCAGTCTGTGTTGCAGTTAAACCACGTTTGCTTGAATACAATTTTATGAACACATTTCATAAATTCACTGTTTGACTGTAAGTAATTTACGTGATTACAATAGGATTTTTTCATGAATAATTGATTGCAAATACGGATAACATAATATGTCGCACATCCTACGAATAGCCGAAGTTTTTTTTGTTATATAAAAAATGATCTGGTTTATACTAATTAGTTTTATAAGATTTTGGCTAAAATTGTATTCACGCAGAGGTTGTTTATCGGCCACGCTTACAAAGGCTTATGTTGTTGTTCTTTTACACATGAATTTCTTACAGGAGGTAAATAAACATACTAAAAGGTACATAGGTTGTTTGTGACATATTTGTTGTAAGCCTGTTTCAATATAAGTAATGTATGTGATAAAATAGGATTTATCAATAAATAGTCCAACATTTCTCGTTGTGATGGAACGAAAAAGATCTACGTGAACAAAATTGTATTTATCCAGAGCTTGTATTTTGCCACACGGGCTTAGGGTAAACTTGTTGTTTTTTTGCACCACATAAATTCTGCCGGAAGTAAATACACATGTTAAAAAGTAAGCAGTTAAATAATTAGCTGTCGAATGTAGAAGATTGCAAAAACAAAAAAAAACAACCTCCGCTAAAAAGATTGAAGGAAAAATATAACTGTGTATTCTAGTATATATATATTAGAATACACAGTTATATTTTTCCTAGTGCAGCTTATGAACAAAACAAAACATACATTTTGTTCGGCATTTTCCGGCCGTCTACGTTAAATGCGACTAGCTATCGAAACTGTTGTTATTTACAATATTTAGTTTATTGACAAAACAGCACAATTTCTCGAAAAGAAACACGAAAAGACATTACACTTTTAACTTTCTCGTGACAGAAAAATTATTCATTCAATCTCCTCGTAAAAAATAGCTAAGTTATGAAAAATAAATATACGATGAGTATGTTTCTTTCAGTAGTTTTCGTGTTAAAAAGATGCCGTGTTTTTATTTTGACGGATTCGTTTTTATTTGGCTTTTTTAGGTATTTACGTATTTTTGCGTCGGTTTTGTCTGGTTCAAAAACTGTACCAGTTCTAAAATATTGTAATTAATTCTTTTAAAATAATACATTCATTTAGCTAAATCGAAGACTTTTAATTTAAAATTTGATATACGAACGCAATGTTGTTGTATCGTTTAGTCATAACGTAAACCTTATTTGTAATGTTCTTTAGCATGGAAGGTTAAATAAAGCTAGGTTTGGGCAATTATCAAAGAAATAATTTGTAAGAAAATTATGAAATAATTTAGCCCACTCATATTGACGGGTCGGAGTATGTGACATTCAAACGGATAGTCCTGTATATCGCGGTAATGTGTATATTGCCTTGGCATTGTGCGAGGTAAAGATTTTAAAAATGTGTCACTATGACAATCATTACGATATCCCTGTATTCCGCGCTTAGGTAGACAATTTACTGACGTAGTAAGTTTAAAAGATGAAATAGTCACGTTATTCTTAAAGATAAGTAAATATCAGAGTATATATTAAGAGAAAGAAAAAAGTAAGTTCAAATAAAAAGAAATTGGGAAAAGTTTAACTATGCAGAAATCCGTAGTTATAACAAACAGTTATTTTTTTATCAGAGATGATATTCACTGGTATTTTAAAGCGTTCGGTAATTATTCTGGATTACCCGGTGCTTGTGTGGTTTTATTAAGGATTGAAGAGTATCACACAGTAGATCTGGTGACGGTGTTCGTAGAAAAATAGTAGCGGGTCAAATTTGATGCTACGTTTCCTTTGAAAAATATGTTTGGGAGAGTTCAGGAGGACGGATAAAATATAAATATGGGATGAGGATGAATTGAATGCAGACTTTATGGAAACACTCGTTAGTATTTTAATTAGTGCGGAACGGATAAGCATATAAAGATGTCAGTAGTTTTCTATGATGTTTGAAGTTGCACGAAAATAAACGACTTCATTTTATTATATAGAAATATTAATAATAATAAATATATGTATACTATATGTAAATTAATAGATACACATAGGTCTTTATTATAGAAGCAGAAGATATGTAGAATTATAGAAACATTCCTCTGTTTTTTAATTGTTTAAATATAGTTTGCTGCACTTTTCCACAAAAATGTTTTATTTTATTTTTTATCGACACATCAGAAAATAGCTGCAGACAGAAAAACGGCGCACGCCCGGATACACTGATTTACAGGTCTGCTTTTTAATGAAACAGAACACTATGATCGCTTACATTTTTTTTTTGCTGTGCGTCCAAATGTAAAATCTGAAGCACACACCCAGGAAATGCGTAGGAAAGAAGAATCTTTTTGTCTGAGATAAAAGCAGGCGTCTAATGATCACGAGAATAACATACTAAGACTCAGACGATTTTTTAAAGAATTAAAATCATCTTCTTGAAAGCGTAGGAGGTGTTTCTCTAAGAAAAAAAATGAATATTTTCTTTTCGATCTGCCATTATGTTGTTTTGAAAATGCTGTATTCGAAGGAAAATAAAATAATGTCTCGGAGATTCGCTTGTGTACAAGATCATAGCATATTTGAGTTGATTTTATCCAAAAAACGTTTATTCATTTTTGTTGTAAAATCTTGAATTATTCAATAAAGGACACACAGTTGTATTATTTATATGCATTTAAATGTAATGGTAATATGCACTCTTCAATAAGAGAAAGCAATGTGAGCTATCAGTTTTACAAAACGCCTTATATAGAAACTCATATAATGAGGGAGAGGGTTAACATTAGTTCAACGAACAGAACAGTTCTGAACCAATTGTATGTCTCCTTACGAAGATTAAAGTCAACATATAATGATACTAAATCTCATGTCCAGAATATTTATTCAGATTTTGATCAAACTCTATTAAATTATTTTACTATTAAAAATGTATAAAATATACGGATTAAGTGTAAATGAACGAAAGAAGAAATTGAAATTCAGGTGATCTTGAATAATTGATGACTAATGACAATGGGTTAAACGCAATGAAAATCTTAAATATTTATTTTTATTTTTAAATTGAAGGGTGATTCTTTATCATGCTTCTTCAAACGCCTTTAAAGAAACTGAAATGGGAGAAAATATTATCCCTCCCAATTAACTAAAATGTGAAGAATATTTATCAATTAATGTATTACACCTATAAAAATGTCACAAAGATAAGAGGTATCTTAATTTTTATCAGAGGCCTTAACTTCTTTTGACCCATGTTTCATAAAACTAAATAAAACTACATATATCCCACATTTCGACACATTATACATAACAGTTGTGCTCCGACGTTCATAATAATCAAATCATAATATCAGATTATTACGTTTAGCAGTGAATCCTGTACATACGAATATTAAAAAAATAGATACACACACCTAATTTTATATAAATAGAAAGAGCGTCTTACAAAAGAGACCTTGAATACTGTGTTCGCTAATGGATACGAAAATTGCCTGACTATTGATACAATCCTCTTACCTGTATAGGAGGTATATACGTCTTAAGACAGAGTACTATTGCCACATCTAGATATGCGCTGCTTAGAGCACTCTTTTTTTTTTGCTTGGCAGAGGGAAAATTCGACTAATCTAGTGGGGACTCCTCTATTCTATTTCCCAAAACAATTTTCACACAGAAGCGACGTTGTTGTTTTCTCTCTACTTTATCTTTATTACCATGGAAGATCCTCGACTAAACTTACATCTCCAGTTCTTCCTCGTAAAAAATGCTTGGAAACCAATTTTTTTATTAAACGGAATTTCCATGCACAGAGTGTCTTTCTTATGACATCCACTCTCTGAGGAACACATTACTGGCTGTCTTTCTTGAGGTCTAACCTGGTCGCGTTTAAATCAAATGTCGATAAACGCTCGTCATAAACCGTTCTCATAAGTCACCAAATGTATTAATTCTATTCATTATTTTCAATCCTCTCATGATGTTCAACATGATTTACCCACCAATCCATGAACTTCATTAACTACTTTGTTTTAGAATTTTTTAGATGAGGATAAATAATTTTAGATTATTCGAACTACTGTTCTCATCTTGGATGTTATTTTCACAACGTTACGACAGATGTAACTTCCAACCTTCTTCAGTTGCATATTGTTGCACTCGGGAATCTGTACAAAATTTCGAACCTTTTATTTAATCAAAGAGTGTTACTTGCTCTCGTTCCGTCAGTAATGACCGGGTAGAAATTTTCATTAATCTGTGATTGTATCTTTATCATCAGCTGCATTTAGGATTACCTTAAAACAAAATCCGTGGCGTAACGGATAAAGTGCTAAGTATAATCAACTTATTACACCATATTCTCGATGGCTTACCTCTTCTTCTGCACTCTTATACCATTCTTTCTATAATATTTGCTCACTGACGCCGACTGTTGCTTCTTTTTCTATATCTATACATTCCATAGACTTTTTTTTACTTAAGATATGAGCGCGAATTTCATGGGGCAATAACTCTCATAAACATTTTCAAAATAATTCTGCCAAATTTTGTGATTATTATGTAAAGAATAGGTTTTACAGAAATTATTGAAATCTTTTATTCGTTTTTCAAAATCTTACCTGACTCGACGTTATACCGATATGTTTCAACAAGAATAATAATGAAATAATTTCTTAATTTAAAAAAATATTCTAATCAAAGTGGGTGTATGTTCTTTTGTATGATGTGTTTTTTTATTAAAATGCCCATCGAGTTATGAATAAGCGAACAAAAAGAATCAGAATACAATCGTCTATTATTTCTAACTGTCTGAGTAATTTATTAGATTGTATTATGTACTGTATTTTTCGGTGCGGATGAATACGTCTTATTTTTTTTATTACTCGGACTACTATTCTCATCTTAAGGGTATTATTATTCAGTCTCAGCTGATGTAACCTCTCACCTTGTCCAGGTGCGTTTTATCGAACTAGCAATCTTTATGTTAGAACTTGGTAATCTATTCTGAAGTTTGAACTGGAGACTTTATTTAATAAGGGGCGCAGATTGTTCTCGTCCTGTCATCCATTTCTAAGTAGATATCTCAATTAATTTTGACTTTATTCGTAGTTAGTCTCACCTGTCGTTAGGATTTTACCTTGAATCTCCAGTTGTCAAGTAGTGCAATGGATAATGTGTTTAATACAATTAGTACTAAGTGACAGTCTAACTACATCGTGAAGGAACATGGTAATAATCGGCTCTATGAGTTCGCCATGCAAGAGGGTATAGGTCCTGCCTGCCCTGATACTGGGTTGTACAATTTTAAGCTGTAATGTTTAATGGTCAGTTTATATGTATACCCTCACACACTCACACTAAATTCCAGATATGAAAATATGGCAGAATGTATTTTTTAATACGAAGTCACTCCAATACAAACAGTTACATATAAATACATATTGTATTGAATACGAAACAAAACAATAAAGCTTTGTTAATATATTTCTTTATTTGCATTTTTTGTAACTATTCGAAGCAACCTACTTTCATATTAAGTATTCTTCGACAGATTACTTCAATAAAGTGTTGTTAAAGGAGAGCGAGGAAGGTGTTAAATTACCAAGTTTTGTATATTTTAGTTCGTGACTCATACTAAACTCAGACACTTATATGTATGTAAATGCGTTTTATTCTTGTCAAAGCTACAAAAGTTGAATCTGACGACCAAATGTATTTAAAGGTCATACACAGGCCCACGTTTGGTCAGCGTGACCCCAAACAAACGTAATTGAAATTCACACTATTTTTCTGAAATCTCACGATATTTGGTGCAAATAAATGTTAGTGTATGTTAGACTTGCCCACCAAATATCACTTCTGAATGTCCAACAGCCTTTGTATTATCGTGGTTCAATGCGATATTTCAAACGTGAAGCTTTTGTCCCAAGCACACCTGATTTAGGCTATAATGGTCTTCTTCGGTTCATGAATAGCCTGTGGATTATTTTGATAGACACTATCCTTGAGATGACACCACAAATAACATTCTGGGAGGTTTATGATCTCTTGGGTGTAAAGCCTATTCTAGATCACACCACCTACTGATCGAACGATCAGTAAAGTGTAACCGCATGTCATTGACCAGCGATAAAAGAAAGACAGTCAT
>OY744538.1:65379218-65386718 GCA_963556195.1 Sepiola atlantica
TTAATTTTCACTTTCACGTATCCTCTCATTAATTTTCAATGTCACTCCTTCTCCTCTCATTCATTTTCAGTTTGACTCCTTTTTCTTTCATTCATTTTCAGTTTGACTCCTTCTCCTCTCATTCATTTTCAGTTTGACTCCTTCTTCTCTCATTCATTTTCAGTTTGACTCCTTCTTCTCTCATTCATTTTCAGTTTGACTCCTTCTTCTCTCATTCATTTTCAGTTTGACTCCTTCTTCTCTCATTCATTTTCAGTTTGACTCCTTCTCCTCTCATTCATTTTCAGTTTGACTCCTTCTCCTCTCATTCATTTTCAGTTTGACTCCTTCTCCTCTCATTCATTTTCAGTTTGACTCCTTCTTCTTTCATTCATTTTCAGTTGGACTCCTTCTCCTCTCATTCATTTTCAGTTTGACTCCTTCTCCTCTCATTCATTTTCAGTTTGACTCCTTCTTCTTTCATTCATTTTCAGTTTGACTCCTTCTCCTCTCATTCATTTTCAGTTTGACTCCTTCTTCTCTCATTCATTTTCAGTTTGACTCCTTCTTCTCTCATTCATTTTCAGTTTGACTCTTTCTTCTCTCATTCATTTTCAGTTTGACTCCTTCTTCTCTCATTCATTTTCAGTTTGACTCCTTCTCCTCTCATTCATTTTCAGTTTGACTCCTTCTCCTCTCATTCATTTTCAGTTTGACTCCTTCTCCTCTCATTCATTTTCAGTTTGACTCCTTCTCCTCTCATTCATTTTCAGTTTGACTCCTTCTTCTTTCATTCATTTTCAGTTTGACTCCTTCTCCTCTCATTCATTTTCAGTTTGACTCCTTCTTCTCTCATTCATTTTCAGTTTGACTCCTTCTTCTCTCATTCATTTTCAGTTTGACTCCTTCTCCTCTCATTCATTTTCAGTTTGACTCCTTCTTCTCTCATTCATTTTCAGTTTGACTCCTTCTCCTCTCATTCATTTTCAGTTTGACTCAATTCTCTTCGCATTTATTTTCACTTTCACTCCGATTTTTCTTCTCATTAATTTTCAATTTCGTTCCTACGTTCTCTTTTCATTAATTTTCAGTTTCATTCCTTTTCCTCTCATTCCTTTTCAGTTTCACTCCTTCTTCTCTTCCCATTAATTTTAAATTTCACTCCTTATTTTCCTCTCATTCATTTTCAGTTACACTCCTCCTTTTTATTCTCATTCATTTTCAGTTTCACTCCTCCTTGTTCGTCTCATTCATTTTCAGTTTCACTTCTCTTTTTATTCTCATCCATTTTAAGTTTCACTCGTTCTTCTCCTCGCATCCATTTTAAGTTTCCCTCCTTCTTCTTCTCCTCATTCATTTTAAGTTTCACTCCTTCTTCTTCTCCTCATTCATTTTAAATTTCACTCCTTCTTCTCCTCATTCATTTTAAGTTTCACTCCTTCTCCTCTCATTCATTTTAAGTTTCACTCCTTCTCCTCTCATTCATTTTAAGTTTCACTCCTCCATTTCTCCTCATTAATTTTCAGTGTCATTCCTTTTTTTAAATTTTACATTTCACTTCTCTCCTCCTCTTGTTAATGTTAGGTTTTATTATTCCTCTCTCCTCGTTAATTTTTACTTACTTTCTTTCTCTGATTACTTTGTCTTTGACATTTACTTTTAGACTCATTTATTTGCACTTTTGTTTTCTCCACCTTCACTCTCTTTTTCTTTGTTCCCTGTCACCCCCTCTCCTCCCCTCCCCTCCGATTCATTTATTTTTACTTACTTTTATATTAACTTTTTTTATTAATTCCCTTCCCATTTTCGGCTTCATTTCTTTCCATTGATATTCCACCCTTATCGATTTGACCTCCAAAAAACTGATTATATTTCTAAATTTCTATCAGTTTCCAATTACTTCCATTTAAAATTACTTGAATAGTTCTTGGCTAGTGCACTGCGTCCCTCGTGTGCCCGATAATTTGTGTGCGTTTTTTTCTAAAGAAATCAAAATAATTCACATACGAAATTACAATAAGACTAAAATGTTCTTAAAATAATATACACCTGAGAGTGGAGACGTTTAGAATATACTTATTAATTTAGATATTTTGTGCGGAATACTAAGGACCCCTGTCTTGTGGGGTTTTCCTAGACTATATGATGTATTACAATCAGATGTTTTTTTTTTAATTTTAATACCGCTATTTCTATATAACTGTCCTTTATTTTCGTTGTATATTATACAGGACTGATGTTATTTTAATACTAAATACAGAAAGTATTTTCCGAACCAATAACATTCTTATGGTATGCTTCACATGATTTGATCCCATGTTTATTTATTGCCTGATGCAAAGACAAATAACAGTATTGTTCGGTTTTATCATGTGATTATATAGAAAAGATTGAAACTAATATACACAGTTGCTCTTACGTTGTAGTGAAGAAAATCATGTATTGTGAGACCCTATTATATAGTGACTTAAAACATGTCCTGCTACTCTGAAGATTGTCAGACAACTCACAGTTAAGGAAAATGAATCCTTAATCAAGTGTAATAAAGTATGTTTCAAATAAAATGGTTTGTCTTTTTTCGATTGCGAAAACATTCTAGACAGAAGTTTAAGAGCTGAATATCCATGTAACGACACTTAAAGTAACTGATGATCCGAATCATAATAATTCTAATAATGATAATGAAAATTCGTAATAGCTATTATGACACCAGCTGTTATTATAATAAATTAATTGATACAATGAATTGTAAGATAATAATATTATTCGGAATTCACTTGTGGAATTCGGGTGTGATTTTGACTGATAAGTAGGAATACACTTGAAGAAATAAACAATTGTTATTTATTATTGAACGAAAACCGCATGAAATCTTGAAACATTTTTCAAAATATCATCAGTTATCAACAAAACGTAAAGGTGATGATTGTCACCCGGTTGTGAGACGCCCTGTGAGCTGCTCCTACTTGTGGGGTCAGGCTGGGTACCAACGTTACGTAAAACAACAATCATGAACGTAAGTTAATGACGACATTTTATTTTTACTAATTAGTTATCGCTTATCAAGGCCTAAAAGCCACTCGTAAATAGGGGTTAATGAGTTTTCAAGATGAACGGTAGGAATACAGCGGGATGATTGGTGACGATGGTTGAAACTGGGCATGAAGTTATTATTTAAGAGTACGACTCAGCCAGAATTTGCTACACCATATTTGAAAACGACCATGTTGTAGTCAGCTGGGAAACAGGTCCGCGGTATTGTGTTCCACAGACGGGTAGTTTTAGGAAAAGATATTGCACATCGAAGCTCCATTAAGTTCCTGGCACATATAGGACAAAGGGGAAGATATTGACAATTATAAAAGTAAAACATGAACATATCTATTTTGTGTTTTTGAATTTCCATTTGTAAAAGAAACATTAAATAGTTAGAGAATTCACCAACGATAGAAAGACTATTATGTTTTTATTTTCAGTCATATGTAAAATAGTATCCTCAACAAGATATTGAGTCTGTGACACATAAGAATGAGAAGAAACGTCACGTCTAACCATTTAGTAGAACATAACACACTCGATTCCGTGTATATATATATGTATGTATATGTATATATATATTTGATAGGTAATAGTTGTTTTTTTGTTTATCAGCAGTTGTTGGCAGTGATGATGATGTTTCGATTTCGTCTAGCGAGGCGAAGGATTGCTTTATTATTGTTGGTTTGTGTAAGTAACTGATGTTATATGCACAATGTTGATGACTACTTATTGTAGTATGTTATTTACTTTCTCTCCAGGAGTTTAGATACAAGGTTAGGTGTGGTATTGATGAAAGTGTGTCTTAGGAATGAACTGGATTTGACCCCGGCACACTAAGGTCCTCAGTCTGAGTCGATAACAACTTAGCTACCGTAGGTATTTGATACTCTTGTCGGTACTGATTTGCGCAAGATGTTAAACACGACAACGCGTAGGCGTAATTGGTGTAGAATGAGATTCGCTTGAGATCACAGAGGAAAAGTACGATTTACTCCGGCGTGGGGACTGGCTACCTCATTGATTTGCTTAACAGTTACATTTTAGTAAAATTAAACACGGAATTTTTAAACATGTTCTTGCCATCTTGGATATTGTTTCTGAAGGCGGTTATGTCACGCTTACATGATATCAAATTGCAGTCAGCTCGACACATTCAATCATAACTACCAAAGGTAGGTAACGATTGTGAAGTGGATACCGCCACGAGCTTTCGACTAAACGTATGGTGGTAATCTTGCTGGACCCACATTATCACTTTTTAAAGAAATGTGAGTAAAATTTACGTGGTCAATTTTGTGACGATCTGATTCTGTGATAATTCAGGAAACTTATTCCAACTAAACAAAATTAAACAGGTAAAATGTCAAATGCAAATTCAGGCTAATTCTGTTCTTTTTCATTGCATACTCGTTAACCTGGTTAACGTCGTGCTACCGGGAACACATTTTCAGTGTTTTTGTCAGAACACCCAATTTGGAGGCCATTGGTTGTTTGGGTTTTGTCCTTTTCGAAGTGGAAGTCTGATAGCGATTTGATTTATCTTATTAATTGATCGAGTCATGTCAGCTTTGGTTATCCGGAGAATATTCTAGTAGGCTATATAAAGGCTCCGAGTCAATTTTTATACTAATGAATCACCATTTACAAGAATCAAAGGCCACCCGTTGATTAGGGTAAACGGGGATGTCAGTGATATTATCAACAATACCATGAGAAGATTCAAAACGATGAATGCGATGGACACCATTTTAAGAACTTAAGAGGACTGCTCGATAAGTGTTTGCTTACATTGGACTTGAAGACAAACACATTTTAGTGTGGACGTGCAGGCGTTTCTGATGGCAGCCTCATGGAATGCCCAAAGCATTTCTACATTTAATTGTTTTTTATTGACTTCGATTAACTGCAGAAAAAGCATATCGCCACTGAAACGTATGGGACAACTGCGATAGAGGACAGACTTATAGAGGGTATACGTGGAGAGTTGGACAGCAACATGTGTGTTCATATTGCATTTGCATATCTGCATGTCTGTACTATCCGGGAAACAGAGAGAAGGAAGGGACTTCCAAAAGCAAGCGGTAAGTGAAAAATAGCAATTGCAGTAAAAACGTTTCCGGCATCTGGTAGATATAACTGCTAGTAAATGGATATAACTCCTTCTAATTGAATTTTGTACGAATGTGATTATTTCGAACTTACAATTGCGGAGATAATTGTCTTGCAATCAGACATGTTGTTCTTTGACGTTAAACACATGCGCAGAAAACACATTTGATTAAATTAGCTCTATTCTTTTATGTATAATTCGAGACTCGCTAAAAACCAAAGAAACTCATTAAAACATTAGATTTAAAAAAAAAATACATTTGTTATGTTAGGCGCATCGTCGAATTGTTATGAAACGCTTTCCAAGTTGGTCTGTCACGTTTCGCTTCGATATATCATTTTCATCTATAATCACGCACATTTAATGGACGCATCTAAACATAGCTTTTTTCTTACCATGTTTATAGGAGAATCACCGTCGGTAGGTCTGACACGTTTTACTTTTCAGTATACATGCTTGGCGGTATTTTATGTGTACTTTTCAAATATCATTTCCGTTGATTTGTAACGCTTAAATTATGAATATCATTTTTATTGGTATGCGATGCTGAAGTTTGAAATATTTTCTCCGGTCTGATCCGCTTTAGTTTTTAATATAATATTCGTCAGTCTGTCACGCTTCAGTTTGATATATAATTGTATTAAACTCGATGCTGACGATCGTAATACTATTTTCGTCGGACTGTAACGGTTAAGTTGTATATATCATTTTCTTTTGTATTCGATGATTAAGTTTTAAATAATATTTTAGTAGATCTGCCAGACTTGGGGTTTGACGCTTAAATCTTAAATACCATTTTGGGTGTCTGTCACGCTTATTTCGTTAGTCTGCCATACTTAAGTTTGAAATAATATTTCCATCGTTAGACATGCACATTGAATTGACGAATCTTATTATACTGTGTGTGTTATAATGTGTATATTCATGTTATATAAAAACTGTATAGATAATATTGCTAAGGTAATAGATTATACGGATATATATTGAGATGTATGTGGTCAACTATGTCTAAGTAAAAACATAAACTCAAATTGATAACATAAGAAATTAGTGAACATTTTTTACAATGGATTTTGAATGTAATTTTATATCTTGTCTCATTTAATGTTTTTATAGTTTGGTGTTGACCAGCTATTAATAAATGAAATGTGTTTGTCCCTCTGTTTTTTGTAACTGTTTTCTGCATGTTGACACATGCGATTTTGCTAACATTATACCGACTGAATATTAGTAACACACCACACATACTGTTAATTTTACACTCACACTCCCAACGCACAAACATTTATGAAATCCAGATATATATTGTTGTATAAACGAAAAGAACGTCTAAGCCCACTATAGGACAGTGCGTTAGTGGCTTACTAGGCAACGTGTCTACGCCATTTGTATCTGGCAGAGTTCATTCCTCTCCAAGCGTATTAGTAAAACAAGCTTAGTAACGCTTACTTAACAAGTTTACTTAACGCATAGCAAAGATGAGTTAAGGGGCAGATTTTAAGTGAGTCAGCCTTGTGACCCCCTTCTTACCTATTATGCCGTAAGGGCTTACATTTTCGCTAGCCTGTTTTGAGTCGAGGAGATTAACCGTCGGTGTTGAGATCTTTTCCAGGCATTGTTTGTCTGATAACTGACAAATGAGTGTAGTTAAATATGCTTAGAAGTGGGCAAAGTCATGGTGCATTTCTGGTCGACACTTTCCCGAGTGATAGCACATGAAACCGTGCACTAACATTCAGATGCACTTCATCAGAACTTGCTAAATGTCGGAGAGTCTCAAGGTTCATGTTGCCCATGGATGTGTCTTGTGGAGTATTTCAAGCGTGGATTACTGGGTCTGTCATTGCCATGCTAATGTTTCCGCTTAGATTCGATTTTGCCTCTGTCAGTTAAACAAAAACTCCCCAGTTTTGAAGTAATTAGCCTCTCCTCTACCTTTCTTGTTATTATTCAATTTAATCATATGTCGTTCTTTACAGCTGCTTATATGAAATTGTTCTATCTATCGTCTCGAGTAATTCCATGAAAACAAAATCAGGAAGTGGATAGTTTTCCTTATTATATTAGACCGAAATTGAACATAAATGTTCAAGTTCAGTTTTAAACTCGCCTCGGTTTATCCATTCAGCGTGCATACGTCAAGAACCCTAACCTTTATAAATATATGTCTTAATTGGTCCACTATTTTTGCTGTCTTTTGCCTTTCCGTCCGAGAAGATTAGTGTAAAAAAAGCCCTACATCAAAAACGAATCAACTTTCTTAGAGTAAAATCGTATAACGAATCAAATGGTGATATCAATTTTATTTTATAAATATTTATTTATTATTATAGTAAATTCTGCGTTATTCATACAATAATAAACAACAAAGC
>OY744538.1:65391718-65416718 GCA_963556195.1 Sepiola atlantica
TATTTATATATCTATATATATATATATATATATATCTATATATCTAACTATAAATATATATCTATCTATATATATATCTATATATATATATAACTATTAATATATATCTATCTATATATATATATCTAACTATAAATATATATCTATTTATATATATATATCTAACTATATATATATATATCTAACTATATATATCTAACTATATATATCTAACTATATATATATCTAACTATATATATCTATCTATATATATATATCTAACTATATATATATATATATATATCTAACTATATATATATATATCTAACTATATATATATATATATATCTAACTATATATATCTAACTATATATATCTAACTATATATATCTAACTATATATATATCTAACTATATATATATATAACAATATATATATATATAACTATATATATCTATCTATATATATATATCTAACTATATATATATATATATATATATCTAACTATATATATATATATATCTAACTATATATATATATATATCTAACTATATATATATATATATATATATATATATATCTAACTATATATATATATATCTAACTATATATATATATATATAACTATATATATCTAACTATATATATATATATATATCTAACTATATATATATATATATCTAACTATATATATATATATAACTATATATATATATATATATATATATATATATATATATATATATATATATAAGCTTCCGCTACTTTGCCTTTTATGAATCACATTTTATGAGCGAGTCTTTTGACAAAATGGGTTAGAAAGTTTTCTTCTATTCGTCGGTTCTTCAGTATGAACGATGATGTTGAAATTAGTTGAGCAATTTTCATTTCTTTTTGTCTTTGTGAAGGTGTATGAGATAAACGTTTCCTTTTTGGGCTGACGTAAACCACCTGAAAGGCGAAAGACCTAGACTTTGTAGTAACTCTCAAGAAGACCATTGTATCAGCAAGTGTAAAATACGGGGCTGCTGTATTTCTATTTGGGTAGTGCAGTCTAAACAATGCAGTAGTTTCCGGTGGAGCTTCTCAATGTCATTTTAGTAGAGAACTGTCACTGCTTTTCTTTGTTCAATGGTCACTTACACATTCTGCTCTCACCTCCTCTGTTGATCTCTTCCACATATTCCTTTGAATTTGTCTGAATTTTTATAGTAATTCGGTCTTTTTGTCCACAAAATTATATATATATGAATATTACTACATGACACAGTTTTATTTTATCCATAGTTTTCTTACATAACTTTTTCCTTTTGGGTTGCTTCTTTCTTAAATGTTTCTCACTTTATGTTATTATATTTTTAAGTTGTCTTTCAAAAATGTTTTTTCTTAAAATAAGTTTATTAACAAAACCTTATATGCACTTATTGTAATGTTTTTGAGTCCTTGCAATCTACAGCGAAATACACTTTCTCTTGATAATGTTAGTTTCTTTAATTTGAGTGAGAGATTTACTGCCTAGGAGGGAGTTTTTTATCTTTGCAGTTACAATCTATGATATCTATGTTTAGTGTCGTATCTAGAAATGTTATTTAAGTTATGCTATTTCAAACTCATAGTATTTAAATGTTTCAACTATTTGAAAGATTGCTTCAATTCTCTGCCTTTTATGTATTTCTTAAAAAAGATTCCATATTCTCTTTCTAATAATTATCTACAATTATTTTCGAATCTCTTACGCTGTGAATATTTACCCTCCTGTTGTATTTATTAGCTAACCGAGCATCCCGAAAGTTGCCTTCCCCCGTTTCACAAAAACGTTATTCTGAATGGATTACCATTTTAGACAGTTATATAAAAATGGAATAGTTTTCTATTCTTTCTATTTTCTTTTTTGTTTTCTATTGTCAATTGTCTTACCTTCGAAATAATAAGAATATTTTCTCTTTACTCTCTAAATTTTGAAAATGGGGGGGAATGGTGATTTCCACTCAGCATAAAAGCAATACTATTCCATGTAAAGGATTTAGTACTTATATAAATAATGAATAGCTTAATTTAAATACAATATAGTTTTCATCACTGTTACTAGCTGTGTTGTCTTTTCAGTCGATAGAACCACGTACACAACATGCTCCTGTTTGATATTTCTCTATTTCCCGACACACTGCTGAGTATGATAGACGACAATATTCGTGCCTGTCGATAAATTATATATATATATATATATATATATATATATATATATATATATATATATATATATCCATGATAAATGCCAGTATACTGAAATCATGTGCCCTTAATAGGGTTAAGATGAAAGTTCACATGCACTAAATGTACAAAAGCAAAGAAATTCCCATTTTTTTAAAAACTTTTATTGTCATTAAGGGTATGCGAGAACAACAGGGCTATGCATTTTACTGGTAGGAATTTGTCTTTAGGGCCCCTAACACACTTCATCCACTCATGCATAGAGATTTATACTGTAGTGAGGTGATAATGAAATGGCTTGGTTGATATGTAGCCATACCCTTAATGACAATAAAAGTGTAAAAAATTGGGAATTTCCTTGCTTTTGTACATTTAGTGTATGTGAATGTTCATCTTAACCCTATTAAGGGCACATGATTTCAGTTTACTGGCATTTATCATGGCATGTCACTACTTTTGTAAAAGTTATGCCCTAAGACAATGGTAATTTTAAAGTTTTTTTTTAATTTTCTGGAAAACTAAGGTATATGGTAAGCTGAAATTAAAATGCCATCAACTAGACTCTAGACCTCTATCTCTGGAAAAAACCAGCTGAATCCATCAAATAGTTGATATGCAGGGTGACACCCACGTACGTACGTACAACCGGATAATACAAAATCACTCCTGACCTTTCTGGATCTCTGAGTTGCCTTGACTAATGATGCTGAAATTCTACACACTTATAGAACCTATCAAATGAACATTTTGTGCAAAGTTTTAAATAATTTGGTTTATTGGTTTTTAAATTATGACTGATCAAAAAAATTAGATTTCTAGCATAGGTCTTTTTTGAAGTCTATTAAGGGATAGAGCGCTATTGCGCCTCCCTTGATATATAAATAATATTTTAAAAATAAACCCATATACACATGCTTTACATGCCAAACCTGCAATATAAGTATGGCAGAAGACAATCCCTGCCGATCACACGGTCATATTTATCTTAATAGTCGGAGCGCGTATAGATCTTCCCACCACGTATTATCTAGAAATGGGAGAGTAAATTAACGTCTTAAAAATATAAAGAATTATTAATGGTTCTTAAAGCAATTATGAAACAAGACATACAATGGCATTTACCACGTGAATCACGAAGTAAACCAAATAGTGAACGATATTGTGTATAATTTTGTTTTTGCGCAGGGGTTCCTTGAGAGATGTAATTTATTTTAACTGTTATGCAAGGGGGGAAAAAGGTTGAAAAAAAACAGTTATGAAAGAGTAATTTCATAGTTTGTGTAGTAAAGATATATTTTCTATTAAACATGTATACTACGTGAACTACGATGCACATTAAAAAATATAGGTAAGATATTTTTTCGCAGGGGTCCCTGGTACGCAAATGCGAATGCATGAATTATAAAACCGAAACCAAAACTCTTATTTAGCTCACAATTAATTTTTATTGCAATGTCAATATTCCCTTTGACATATTCTTGACGTACACATGCAATCAACTTCCCATCTTAGGTTAAGGTAACACACAGCTAAGTCACCAGGTTGTTGTGCTCAGAAACAGAGACAGACAACTTATTGCTGAACTCTCTCTCAATGATTTTCTCAATTCATCGCAGTGGTGATGGGACAAAGCTAACACCGTTACTTGAGAGAGCCATCCCACTGATGATGGCGATGATTATCTCTGTCAAGGCACTGCAGATTGTTCTCTCGAAGCTCAAGCCAGATAAAAGTCACGGTCCTGACAATATCCATTCAGACGTGCACTTTAGCAACCATTTTTAAACTCATACTTGAGAAAGGTGGAATGGCGAATGGCTGCAGAATAGCGACAGTGTGTTCAATATTCAAGAAAGGGCAGCAAATAAAAGCGTCGGAATTATCGACCTGGTAACCTCATTTCAATTATATTCAAGGTAATGGAAACAATTCTTAAGTGCTGCATCATCACAACATGGATGTATTCGTAGAAGATCCTGTTGAACTAATTTGAATACTCATGGGGGAGTGAGTCACAAAGATCATAGACGATCGCGACAGTGCAAACATATTGTTCTAGGAGCTTTCGAAAGCATTTCGCTCTGGTAATCATCGGATACTCGTTCGAAAGCTCTATTCTTACAAAATCGACACTTCGGGGGAAAAACACAATTGAGCTTTTTTTAAACCAAAGAAACTAACCAAGTAAACGGTGAGCTGCAATGTAGTGACTCGAGGATCTGTCTAGTTCTGTTTCCCAATATGTCAATGATCTGCCAGATGAATTGACTGAACAGGTACTACCCTTTTCGGAAAATGTAAAGCTCTTCATACCTATGATCAATTTTAAGATAATTTCAATAGAAGCTGGGTTTAATGCTGGGATTATCTTCTGAACTCTAGAATATGAAGTCATTTCCTCTTGATTCTGTGCGTACTGCTTCCTTGGCCATCGATTTTTCATCTCAACAACTCAATATCGTGGAAATTCTTAAAACCTTGGGACAGTTATAGAAAACACCTTCAAACCAACACGACATGCCTGCCTGAGTTTCGGGGTTTCAGATCAACCACTCAACATTGAGGTAATGCTAAACACCTTGGTACAGTGTTAGACCATTCCTTCAAACCAACACGACATTTTATCGAGGTTGCGAGCGAAGCAAGGCGGTTTCTCTACCTGATGTTACATAAGAAAAGATTCCTATTTCAAAAAGGTATTGTACACCTGAAGCGTGTCTCAAGGTTAGCAAACAGGATGGTAACGAGATTAACCAAGCTTACCTACAAAGAACGGCTTCAATGATTAAATCTACCCTCACTTTAGTAGAGAAGGATGCGAATCGACTTCATCTTGACGTACTGCATTATCAACGGGAATACACATCTTCACACGTGATCGCGATCTCCGTGGCCACTTGCAGAAGATGTACCATCGTCGCTTCTGTCTAAACAGAAGTGTTTCTGGTCGCTTGAACATCCAGCCAGAGGAGTTTGTGATGATTCTTATAATATTATGGTTGTAAATCGCTTTGGACAAACATTCACACGGTATATAGATGGACTATCCTCTTTTTTTCGTTAACATAGTTTGCTGCAATTTGCCGTTTTTTTGCCAATAAAATTGATTCATTCAAATGGTTGTACGCCTGATCATTTCGACGTTTTGCTCCGATTATCTAAAACCAATAAAATGTTTATACTTTCAATTATTGTCTTAACTTTGAAATTATCACAACAAAGATTTTAAAACGCTTTTCTAAAGAGTTAATTGTATACTGAAAAGCTGGTTGAAGCAAATATTTCATCTACTAAGATTTAAAATGCAAACATAATAAAAATAAAAAAGAAGCAAAATGCTTTTCTTTTGCGGAATTCTTTCGATAAAAATTAATCTTCTTTTTTTGTAATTTTACTTATATTTTTACTTTTGTTAAAATTCAATTTAGTTTTTCAACTTGTTTATATTATTGAGATGAATATCTGCAACCCGGAATTATTGTTTATATTCCCGCTAGGGCGCGATTTTATTTATTCACACTTTTCTATTTTGTTAAATTACTCTTTGCAATTCATTTATTCTATTTCTTGCAGTTTTAATATTTTACGAGGCATTCGCAAATTTCTTGCTGGTTTTGTCATGATTGATCGATTCATTTTCAGCAGACGATACTTTTTTTCTCAACAATAACTTATTTTCATATTATGAAATTGTTGATCGCTAATATTTTCTGTTCTTTTTCATTGCAATATAATTTATCTTAATTTCTGTTTTACAGTCATTAATAGCAGTTTTACGCCCCAATGTTTCTATCTTCGAGCCTATACAAGTAACGATATCCTTAAGATGTGTCTATTCAATGTTCGCGTTTAGCGATTGGAATTTACATGTGACAGAAAAACGGGCATAACCGGCATTATCTTTGTTTTTTACGACTTTAAATCTTATAACAATAAAGAATAGCTGTAAACCGTCAGCATAAGACACCAAATAGTATTCATTCAAATCATTATTTTTATCCTCTTTTTGTTTCACGATTCGATTTTTTTCTTTATTAGTACATTAATATTTTACGGTGTAAGTAAAATGCTAGCTTCATGAAGATTGAATCTTTGAAAATATGTAGAATTTCATGGAATATATATATATATATATATATATATATATATATATAACATTTCCATGTAATTCTGCACACACACACGCATATATATATATATATGTATCTATTAGAGATATATAGATAGTAAGCAAACTACCCGTCCCAGGAAGGGTAACTGAATTCCTCAAACAAAACAGTTTAGCACCATTTTACTGGGATCAAACGAAGATTAAAATCAATATATAATGATACTAACATTATGGCCAGAATCCTTACTTAACATTTGATTGAAATCCATTACATGCTTTTGATTCAAGAAAATGCTAACATTTTTAGGCCTAAGATTAAAGGATATTAAAAAGAAATTGCCATTCAGAGTAATCTAGCTTAATTGGTGTCCAATAATAATGTATCGAATTCAATTCAAATCTGAAATATTTAAATTTTAAAATGGAAGGTTGGTCTAATATTATGTTTCCTAAACCCCCTTTAAATGCTCTAATGAAATTAAATTTGAGGAATTTTTATTAATTATTATCTCATGAATTCTTTAAAATTTCACAAAAATCAAAGGTACTTGAATTTTAAGGAAGGGTCTACACTCCATTTGTACTCCCTTTGCATGGAACTTCATTAAACTAAACATAATCCACATTATCACTATTTCGGCCTATCAGGTATTCCTAATTATCGATTAAATAGGTTTCAGGTAAAACACGTGCCTTTTTTCAAGCCAGCGGACCTAACGATTTGCAAGTGGATAAGGAACGTAAGAAATCAAATACCAATCCCAGACTTGTGTTGCCGCCGGAAATGACTTTAGAGAAAAATCGTTCACTCTAACAAAAAGGTCAACGGTGTTTTTGTGTCTTTAAGTCGTCAGACATGATAATTATAATTTATATATGTAATAAAATACATTACTGACGTTATTCTATTATTTTTACTGAATAATTTTGCTCATATATCACTACCCGTCGAATAAAGAAGATACGATAATTATTAGGGTGAAGGTATTATGATCACATATACTACACTACGCCCCCGCCTAAAAAAACAGAGAGTTAATGGTACTTGTATCGATATTGACCCAGTTTTCGCGAGTTTCTTCTCGGAAGCGTTCGGCTATCCTACGCAAACGCCCGAGAGATGGCGAGCCGATTTGTACCAGACGACAATTTTGATACGGTGCTGCGTCTTATGATTCTAAGTTATATTTTCACGAAATTTTCTAAGAGAAACAACAACAAAAAACAAGCAAAACATAGCGCAGTTACTGTTATCAAATATTTCTTTTTATTTTGATACGTTGCTGTGTCCTATAATTTTTTAAACAACAAAACAAATAAACCAAGCAAAACAGAGCGAAATTACTGTTATCAAATAAATATTTTCAACCCTAAACCTAAACCCTTACCCTAACCCTAAACCAAACAACAACAAAAACAAAAACAGAACAAGCAAAGCATGATCATAGGACGCAGCATCGTATAAAAATTGTCGTCTGGTACAAATCGGCTCTTCATCTCTCGGTTTTTTGCGTAGGATAGCCAAACGCTTCCGAGAAGAAACTCGCGGAAACTGGGTCAAGATCGATATAAGTACCAAGTTAATACCAGGGAGGAGGCTATCATCACGAAAGAACATAAACTAGAGTACCACCCAAAGGAAGAGGTAATGCGTGACAATATGGTCTTATGGAAACAGACCAAATACAACAGTACTCTCGGCGAAGGAGGATGTAATTCTTAGGAGGAGAAGAGATACAAAACTACACCCTAATTGATCATGGAAGGTTAGTACACTCATCTGAAATAGTGCAGTAAACTGAATGTTGCATTAAAAGATAGTTAACTTCCCTTGATAGAAGTAATAGTATAGTTTCGACTCTAGGCAGAAATAAAAAAAAATATTTATTAGTAAAAGATAGGTAACACAATAGAGAGTTCGAACACTGATGAAGCATAATGCTCTTCGTCATCTATTACGGAGGGTGTCCAAAAAGCTACATAATAGTCTGTCCGCCAGTCTCGATGTACTCCGTTGCTATGTGACACTTAAGATTCAAGTAGCATTTTTATCTGAAAACACGCTGATTGAATAGGTGAAATTGATTTTAGATGTGCCATGCGTCTACAAAGATCTGTTCATTGATCTGTCATGCTTACTTTTGAAACGGCATTGCAAGTGGTCTCTTTCACGGCTGAACATGCAAATTGAATGCACGCTTTTTAATGACACATATTCTTATTCTTACTCACGTTGTATGTTTTTACCTTCAGGGCTAATATATTTTCTTTCTTTGTTTCAGGTAAGACGGCTTTTTATTGTGTCGATTCTGCTATTGATTAATATCCAACTGAAATTTGGTAAGTGCTTCGGATGGCCCTTTTAAATATTACTGTTTAAATTGTTCATTTACATATTTTATTGTTTGTTTTTCGTTGTATGACTTGTTTGCCGTTTATTAAAGGGTCGAATTATCTTTCAGTGTATAGTAAATCATTAAAAACGAAACCGATCTTAAAGCAAAAAAAATATATACAAAAACAACTAAGACTGTGATGTTTATCACATGAAAAATAGCCGCATGTGCAAACAGGGCGAGGCGATTAACAACTGCGTCCATTGATTTGTTTTTATATGTTTTCGAAATTTCTACCACGTGTTGTATCATTCTGACAATTCTCATTTGAGATACATGTATAATAGGCTATTTCGTGTTATGTCTATTTTTTAGATTAAATAGTCGTAAAATTTTATAAGATTAACATGACGCTCTTTATATCATCCACATTATTATACACACCAATATATATATATATATATATATATTTATATATATATATATATATATATCATAATAAAGAGCAATGTGTAGACATATCAAATACACAATGTATGATAAAATGAAAAGCCCTCGAGCTCAAATATGAGACAGAAAGAAAAAATAATTAAACAGTAGAAATCCGAATGAAAGCGGTCAAATCTCTCGTTTGTTTTAATTTTACCCGTTTTTTTATTGTTTTTTTATTCAGTCTTTCAATATATATATATATATATATATATATATATATAGTGTTATAATGGAATAATTCCAGGAAGAAATCCGGGTAAGAGAGCTCAATGTGGTAAACAGAGCAAGAATAACGTAAAATATAATAACACGAAATTACATGATTGTCGATGCAATAATTTATTTCAACCTTGCGGTTTTATTCAAGCATCCAATTTGACAATTACATTTTTGAGACTGACAGAAAACTGAATTTACCCTCGACACTTCAAACACAACCAGAGAGAGTGGTGGTCGCAGCCAATCTAAATACCTATTACAGAGCGAGTAGGAATTAACATCTTATATTTAACTAAAGCAATCGAAAGGGATCTTATGGTTTTTTTGTTTGTTTTTATTAAAATAATAACGTCTGAGTTAAGCGCACATATTCTTTCTACATTTCCGACCTGGTGACATATAACGTTCATACGCCTCCATACACACGCACACATATACCTATTCTTAACATCACACACACACAATTTTTGGCTAGCTCGAAATTCAGTTTTCGGCCCGGAAGGAGGAAGAGAGATAAGGCATTAACACACGTTAACGTGTTATCAGCCGATTGACACTTCTCGTGTCCCCATTCTGTCTAGATCCGCGTGATATTATCAATTTGAAAACTAAAAATTATTTAAGATTATATTCCAAATGTAATATTTTAATACTCTGAGTTTCACAAATTCATCTTACATTAGTTTTATAATCTATGGAAGCCTATAATTATAGCCTAATTCCAATCTAATATTGTCTAGTGATAATATTATACACTTAATTTAATTCACTATCTTATTTTAAGTAAATAATCAGAATAAACGAATATCTTAAAGTACAATTATATATGCATACATCCCCACATATACACACACATATCTCTACACACACATATATATACATATATATACATACATATATATATACACATATATATATATACATATGCATACACATATACACATACACACATACACACACACATACATATATACACATGCACACCCATACCTACTACCTTGAATTAAAAATTTTTAAGACATCGAGGATAAATGTGTTTCGTCTTTAAGTATTCATTAAAAAATATCATTACTAAATGAATGTATACCTACACACACACACACACATATCCATACATATGCACATACACACACATACACACATATACATATACATACACACACATATATACGCATATGCACACATAGACACAGATGTGCAAAATAGAGACACACATACATGTATACATAGACATACACAAATGCACAGGGAGAGGAGAGGAGTATTAGAAGGCTAACACAATGAAACAAATGGAAATACGTTTTGCGTTCAGAAGTAAGACAAAAACAATATATCCATTTCTTGCATTGTCATAGCCTTCTAATACTATTCTATCTACGTATTACACACAATGCTTCAAGAAAACTACTTCACCTTATTATATATATATATATATATATATATATATATATATATATATATATATATATATATGAGAAAGAGATACACTGATGAAGGTAGAGCTCATAGAAAGAGATACGTATATAGAGAAATACAGACAGTCATGCATAAAAACAGTGCAAGTGAGAAAACATTTAATTTGTTTATTTGATGAGTTGAAAAGATTTATGAATAATGCAAATGGTAATATTTATTTTTAAGAAAAAAACGCTTGACATTTTTTTATATTAAAATGCGATAGTTAACAACAAGAGAGACGGAAACGTAACTATATTCAGAGGAAGCGGTCGAGCAATTAACATATTATAAAAAATAAATGGCGTACCAAGGGAGACTACAACATAACAAGAATCACTATTATCGAATCTTTTTCGAGTTATTGAAAAGAGAAGACTCCTCCATTTTCTTTTTGTAAGTGTTTGTTTCAATGCATTAAAACGTGATCCGGAAACAGACGTGTCAAGAGTTTTTGTGAAAGCCTCTTTTGTTCCCGCTCACCGTTTTAAATATTTTTTTTAACAATTCATTGTATTAGATTTGCTCTTTATAAAAATTATACACTTTTTTAAATGACTAATAACTATTTTTAAATCGTAATCATTTTGGGGGCGATGCGATTTTCTGAAAACGGATTATGATAAAGTATTGTATTTGTTTCACCTTTCATTTATTATGTACTCGCGAACGATAAGCCGCCCTCCGTGGAGAAATTTGTATCTTGCTCGTTTTCTTGTGATTATAAACCTATAGTTTATGTAAGATTCGCAATTATACATCTTTGGACCATTGCCGCTTTGATGTTTTTTAACCGTCGTCGCTCTCAAATCTTATGTCAACCTTCGTCGCTTTGAAGTATTATCTCAACCGTTCAAGGCCTGCTTCGATGTGAAGCGATGCGAATAACTATTTACTTTTATAACAGTTGTCGTAGCCGTATGCACGAGAGACGCGATTCTATGTCGCTTATCTCAGGGTGATAGTCTCCGTCTTCTACACACTCTTGAGCTGATCATCACACGTATAGCAACTATGTCTCATTCGTTTGGGATTTCTTCGGAGACGCGGAACAGCAAGTTGTGCTCTTATTGATCCTAACGTTGGTCGTCACTGCTATCGCCGTCAATTGAACGACCAAGGTCATCATCAGTTGGAAGATAGGCCGCATCATCTATCAACGACAAACACACATATTACCATCATTGGCACTGCAATTCAACTATCCTCATCTGAGTACATCTGGGAAAGTATCTTACATTGCGAGGTGTACTATCTATGTAAACAATTTAACTTCCGTCAAAATCTGTCCTCAATTAACTCGTACACTTTAATTCCAACGTGAATAGGAGAATGTTGCCATTTTTCTTTCTATTTCGTTGTTTGGAAATCAAAAGTTCGAGGATATCATGTTTAATCCTTGGTTTTCATAGAGTTATTAAAAGAACATGACTTTGGCGTAATTGAATGTAAATTAAAAATATTAAATTATTGCACACATCTAAACGTGAAACAGGTAGGTATAAAACAGAAAACTGAATCATCTATCTATTTTTATTCTAATGAATCATCTTTTATCAAAGCCCAAAAGCCACTCGATGATAAAGTTAATGTATCGCTCAGTTAGATAAGGAACAGCAGATCTGGATTATTGAAACACGATGTGTAAATGGGCAGGATTTGATCATTTAAGAGGACAACTCGACAAGAATTCTTTAACATTGAACTTGAAAACCATTAAGTTGTAGTCAGCCGGGAAACAGCCCCCTCTCCATGGCACTATGTTCCATCGACGGAAAGTGCTTAGAAGGAATTTTGTTGATGGAAGTACACGGAGAAAGACAAATGTGTGTACAATTGTTGCAATTAGACGAGATTTTGTAAAGACGGTACAATAATATCGTGAGATTTGCGCTTGCTTCAGATATGCAGATGAAAAGATATATCTAAAAACTTTCATACATATACCAACAAAACCGTATATATTCTGAAACTACCCTAAAAATTTAAATGCACACTATTTGTATTTTCCAATAGGATTTTATAACTTTTTGTTAAAGATTTTATTAAAAGGTTCATGTATAGCATAAATGTGTGTTAAATTAACCTTTCTCTAAATCAACTTAAGACTCATATAACTCATCGCGTTATCGGGGCATAACAGTTCTGTACATCTATGAGACATGTGCCTTGAGCAAAGAAAGTGTTCACGTATTTGAATACACAATGAAGATGGACATAGAGTTGGTGGGGGTCCCGATGTATTTGCTGTTTGTCGCGTCATCGGGAATCGCTGAAGTATTGCCGAGGACTCAGCTGCCGATCGACGTAGGTGGATCGTCTTGACGCGGTAAGTGGAGCCGGTTCAACTTGCTCCGGCTGAATGCCGTTACAGACAGACAGAGAGACAGATAACACGAGTAGAGAAGCTATTTTGTTAGTTCACCTGTAGCAGTTCTCGTTTTTAAAAGGTTTTTTTTTTTTAGTTATACCTTTGTATATAATACACTAAATTTAAGCAGTATAAGATCAGTGAATATGATACAAGATAGTCCCGGAGGAAATCCCACGGTTGATTTCTATCATTGACATTAACATTTCTGAAATATATAAATAGTTAATGTAAACGTTCTAAATGTTAGTTTACACAAACATTAGAGTGTTGCACCACTTTTACGTCTCAGTACAAAAATTAAAATCAATATATAATCCAACTAATCATTATGTCTAAACCCTCTATTCTAATTTTGATCAAAATCCGTTACATGATTTTGATTCTGTTCGAAAATTCGTACTGATCCGCTAATTATAACAAGTCTCCTATATTTATCCATATATTCCTTGCGTCCCACATATTTTATCTCGATTAAACCACCCTAACATATATGTCGTAATGTCTCTGTAATTCTATCAAATCCAATGTAAACAAGTACTCGTCATGAAACATCCCTGGTATGTGATCCAACATTCTTTATTGCATTGATCATTTTCAGTCCACTATTGATAGAGTTCACCATTAAACAGACATTTTATTAAACCTTATATATGAGTAGATTTTTGTTTGGATTACGTCATTCATTTAAAAAAAGAGCAGTTAGAGAGAAAATGGTTATCTTTTCTCAGTGTGGCTATATAAGTTACAGAAGTGTCTGTGGACACAACTAACGCGTAGCTTATTTAGGTGACAAATAATAATTCTCTTTACTTCTATAAAAGAATAATAAAAGAGGGAGGAATAGTTCTAGATGATGGTAATGATTATGATAATAATAATAATAATAATAATAATAATAATATTAGTAATAATAATAATAATAATAATAATAATAATAGTAATAAAAATAATAAATATAATGATAATATCGAAGTAAACAGACTTATTTTTTTAGTCATTAAAGCTAAATGTCTTTTAAAAAACGTCAGTTCATGTATTTTTTATAGAAATCAAAGTATAATTGATAATAGTAGTAGTTTTGACCCAACGGGTCACGGATACGGCTAGTATATATACATATATATATATATATATATATATAACACCAGAAAACGCAAGCAACACAGGCGTCCAATATTCTAACGGAGGAATAGGATATATCCTTGAAATCAATTACTCGCAATCTTAAAAACTGATTTCTGAAATCAAGAGAAAAAAAGTGCAATGAGTTTTGTTTTGTTTTTTGTATTTTTCAATTTCGAAACATCAAAAGGAAATTGAGTCTGAAAAAATTCTAGTAAGATTTGTTTATATAAAATCAAGGGTTTAATACAAAGATAGCAAAAAATAAAGACAACAGAGTTGTGTGGCTTAGTTGAACTGAAGTAAGACACGTGCACAAGCACACGTACAATATACACATTATATATGTATGTATATAAATATGTATGTATATATATGTATATATATATGTGTATATGTATGTATATGTATATATATATATATATATGTATATATATATATATATATATGTATATATGTATGTATATGTATGTATATATATATATGTATATGTGTATATGTATATATATATATTTATGTATATATGTGTGTATATGTATATATATATATGTATGTATATGTATATATATATATGTATGTATATGTATATATATGTATATATGTATGTATATTTTTATATATATGTATATATGTATATATACATGTATATATATATGTATATATATATGTATATATGTATATATACATGTATATATGTATGTATATGTATATGTATATGCATATGTATGTATATGTATGTATATATATGTATGTATATGTATATGTATGTATATATATATATATATATGTGTATGTATGTATATATATATGTGTATGTATGTATATATATATGTGTATGTATGTATATATATATGTGTATGTATGTATATATATATGTGTATGTATGTATATATATATATATATGTATATATATGTATGTATATATATATATATGTATATATATGTATGTATATATATATGTATATATATGTATGTATATATATGTATGTATGTATATATATATGTATGTATATATATATGTATGTATATATATATGTATGTATATATATATGTATGTATATATATATATATGTATATATATGTATGTATATATATATGTATATATATGTATGTATATATATGTATGTATGTATATATATATGTATGTATATATATATGTATGTATATATATATGTATGTATATATATATATGTATGTATATATATATGTATGTATATATATATATGTATGTATATATATGTATGTATGTATATATATATGTATGTATATGTATATGTATATATATGTATATGTATATATATGTATGTATATATATATGTATGCATGTATATATGTGTGTATATATATATGTATGTATATATATGTATGTATATATATATATGTATGTACTTGTATGTATGTATGTATTTGTGTATATATATGTATGTATGTGTGTATATATACATTTATGTGTATATATTCTCATTATATATAAAATAGCATTTTCCTGACAAAGATAACATACGATTAGTGTTAAAAACATTGTGTGTTACATATCTTTCTTAAATCAATTTCAGTGTTAAAATGTTTTCTACGTAATTGCGCACTTACCTTCATAAAATAAATTGTCGCAAAGAAACCTGTCGATTCCAAAGGTGTCAGGGGACTTTTTCGAGATTAAATATTGAGGACTTATACATGCCTGGAAAGACATAAAGACAAATAAGTATTTGGTCTCTCTCTTTCTCTCCCTGTTTCCTTTTCTCTTTCTCTCTATCCGTATATATATATATATATATATATATATATATATATATATATATTATCTCGTTAGTCTCGTGATACTAGCCTGAATCTACGAATTGCGTTCGGCCCCATGCGTCCGCTTGCAACCGTTATTCCTACAATGATGGGTGAGTGAGAACCCAAAACGACGTCGTCTGTAGGTAAAATAAAATAAATATATATATAATATGTGTGTGTATATAAATGTATGTATATTTAGGCAGCAAATTATTATTAATACAATCTCGATAGAAGAGAATAATTTTTACTTTTCGTATTTTTTAAATGTGTATTACTGTATCTACTCGTCAAGCATGTTTCCGGGTCTCCGGTGGTCAACGACCTAAAGCGACAAAAACAAGAGAGAGAGAGAGGGGGGGAAGGGGGAATGGGAGGGAGGGAGATAGTGTGTGTACACGTTCCGTCAAAAATGACGAGAAAGATTTGGGTCGCTAGTGTTCGCACTAATCTTTATATTAAATGTCTCAATCGGTGAGATTAAAAAAGACATGAGAGAAAGGAAACGTCTTAAGCTGGAAAGTAAAATAATAATTCAAAGTGCATCTGTTATCGGATCATTTAAAGCGTATGCTTCGGGCGCCTTTGCTCGAAACACACAATTTGAGCGAACTTGGTCTTCATCACGCGCGGCCCTTTTGTGCGTACTATAGGCTACCACCCGTTGTTTTCTGAGTTATGCAACTAGTTCTAGTAGAAGTGGTTTTCGTCTGAGAATAACCAGTGCATCACCAGAGGAACTGTCTGTTTGACTTTGTTGAGGTTATTGGTTTTCTTTAGGTGGTACTGTTGGTTCTTGCTAGTGAGGCTTGGCCTTTTGGCTAAGATCAAAGTGTAGTATCTGTTCCGATGTGTACTGCATCCCATAGACTTGTATTGTCTTGGCCTTCGGGGCTGGATTTACGCCGGTTTATGGGTCTGTCCTGTGCAGTTCTAGGAGGTCCACCCTCCCAGGGAGTAAGTTTATTGCTTACTGCCTGAGGCGCCCCTACCGGGGAATGCCGACGGGGCTGCCCATGCAATTTTTAAACCCCACTTTCCCGACCCGACCTTGGGTCACATCTTACTTGTGGGAGTAAGATAAAAAACTGGCCTTGTGCCTAACTCCTGGAGAGGAGTAAATCAATACTCTTGTATGAGGACTAGCGAATATCCTCATCCAACGCTTTATTAATAGTCACCACCCAGAAGTCCATCTTTCCTGCCACGTTATGCATTGCCGTTACTGGATCTTGCCGCATTTATATCTGCAGCTTCTCAACAAATTCGGTGACAGAACGTCTGCTATGAGCCGTTTATGTTAGACACAGTTTGCACATTTCGGTCGCAATTACCCAAATCACATGACATAGGCTTATTTATGAAGGTACTCACAGAGCAATGCCCTGCAAACAAGATTCCTGTATTAGTGAATACAGCAAGGATCATCATGTATCAGACAACTCTCATATAATAATCCGATTTCTTTCAGTCTCCAACTTTCAAACCATACCAATAGTTGAGAGAAATTGGTTTTACTTAATCGTTATTAAATACTTTAAAAGTTTATGAAATTAAAGAATATAAAAATGATCAAATTTACTCCGAACACGCTCTCTCTCTCTGTTTCTCTCTCTCTCCTTCTCTCTATCTATCTATCTATCTATCTATCTCTCTCTCTCTATCTATCTATCTATCTATCTATCTATCTATCTATCTATCTCTCTCTCTCTCTCTCTCTCTCTCTCTCTCTCTATATATATATATATATATATATATATATATATATATGTGTGTGTGGGTGTGGTTGTGTTTTAGTCTGAAACTAATGAGTTAAAGAAAAGGTAAGAAAGAAAAGGTTAAAAGATATTTGGACTTGTGTTTTGAAATTGTGTTTTATGTCTCTAGTCGAAGATTATTTCCCTTTGTGAAAATTGATAACAATTTTTTGCCAAAGTATATGGGGACAAAAGAACACAATTAACAGACAGCGGTGTTAACTTTCAAAGATAAAAGGGATACACGTACAAATATAGAGATAGTTCGCAGATACGCACACACAGTAATTCATAATAATACCCTATTCTGGATCGAACTCGAAACCATGCAATAGCGTGTGTACTTGAAACTAGGTTTTGTAAGACAAATATCGCTCTTGAACTCTTAATTGAACCCTCTGTATTTCCGTCATATATATATATATATATATATATATATATATATATATATATATACGCGCTAAATCAAGCGAATGTATTTGGCAGAATAAATCATTTTGAAACTGCGAAATTACTCAAGTTGAACGCAAATACTTATATCACTCGGGCAAAGAATTGTGCGTTGTTATCCTGAAACTACGTGATTATATGACAACATATATTTTAAAGATAGGTGGTTTAAGCAATGATGACATTTTTGCATGAAAATGAAAATCCAGAAACGGCTTCTTCAATTTTATAAAAGCAAGTTTTTTCTAAAGAGATTTACTAGAAAATACGGCTAGAATGTACGGTTAAGCCCAGGTCCATACACTTAACATTCCTTTACGCCCTATTCTATCAATGTTTGATTCTGCACAACATGAACTTGGAAAATAGTTAGTACTTACTTTTTATTCGGTCTACGGTATCGCTGATTCCTTCACTTTGTGCTTCATATACACTATCATCTCTCATACCGAGTTCCTGGCTTCCTTTGACAGTAATAGTCTGTTTATTACTGTACCAGAGATGAAACCATTAGTACATGTGCAAATTAGCTTTACCGTGGCTTCTTAAAGTCTCCACAATTTACTGAAGGATTTTTATAGCTGATAGTGTAGCCTACTAAATCAGTTTCATTCAGTGTTAACAATATGATTGTTCGGCAAATTGTTTATCTATCTATGGTTATATCTCTTGCTTAATCGTTAGCCAACCTTTTCGTTGGATCTTTGGAACACCATTTGTTTTCCAAAATGACCAAACTGTTTTTTATAAACGTTACGTTGATGATACTTTTGCTTGCTTCCCCTCACGGAGTGAAGCTGAACAGTTTATTAGTCTTCTTTTGTGACTTGAATCCATCGTTGCAATTTACTGTGGAGGTCAGGGATAGTGGTTCCCTCTTATTCCTTGATCTTATAATATCTAAAGCTGATTTAACGTTTAACACCTCTGTGTATAGAAAATCAACCTTTACATTTTTTTAAAAATCTAAATTGGTGTTCCTTCGTCCCCAAATATAAAACATTAAATCTTATTGGTACTTTTAGTCATTGAGCACTCATGATTTGCTCACCAACCCGGGTTGATGCGGAACTCAGTGAAATTGCCCATATTTTTTCCCCAATGAATATTCCATCAATATCATACAAAACACTATTACACGCAAAGTTGCTATATTTAATGGTGATAAATTTATTGGCCCATCACAATGCCCTATCTATTTGAAACTACCATGGTAAGGTTCTGGTGGCCTTAACATTGTCAAAAGGATTTCTTCTTCTACTTAACGCTGTTTTCCAGCAACCATGCTGAGAGTAGTTTACACAACTCGAACCTTTTTTCTCTTTTTTTCGTAAGGATGCTTTGCCAGCCATTCAAAAGAATTATGTTTTTTTTATGAATTCCTGTGTCAGCATAGATCAAAAATGAGAATATCCCAACATATGCCACGTGATATTCGTTTACACAAGGTTTCAAGATCATTCGGGTAACATTCAAACACATCAATCTGCCATCGGTAATTTCGTGGTTAGTACAAATAGTTTTTCTGACCAGAATTTCGAGGGGTGGTTTACTGTTTTACAGTGTCAGGCCAAACTGTCATCTCTATATTATTAAGACTTTCGTTATAGACAATTCTCGACCTAGCCTGTGTAGACAAAATATTTTGAAACATCAGTTGGAGATCTTCAATGTTCAAATCCCCCATGACGTTGAGAGGTTTACCGATTATTTTACTCTCCCCTAATTGTTTTCTCCAGCTGAAAAAATGTTCCCTTATATATCATACGATTTTCATAGTTTTAATTTATCATTCTAATGTTTCCTCTTAGAGGGTCAGACGCTAAGGCCTTAAGGAACATTTTAGCAATTATATTTTTCCCACCCGCCCGTTTAATTGACTAAAATATGTTTCCTCTAAAATGTATCTTACAATTTTCTTGTACTCGAAATGCACACACACACACATACATATATATATATATATATATAATATTTTCACTGCTTACTACCTAGCTCTACTTACGTATCGAGCACTGTTGAAGTAAATACTGAAAACTGATACATAAAAAATTATATCTCCTTATAATATTTCATGTGGATACATGAAGTACTAATATATATATATATATATATATATATATATATATATATATATATATATTTCTTCCTGGAATTCAGCGACCAGGTTGGATCATAAAATAATTATCTGCCTGATGAGACGTCAGTTCTTGAGAGCTGTAGATCGATAACATCGACATGCCAGTGTAGCAGACCTTGTACATGTTTGAATAAAAGCATTCACAATACAGCTCTATATTTTTATTGAGCACTCTGTGTGATTCCCTTTGGATTTCTACCCTGTGGATTTTTACCCTACCTGGATTACTATATATATATATATATATATAGTAATCCAGATAAAGTTTGTATCTACAGACTAAACATTACAGAGAATCTTTACTTTGTTTCGATAATAGTGCTCAATATTAAATAGTGCTGTAATAAATACTTTTTATACTAACATAAATTGGTTACATATTCGCAAAATATGTTTCGGTCACAGCTATAAAAAGTCAGTCGTCAAGTCAGACGGCGCTTACGCCATCATTTTGTGAAATGAGGCAGATCTAATCCTTAATGGGCACGTGATTAATTCGAAATATTTTAGAATCCAACTAGCCATTGCACTTAGTTTAATGTCCGCGGTCAGTAAAGGAGAACTCGTTCTAGACCGTGGTAATATAAATATGTATTCCAATCCAGAGTGCTTCTTTTCAGTTGTTGGTATTTACCACCGTTAAATACTGACTTTGTGTCTAACTCTGCGTTCGTGAGGAGACAAATAAATAAGAACAGCTACAACAACAAATGTAGTTTTAAAAATAATAAAGTATTATTTCATTATTAACAGAAAACATTTGTAAATCATTACGTGTTATTCAGACTTTTTTTTAGTCATTATTCCAAGGTAATCCAAGTTATTGCTTAGTGTAAATATACGCGTGCGAAAACGTAACCGAATCAAAAGCAAAGACAAATAATGAAACGGATGTTACGATTTTTAATTTTAAATCACTTTACATAATAGAACTACTATAAATAATAATGATATTGATATCAAAACATTGCTATCCAAACATTATAAAAAATAGTAGAATAAAATTATGATTGAATTGTGCCGAATATGTATTTATTCGACAATGTTTAAAAAAATAAATTTGCAAATGAATTATAGTCTTGAGTGTATTTTTTCATATTTCCTGTAGGTATATATATACCAAGTTACAATGTTTTAATGCACAATTTAATTAATTAGGGCATAAGTGTTTTGATATAAATATAGTTCGTATGAATGAAAAAAGACTTTCGCATTTATATATATATATATATATATATATATATATATATATATATAAATACCTGTCTACTACTTCTGTTATAAGATGTTATCGTTAGAAAATAAATAACAAAATCAATTCACTTACAGACAGCTGTAAGTCATCGCTTTGTTATTGAATCGCTCTAGGTAGCTTGAACTTTATGTGGAAGAATGATAGATATACATCGTTAAATGTATATTTGTTTTTCTTATTGCTTGATGGAAATTTTCGCCGACTCCTGTTGGCATTTTTTTTCCTTCTACCCTCTTTCTCTTCCACACCTCTTTTTCTATTTTCATTTACTTTATTAAATTATTATTTACATCATTATTTATCATTCACCGTTTTTTCTCGGCATTCGCCTCATCTCTTACAATGTAAACCATTCAGGTAATGACGAAAGCATTCACAGTGATTGTTGCATTACATAAGGCGTGGTAGTAAAATGAGTCTATCAGAAGATATGCAACACCGTTATTTCCGAACGGGGCCCTCAATCTTTATTTTAGTCGGCGAGACTTGAACGAGGAATGTGGGGGGGGGGATCCCGTTCTTAAAACTTGAGATGACAGGAGAAGAGTGGCCTGATGTCGTGAGATATATCTATTTTACCTCTCTCACTCTATCTCTCATGCGTGCTATCAGAATTTCTCTTTCCGTCATTTTGAATATGTTTTTTTTATAAACAAACCAGCAAGTATCGGCGTTGTGTTGTGTAAACGGTCGAAAAATCAAATCAGACTCACAACGATGATGATGGCCGCGACCAGACAATCATCCCCGCGTGCGTAAAGGACTGTATACACCCATTAATATTGTTGTTGGCTCCATCGATCTCGGGAGATCATGGGGGATGCGCGTCGTGGTCTTGGTCAGGATTGTACCCAGGGCTACAACAGGCTGTGTAGTCATTTTTTCTTCTCATCTTTCTGTTTTTTTAACAGTGAGCATGTGATAGGGCGACTCCTGTCTTTTGCGCCCTGCGTGATCACTTCTCCCTCCATCGTGTGTTTCTCCTCTCCTCAGCTGCACTGATGATGTTCCGGATCACGGTTCGCCAATGGCGGTTTAAGGCAGTGGTCTCGAGCTGATAATTAATAAGGCTGCATATAACATAAGATAGCAGTTACACATCACCAGCTTTTTAGTAGTAGGTCTACTAAATAAGGCATTTTATTTATTCTAACCATTTTACCCATTTTCACGTAATTAACGGCTTTACAAACATAAATGGCGTGACGTCACCGTAAGCAATCACGTTTATTTTCTATCGTGTATGACGCTATAATATTCACACATGATTTCTTCTCGCATGCAATTATCGAAATCCGATATATATATATATATATATATATATATATATATATATATATATATATATAAGTGATGATAATACAAATTGGATAAATATATTTATTAAATCATCAATTGTTCAAACAAGGGTTATATTAAAACACTCTTTTGTTTCCTTAATCACTTGGATTTGAATACCTCAATTTCACAACTTCAGAAGTCTGACTTACCTTCAACCAATCCCCTTTCACTTTCTTCGTATTTTGAATCCTCGGGTTGCATAGTTTAAACTTTTTAAATTTTTTATGTTTTTATGTTTTTTATATTTTTATTTATAAATGTTTGCATTACAGTAAATTTTACTGTTTTATGTATCGAATGTTCTCTGATTATAAGCGAATATCTTTGAAAATGCATAGATTAAGGAAACACAAACAAGTTTTTCATATAACCCTAGTTTGAACAATCAATGGTTTGATAAATATTTCATTTTATTCAATTTTTATTCTAGAGATTTGAAACCGCGGTAAGTTTCTGAAATAGGTAACATATAGTTACATACTTCAGAAACGTACCGCGGTTTCATTAAAAAAAATATTTATGCTCAGTGGAATCGTCGGCGTTTTGAATGAGGTGAAACCACGATGAAAAATGGCCTTACATCGTTAAAATAAACCGATGCATTCCGGAAAGTCTCCCTTGAAAAATATATATGTTAGTCGGGAATTTACTTTTATTTTTGTTATATTTTATTTATCATTTATCGTTTTGATTTTATTCTACGTAGTGTTTTATTTATTTATTCTATTGAAGTTTTTTTTTAGTTCTTTTATTCAAGGTGTTGTGTGTAGATCGTAGCATATAACTGTGCATTGGAAATTGAAAATACAAAGCGGGCTGTTTAATTCGTCGTTTAAAGGTTGTGTTATTAAAGTCTCTTTTTGATGGTGACACCGGTTTTAAAGTTATGTATCGGATCTATTATTTTTTTTATAGTTTTGTGTTTTAAAGCTTTTATTTTTTTGGTGTTTATTTACATGTTTATAATTGTTTGCTTCATATCAATTTTTTTCCAGAGAGACTTTCCGGGAATGCACCGGTTTTTTTTATCGCTATAACGCCATTTCTAAACATGGTTTCACCTCCTTCAGATCGACGACAATTCCACTGGGCATAGAGATTTACAAAAGAATGTAAAATATCAGCCCATCTGGATGAAACCGTAGCACGTTTTTAAAATATGTAACATATAGTGTGCAAAGTTAGATATGTTTATATTTTTCTATATATAGTATACACAGCTCAACTAATTAACCGCGTGTTATGAATTTTGGAACACAGCTGCTGTGCATAGTAGTGTCAAAAATTATATTTTTAATTTTAATTTTAAATTTCTTAAAAGATGCTTCAATGTCTTTTGCCAAATGTTATTATCTTGTAAGCGACCGCGCGCTTCCACAAAGTGTATACATAAAGAGATGTTGCTCATTGTACACGTTCTACAATCTCTGACAGCCTCTTCATAAAACAGCAAAGTAAAGACATTACTATTCCGAGAAAAAATGAGATTATAACTTATAATTTTGTTTTAATTCAGACGCTCTTTTCTCTGAAGATGGGCATGTTATTGTCCGAAATTAATATCGAATGATACGCATATTAAGACGCGGTTTAAAAAAAAGGCATTAGATCTGGGTTGTTTTCAAAGTTTTACATTTTTTTAAAGATGCTGATAGAACTTTTGACAAATGTTATTACCCTATAAGCATCCAGACGCTCTGAAAAAATGCATATATTAATTGACTCTGCTCATCGTACACCGTTCTACAAAAGCTGACGTTTGCTTCATCGACATCGAAGTAGAGATACTACTGTGACGGAAAAAATTAAGGTATGACCTTTAACACGGTTTTTATTCAGACTCTCCTTTTTTCTAAAGATAGACATGTAATAGTCCGGAATTAATAAAAATACAGCCAAGAAAAATAAATTTTAATAAATTTTAATGAGTTTTAATGAGAAAAATATTCGCATCTTAAAAGATGGTTTACAAAATC
>OY744538.1:65421718-65436718 GCA_963556195.1 Sepiola atlantica
AACTCGGACGAACATTTGTGTTGACTTTTCTTTGTGAGAAGTTGGATTTAGAATTCCCATACTATCATTGGATTGGAATGGTAACTTGTGAGCGGTAACTTGAATGATTTAGTTCTTTTGTTTTCTTGTGGGGGGGGGGGGATTTATTCATCATTGTACCGGCTAACGTGAAAGTGTATTATCGCACATTGTTCCGGTTTTGTGGTTTTATTGAATGTATTTGGGACCGATTACTTGCTTGTTGGCTTGGTGGAAGAAATAATGCACAAGCTACTTTTCTAAGACTTTTCTAGGACTTTCTTTTCTTATCGTTGTTCTTCCTTGCTTTTTAAGTTTGACTTTTATTTTTATTTTTATTTTTATTTTTATTTTTTTCCTCTTCTCTTCTTAAGTGACCTCAACTATTACAACGCCACATTGTGTTTTGTCGGCAGTTGAAACCAGTATTCCAGACATTTAATTTCCCTGATGATCTGCCAAGCAAGTAACTGCTTGGTAGTGAAACACGTGTAGGAAAAAACATTTAATTTGAATAAATAGTATTTGTAAGAAAAAATATCTTTAATGGTGATCATTGGTGTCTTGAAAGGAATGCTTTGGTAAGCCTTCATAAAATCAAATATAAATGCTCTGTACTCTGTAATCGAGTATCATCGAGCTTGTTTTTTATTGGAACAACCCCGGTCTTCACTGAATGATCTATTTTATAAGTGAAAAATCTAAATCTATATTCTGCTCCTCAAAGTGAGCTGCTATTCAATACCGGAGTGACCAGGATGTTTGCCAAAGAGGAGATAACTTTCTCACCCAAAAACATTTCCATACCAAACCACAAAGCATACATAATGGACATGGTCCAGGCGGTCCATGCATTCTTGAAGAGAGTCCGATGGCGGGTAATTCACCACAACCTGGGATCGACTAGGGAGTTGAGCAACGTGAATCCACCTTCTGGCGTCTCTGAACCCCCTGAGTATGCATCTGACACTGAGGATAATTTACCAACAGCCTCTTATAGAAAATTCTATAAAATAGGAACTCACAAGAACCCACCTCACATCCCTGCATAAGAAGGCTTCGAAGCGGATATGCATAATATGGTTAAAAACATCAAAACCAAAAACAGATCACAATATTGGAATCCTACCATTGAACATATCCATAAGACACAGACACGGATTAGGAATAACTCTAACATCACAGTTCCGGCAGATAAAACTTTAAACACATACTCCATGAATATGGAAACATACAACAACCTAATCCTGAAGGAACTGAATAAAAACTACAAGACCGTAGGGAACGGGGTGTTACAGGATATTAACTTGGCCGCTCTTAAGATCTGCTCTGAGATTGGTATGGAAGGTAATGTTGAGATATATACCCCTAAATGCCCTCGTTTCACTCTTAAGGATCATAAGCCAGATTTTAGTAATAACCCATCCATTAGACTGATCTCGCCGTGTATTTCAGACATGGGTGTAATCAGCAAAAAAATACTAGACAGAATATTGCCAGGAATTAAACGCAGAACTCAATTGAATCTGTGGACCTCATCAGAGGAAGTGCTAAGTTGGTATAAATAATTACACATTACTAATCAAAGTAAATTTATAATGTTTGATATAGATTCATACTATCCCTCCATATCCTCTACTTTACTTGAAAAGGCGCTTACCATGGCTAGAAATGAATCCAACATCACAAACTTAGAAATGGATATAATTAGACTAGCCAGAAGGACGCTAATATCCTACAATGATAAGTTATGGACTAGAAAGGATAGGGAAAACAATTTCGATATTACTATGGGGGCACCGGACTCAGCGCAGGTTACTGACCTGGTAGGGATATATATCCTCAGAGAAATTTGTATGAAAATACCTGAACTAGCGGGCGGTCTATATAGGGACGACGCTTTATTCTTTGTCAACACAAGTATAAGGAATCTTGAAACTAAGAAGAAAAAACTCAATATATTCTTCAGCTCAATACAACTTAGCGTAACTATGGATATAAACTACCGGAGGGTCAATTTTTTGGATATTACGCTTGATCTATGCAACAACACATATGAACCTTATCACAAGCCCAACCACACACTCTACTATATCGACGCTAAATCGAATCACCAACCGATGGTGAAAAGAGCCATTATTCCTGCAATATCGAGTAGGATATCTAAGCTGTCCAAGAATCAACAAATATTCGACAGCAGTAAGCAATTCTACAATGAAGCTTTAAACAGATCAGGATACAAGGAAAAAATTAATTACCTTGTGCCTCCTTCGGTTGGGAATGGGGGACTAAACGGGAGACCGATTGCCTCTCGATCAATGGTTTCATATAATAGGGCAATGGGCAAGGCTAGATATAGGAGACCTGGTGTATCCCACGGTAATGTAAACCAGGTAGGGTGGGAACCGGTTGATGATAATATTCGTGAAGTTGGAAGTAACGAATTGAACTCACATGCTACCCAAACTGGGGGGGAAGGTAGGAAGAAAAATAGGAGAAGGACCACTACATGGTTCACCCCCCCCCCCTATAGCCAGCATATTAAGACTAATATCCCAAAGATTTTTTATAGCATAGTGGAAAAAAACTTTCCAAGGGATAGCAGATTGGGGGGAATCATTAACAAAAATACTGTAAAACTGTCTTATTCAACCTGTAGAAATATAGCCACATCCATCATAGGATATAATAATTCTAAGATAACTAAAACAAGTGAAGCCATGTTCTCTTCTGGTGTTGATCCCAGTAACACCAATTCAGTGAGAACCTCCATTATAAATAACCATAGTAGTAGAACATCCAGCAACGGCCCAGCACACAACTGTAACTGCAGAGCTTCTAACATCTGTCCACTGGGGAGGAACTGTAGAGTTTCAAGCATTGTCTACAAATGCGATGTGATAACAGAGAGTAGTAGGAAATCATATATCGGTTCAACCGGGGGTGAGTTCAAAGATAGATTCAGAAACCACATGAGTTCCTTCAGGGGAGGCCAAAGGGAAGACATAGATAGGCCTAACACTTCTGTTGGCCGTTTTGTGAGAAACCTCATTGCTAGGCAAGACCCTTTCGAACTGAAATGGTCAATTTTGGGGAGGGCTAACAAATATAAACCGAACAAAAAGAAGAGATGCAACCTATGTGCATTGGAGTCGTACCACATCATGACATCTAGAGATAGTTTACTGAACGCTAGGCAGGAAATACTACAATGCTGTCTGCATAGAAACCGTTACCTGTTATCAAGCCTAAAACCTGGATAGGAGGGGAATTGGGGGAAGTATAAACTTACAGCAGAGATAGGCAGGATGGACACTTCCTGAGGCAATCTGGGGCAATAATTAGTGTATAATAGGGAGGATGAGAATTAGTAACACGTACTTATGCTAAGATATGTCTTAATTCAATTATTAGCGGATACTCGAGACTAAGGTTGGGGGTGATAAGGTAGGAATATTCTATCGGAATAAGGCCCAGTGATAGTCAACTATAGTAAATACTTATTCAGCGGAATAGAGGGGGGAAATTGTGTTACATATAAAAAGATAGTGGAATAATAAATAATAAATCACAATTTATTCTCAGAAATAGATATATTATACGAAATGCATTGGGGATTTCAAGTAATTTTAAGTGAAAAATAAGAAATAGCAACCTGGATGCTATCACTATTTAATTAAATTAGGTTAAATTAAATTAGTTTTTAATTAGATTAAAATAAATAAAACAATTTGGTGGCAGGAATGGGGAAAAGTAATTAAGGAAAAAATAATTTTAAAAACATGCATGCCGACACGGACTTAATTTCTAAAAATAGAAACAATTGAATTTTATAAAAAAAGTATTTTGTACGGGATTTTAAATTAGTAATAATAAAGTCTCCTGTCATTTAACGAGTAAGAGTGATATTTTCCCGTAAAGTTGACAACAAAATACACCGGTCCATTAAAAAAAAAGTTTGTTTTTTTTTCAAAATAGAAAATAGATTTCTGATAACGATATTCCGTTGTAACATTTATTTATGGAATATAGAATAATATTCTCCACAGAGAGTTACAAACAGACACAGCCGTTAAGGAAATATTTTAAATGATTTAAAATAATAACTAGATTTTTGTAGAAGGCCTTTTTATAATAACAGTTTATTTTAGATATATGAATAATTTTTTTAAAAACAAATTCTGCGGGATAGGCTTTTTTCGCTTCGTTAAACAACAAAACGATAATAATTCGGCAGTTAATTAAATGAAGGATATTTTCCCAAAATGTAAAATGACGTCCCAGAAACTAGATGATTAATTTCTATAAGGAATAGGTTTAATAATAAATATTTTTAGAAACAGTATTTTGAATAAATAGTTTCTATATTAAGATTTTTTCTTGATGGAAGGGAGTTTTCTGCGGGATTGACATTCAACTCGTCGTGTGTTTATTTCGAAGGGTAATAAATCAACAATTGAAACAAGACTCTTTGAACTCGGACGAACATTTGTGTTGACTTTTCTTTGTGAGAAGTTGGATTTAGAATTCCCATACTATCATTGGATTGGAATGGTAACTTGTGAGCGGTAACTTGAATGATTTAGTTCTTTTGTTTTCTTGTGGGGGGGGGATTTATTCATCATTGTACCGGCTAACGTGAAAGTGTATTATCGCACATTGTTCCGGTTTTGTGGTTTTATTGAATGTATTTGGGACCGATTACTTGCTTGTTGGCTTGGTGGAAGAAATAATGCACAAGCTACTTTTCTAAGACTTTTCTAGGACTTTCTTTTCTTATCGTTGTTCTTCCTTGCTTTTTAAGTTTGACTTTTATTTTTATTTTTATTTTTATTTTTTTCCTCTTCTCTTCTTAAGTGACCTCAACTATTACAACGCCACATTGTGTTTTGTCGGCAGTTGAAACCAGTATTCCAGACATTTAATTTCCCTGATGATCTGCCAAGCAAGTAACTGCTTGGTAGTGAAACACGTGTAGGAAAAAACATTTAATTTGAATAAATAGTATTTGTAAGAAAAAATATCTTTAATGGTGATCATTGGTGTCTTGAAAGGAATGCTTTGGTAAGCCTTCATAAAATCAAATATAAATGCTCTGTACTCTGTAATCGAGTATCATCGAGCTTGTTTTTTATTGGAACAACCCCGGTCTTCACTGAATGATCTATTTTATAAGTGAAAAATCTAAATCTATATATATATATATATATATATATATACACATTTAGCCATTAACAAGAGTCTATTACGTTTTCCAAGGTTTTACTTAATTTTTATCTTAACTGTATGAACTATTACATTCAATCGAGTAGGAAATCAGAATGTGGAAAAACGGATGCTATGTGGGCCTGAAAAGTTACGCGAACGAGTAAGCTGTGTGAAATATTGACGACAAATAAATAATCGCATTTTGTTATAATCTAACATAATATTTAGTTGTATTTAGCTGTAAGTATTTGATCTGTAATTTCTATGACGTCATTAAAATGTGTTTTACACTCCGTCCTTTCCACTATGACACTGAACTTGCTCATAATGGTTTGATTAGTTGGCAGTTTTGGGCCGATAAGAACATCGCCATCCTAGAACAACCTCTCTATTCAGAATGTCTTATCTCGTGTAACGTTTGTTCTTACCTAACAATTAAGTGGATTAGCAAGAGCCCAGTCTATGACTGTGTTGTGTGGCAGGGAAGAATTGGAAAGTGCATTATACTCGAAGGATGTCAATCGGAAAATCGAAATAATTTATTGTTAAAACTGCCCTGTTACCTTTAGACACATCCTATGAATACATGAATGTGTATTTGTTGTTAATATTACGCTAATTCATCAGAAGTAGAACATCGCTATAAACTGAAATAAGTTTGAACTACAAGTGAATTGTTAAAAGTGTCCTGCCCATTGTTTAACTATAGTTTACTCATCACCGCAAGGCAGATAGCAAAAGTCTATATGCTTTAGATCTCCACGTGTTTCCCCACAGGCCGATAGACCCGTACAATTGATTTCACGAAGGCTTATTTACTCTTCAGTTACATGTTATTGAATTTAGACACCTGCAATTACTTAATACTCAAATACACTTACTCAAATAGAAAAAGCACTGATCGCCTATTTTGGAGAACAGAGATGTTAGGATAAAAGTAATGTTAAAATAAGTTGCATATGATAACGTCAATCTAAAACACAGGTTCCCGTCCGATTAAAGCACACAAGACATAACCGTTGCCCGTTGACTTACATCAACTATCACTATACATTATACTTTGATTATATTTGACAATTAATAAATTGTAACATATCAGAGCTGGAATTATTTACTAGACAGCATCCTTGATTGTCTTCGGTATTGCTGTACAATGGTTTCTCAGGACAACTTAACATGAAGATATTTTACCCTACAAGTAAACCCTGATCGAATATTCAAAATAACATAGTATTTCAAGCCAAAATAAGATCCCCTCGACATGGGTATACACTGGTTCATACAGGGAATGGTGTAATATCCTGTTTTTATCATTGCCGTCTGTTGAACAGTCTGTGTTTCCTTTAATTCCAATTTCTCTTTTGTCAAGGTTTTTCAAGATTGCTCCTTGTGCCCCTACGATTATTGGTATTTTATTGACTTTCGTCATTTTCCATATCCCTTGCAGTGATCTAGCAAGTTCCGTGTATTTACTTCGTTTTTATCCGTCTATTTTATTTTTACCTTGTTGTCTGCTGTCACGACAAAATCTACAATGTGACACTTTTTCTTCTTTTGTTCACTATTATGACATCTGGTATCCTTGCATTAATGAGTTTGTCTTTGTTTTGTACTTATATGTCACGGAGGATTTTGTGATTTTCGTTTTCCAGTGCCGTCCTTAGTTTGCGTCTGTACTATTTTTCTGTGTGTTCAAAATGCATGTGTTTGCATCGTTCTCAGTATATTGTTCCCCCCACACAGTCGTGTCTGTTTCTATAGTCTTTGGTGACTAGTTTGCTGCATTCACTGATTTGATTTACCGTTTCGTCTCTTTATTCATAGAGTCTGTATTTACTGTTTTCCTAAGTTTTATCTATTTTAGTTTTGATGTAGTTAGTGCTAATACCATTTTTCTGTGCAGATGTCAGTAGCGATTTCGTTTCTTTGTTGAAGTGTCATTTCCGTAGCTATGCCCAGGTGTTTGAGTGAGTCTCTATTCCTGTCATTCTTATGAATCGTCCACGTTTTCTTTCCTACGTTTTCTCTCTCGTCTTTTTAGTTTCTTCATTCATTCTTCTATTGCTTCTATTTCTTCTTCTGCTTCTTTTTATCTTCTTTTTTTATCTTCTTCTCATCATTATTCTTCTTTTTCTTTTTCTTCTTCTTATTAATATCATTATTAGCAATAATATGCTCAACCCGATCGAATATATTTGCCAGTATCTATAATGTAAATGTTTAGTTTGCTACTTAACAGCCTATGGTGACACCTTACTACTGACGTACGCTATCCTCCCAAAACATGACGTACTGCATGGTAGTATCATTTAATGGCAATAACAGAGATACTACCCCCTGGATTGAGCATTGACATATAGTACGATAGTAACGTTTAATTGAAATTATACTATAGTTTCGGCTCCAGACACATCAAATTTCTATTAATAATACAACATTATTATGTCTCATGTTCAATAGCGCAAAGCCTTGACGTCTAATTAATTACATACGGCATGTAATGGTAAGATTTTTGGCGCTAAAATAGGAAATACTAGAACTTTGTGCATCCATTTTGACATTCTGCAATGTGATTATATAGAAATAAAAACTAAAAATAGAAATAGTAATCGGTTAAGTGATTCAGCGTATTTTAATATTGGCATGCGCACGCTGCTTTACGTATCCTTACTCCCATTAATATATAGAATAGATGCATATAGTTATTCATATGAAATAGATAGGCATATATAAATATAAACATGAACTTTTATATCTATATACATATGCCTGTGAATGTGAATTATATATTAGAATTTATTTATGGCTACATATCAACCAAACCATTTCATTTTCACATCACTACAGTATAAATCTCTATGCATGAGTGGATGAAGTGTGTGAGGTGCGCTGAAGAAAAATTTCTACCAGTAAAATACATCGCTCTGTTGTGCTCGTATACCCTTAATGACAATAAAAGTGTAAACATTTAGGAATTACCTTGCTTTTGTACATTTAGTGTATATGAATTTTCATCTTAATTCTATTAAGGGCATATGATTTCAGTATACTGGCATTTTTCATGGAATGTCACTACTTTTGTAAAGGCTATGCCTCAATACAATGCCTTCTCATAACTGATACAGTTGGTAGTTTGACTAATCAAGGAATATTGTGAACCGAAATTAAAATGCCATGAACTAGACACTAGAACCTCTATCTTTGCCAAAGATCAGCTTAATCCATCAAATGGTCGATAAGATATAGAATAAACTGTATGAATACTGGCCATTTTTAAGTATGTTTTTAATTTCCTGCAAAACTAAGGTATATGGTAAACTGAAATTAAAATGCCATCAACTAGACCCTAGAACCCCTATCTCTGCTAAAAATCAGCTGAACCATCACATTATTGATGAGATACAGGGTGGTCCGTTCGTACGTACGTACGTAGACACAGATAATATGATTTCATGATTGAACTTTCTGCATCACTGGGTTGCCTTGACTAATGATGCTGAAATTCTACACACTTATAGAACCTATCAAATAAAAATGTTGTGCAAAGTTTTAACTAATTTGGTTTATTGCTTGTTGAGTTATGATGGATCAAAGAAATGATATTTCCAGCATAGTCCATTCGTGGGTCTATTAAGGGATAGAGCGCTCTCGCGCCACCCTTTATTTAATATTAAAATTTGAAAAACAAAACATGATGCAATTTTAAAATTAATAAAATCATTTTGTTTTTGACGAAGACTTTTGATGAATACATCATTCTCAGAACAAGACTTTTAAAAATAGTATTTCTTTATTTTGTTTGATTTGACCTCAAGGGGGTGTGCGAATACAATGTAGAGCCAGAAGAATACGTCAAGTCGTTAAACACGACAGTTTAAAGTGAAGGAAAGTACAATTGATGTGCCACGCTGGTTAAAAATCTTCCTCATAGAATAATCTATTCATCGAATCTCTTCGCTTAAAAAATCAAATAAAATTATTTTAAAATTGCATTGTTTTGATTTTCAAATTTTATTATAAAATATTCATACAGATAGATGCTTCAAAGATATGATCAATTTCCTTTAATATATATATATATATATATATATATATATATATATATGTATATATATATGTGTATTTGTGTGTGTGGGGGTATATCAATTGATTATTTAATTGAATAACTTATTTACAAATCGCTAACGAAAACGTTACCTATGGGGATTAATCCTAATCTTTAAATAAAAGTTAGCTCAATAACTTATCAGTCCTATTAGGTATTACTTAATATCGGTCCTAGTGTACCGAAAATATCACCTGTTAGGAATAAACCGTAATACACACAAGCACACACCTGGCCGGAAAACACAACACTTTGCTAATTTGAGAAGGTGTAAATACAGAGAAACACGACTCTTCTGAAATAAAGTATGTGTTGATTGATCTAAAACCACTTTCAAAAGTTATCCGTAAAATATTCCACGCAGACGGAAATACACCGTCGCTAAATAAACGTCAAATGGGCGCGACTACATTGACAGAATAAGTGTTTACAGGTTGATGCGTGAGGGGGGGGGGTCCAAATCATTATACAAAGTAAGCCATATAAGATCAGGAGTCGACTGGTCATCGAGCTTAAAAAAATACTTCCGTCAATTCCTGTGCTTGCTCCGCCATTCTCAATTTACCCACTCGTATACTGCCACTAGAATAAAGATATATCATAGTATGTTCATACACCACTCGTTGTCGCTATTCTTTAAAGCACAATTGTGCTACTATTGCACTATTTAATCATATCGATTTAAATCACGTTAAATCTAGTTTCAGACATGAAAAATTACCCAAAACATATTACATGTTCATTTGAGAGAATGTCTTCGTGTGCAATATTCTTATGGGATTTAGACTCCACATCTAACATTTATTTTTATAAAATTAATAAATAAAAAAATAACAACCACACACGAATGGACGAGGCGATAACTTCACTTTTGGCAATGTTACTGGGAGCGAAACAAACCATCCGGACACTGAATCATACAACATTTTGAAAAATCCTTTACAAATTGTACTGATATTCCACTGTTGTCACCCTTAATCCGTTATCAGCGATCGTTTATCAATCGTAGGCAAATATTTATTAAAACAGATCCGATTTAAGTAAGCATTCCTTTGTAAATGTACGCCAGGTAGAAGGAATCGTTCATTAGGAGCGTGATTATTAAAAACAATAACGAAATGAATGGAGATGTTTTATGTTTGCCTCCATTTTATTTTATCTGCAACAGAGATTCCTAGCAAGAGTACAAAATTGATTAGTGTTCAATTTGTGTACTGTAAAATTTCACAAAAATCGGAGGTATTCAAATTTTCACGAAGAGATTCGACACGCTCTTTTCTCTCTTTACACGAAACAAAATTATTGTGAACTAGCAAAAATATGCTCCCTACGGTCGCATATTTGTGCTAGTCGTTTTATTTAATTGCTCTCTCTATTTCTCTCTCTTTCTCTCTTTTTCTCTTTCTCTTTCTTTCTCTCTCTCTCTCTCTTTTTCTCTCTATCTTTCTTGAAATAGAACTTTCTCTGCGTTCGAATAATCAGAGGGCGGTTAACCAAATGTTGGAATGGCCGCCAGCTGTTCCATCATATTCTATTACAATCTAATCTTATTACGTAACTCAATTATATAGATTCAAAATGTCTTTAATTAATTCTCTTCATGATTGTTATTCATTATTATTATCAAGGATGACATTTAAAATACATCTGGAAAACCAAGCATAGATGTATATTTGCGATTATTCATTTATTAGAAGCTTTAAAATAAATTTATTATGCAAATTTTAAAGACGCGTGATGTTTGGGGAAGCTTTGGAATAGGTATATAAAGCAGCTGATAGGTAGACATCATGAGTATATATTTGCGAATATTAATTCATTAGAATCTTTAAAACAAATCAATTATGTACATTTGAAAGATGCGTAATGTATGGGAAAGTTCTGGGTTGGGTATATAGGAGATGATTAGTAGATATAAAAAGAGAGCGATGAAAACTAATAATATAGTTTCGGCTTCAAGTAGATATAAACAGAGAGCGATCAAAACAAATACTATAGTTTCAACTTCAGGGATACAATCGACGTTGATCACCTTTATGCCTAGCATCTGTCTCCAAACACTTATGATAATCGTTTAATTAATTATTCTATACATAGAGATATTAAACATTTAAACATATCTAACTTTATATATATATATATATATATATATATATATATATATATATATATATATATATATATATATATATACTGTTAGCTTGCATCACAGCTTCATAGTGTCCCTAGACTAGCACCCGTCCCAAGCCAGGATCGAACCTACGCCCATTTGGTTGATAGTCGGCTATTCTAAACACTTGACTACAAGGCGGGCTATGTTGGAAAGTGGTATCTCAATGCTTTATAAACATTGTGAGCTACTAGACAGTGCTCACTTTGTTCGTTGTCAAAGTGATTTGCATTACGCTAATATAGTAGCTGGCAATATAACATATATATATATATATATATATATATATATATGTATATGAAATTACATTAACCAACAAATACTGAATGAATGTGTTATTTCATTAAGTCACTTTTCACTTTTCTTTGTTGCGTCTCTTTCTCTCTCTTCACTCATGACGTTATTATGTACGCTGCACTTATGCCTTTTTCTATCATAACATGTGTTCTAATTCGCTCGTCTCTCTCGTCTTGTCATACAGCCCCACGTACTCTCAATTGAATGACGTTCAAGAAAAGAAAACACAGCTTTGTCTGATTTATTGAGTTAACACAGAAATATTATATATTGCTTTTAGATAGCCGCCCCCCCCCATTCTCCGTTACGTGTATGATGTTTTTTGTTGCCTTTTAGTCCATTTCTTCTATTATATATCCTGAACACGACAACATATTTAACCACTTGAAAACTTTGACAAGTGAGAATCTTAGAAAATGCTTTTTAGATGATATTCCATTAACTAAATGACGAGCAAAGGTGATGGTCTCTTTGTCTGTGAATCCATTCATATCATTTGCTCTCTATTTTAGTTTAGATGTGTCTTTGCATACATATCAGAGGCTTTGTCTGTAGGTCGGTCGGTCGGTATGTCTGTCTGTCAAGCGTCTATCTGAAATAGTATTTTAATGGATAAACGCGCAGATTGAATTCACAAATGATATCTTAGATACACCCAAGCATTCATATAAGTAGATTTGTCCTTCCATCTGTCTGTCACGCTGAAGTTTGGAACACAGTGCCGCGGGACTGCCTCTCAACTTGCTACAACCTGGTCGTCTTCAAATTCAATGCCAACAAATGTTTCTTCTAAGTAACAAACGCAGTTCATACCAATGATAAATGTTAGTACTCCTATAGTGTTCCTCGTGTTTCGGCTCATAATCACTCTGTCTCATTAACCATTATGCTCGAGTGAATCTTTGCCTTGACAAGATGTTACCCAATTGTAAAAAAAGGGCATTTTCGTTGGTTTCCCAGGCTAGATTTTTAATTAGCAATTTTTGTTGGTCCTTATTTACTTGCCACTTCACGAGGGCAAATTTAAACACAAAGTCGTTTTTTTTATGTGGGATATATCTATTTCCTTAATAAGGGGCACTCTGGATGGGATTAATAAACAAAGCTCGAATCAGAAATGATGTCTCCTCCTCTGTCCTCGATGGATGCAGGAGATGTTGTTTTAGATAAACATTTTAAAAATTTGTGTTCGAATCCGGAATGCCATATTTGAAGGAGCTGGATTTTTCTCACGTTAAAAACCGACCTGTGTCAAACTCTGCCGTCGTGAGGAATTAACTAACCACGGAGGTGTGGAGGAAGCGGGAGGTGCGAAACTGTCGAAAGAAGGCCCAAGGTAAACTTATAACTTTCTATTTAAACAGTGCTTCCGTCGGTTTGCACGCGTAATACTTTCCAATATTATTTGTTTCGGTCATTCACGCTTAGGTTTAAAGTCGCCTTGTAATAGCTATATGCGCAGATCGACGCAGTATTTGTAGATATATGTGCAAATGGAATAGACGTATCTTAAGAATAACTGCCCCCGTTTTAAAACTACCGGGACATGTATTTAATCATATTACTTTTTAATGTCTCACGCGTTCAAATATAGTTGTCTTCTTAACAAAAAACAAAACAAAACAAAAAAACGAAAGAGTAAAACGAAAAATTACGATCCTAATAAAGAACTGATGTTCTGTTGGAACGTAGTTGTCGCTAAAATAATAAAAAAAATGAGATATCTGCTGTAAATTTCGCCATTTTCTTTTTTCTTTCTTTTTGCTACGTCTTGTTCGACTTTACGTTGCGCGCATGCGTGATCAGTCTAGTTCTTTCCTTAAGAAACTAACATTTTCTTGTTCGAACATCTTACCAACGAGGCGTAAAGAGCTGTTGATAAACTTGGGAATACGTCTTACAAACAGCCCAGTAAATAAACGTACCTATACTCATATGAAGTACTACTTTGTATTCGTATGTACGTTTTGTAGTATATTTTTTGTTTCCATGCTCTTTTTTTATTTCTGCAGTGGTATTTATTTACAATTTTTGGTTATTTATGCTAGCATGACAGCTGGTACATCATGACATGCGCGGTTGGTCCAGGTGTCGCTGTATATTAGGTTTAAATACACTTACAGACGGCATTTGTGGTACGATTTTTGAAATAACCAAATTTCTGTCGATCAAGAAAAACATCATATCAACTATTACGGTGATCGGAAACAAATCAACAATCTTATTAAATACATGCATCGGGGAGAAGACACGCGGCCGGTCGCCTTGTGCCAGACTGGCGCAGGTGTGAAACGGGAAATAAAAGATCGTATTAACTTTTCAACATAAATTTACTTTTAAAACTGATTTGACTTGTCTGGTTTAATAAAGGGTGTGATCATGTTGTGTCGTCAACTATTGTGCACGGTTATCCGTCATTTGTATCTACAATAGATACCCTCATATTTTACAAATCTACTGAGAACGGTTAAGCCTACTTGTTTAAATGGATGACACACAAAACGATGATCTTTTTATTTACTCTCCAAGAATTCAACATAAACAACAGTTTGTGTACGATCATTTCTGAGACGTTATTAAATGTTATTAATAGCAAGTCTTCATCAGCACACTCCTAGTTATACAGCAAATTAGATAGGATAAAGGAAGTAAGAGTATGGATAAAGCAAACCAGTACAAACAGTGTACACAACAGTTGAAACGGATTAACAGATCGACACATCGGGAAAACGGTTGTTAGATTACAGGTAATGAAACACACCATTGAAAGAAAATATATATGACCCTTGTTTCTATTAACCATTTCAGTGTTGGATCTGCTGCTTATGTTTTAACACTTTTAACACAGATGGGTCTATTTTGGTATTTGTTGATTTTCCAATAGTGAAATCGTTTTATAAAAGTTATAAGTTTGCAATATGCGGATTTCGTTTGTTTCTCAAAGACTCAACCCCTATTGGAAGCCGTAGAGTAGTGTTAGTATAATTCCGATTTTACAAAGAATACAGAAGAACAGAATGATTCTGCATTGTATGAAATAGGGTTGTTTTTGTTTGATAGCTTATATAAATTGGGGATTTAAGGCTGGATTATATTATTAATGTTGAATACATATATATTGTTTTCTCTATTTATAAAGGACTAAAAGATGTTTGATATATATATATATATGTATATATATATATATATATATATATAACAT
>OY744538.1:65446718-65454218 GCA_963556195.1 Sepiola atlantica
TTATGAACATAGAGTGAAATGAAATAGCATCGAATACATGAGACAGATGTAATTGAAGAATCATGTTCGCAAATGTTCAAACTGATGACCATTATTGTTCAAACAAAGCTGATAACGCGCACCAAGGTAAATAAAGGTTTTCTCGTCATTCTAAGAGTGAGTACATTTTTTTGAGACACCCTATATATATATATATATATATATATATATATATATATATATATATATATTTATAATTTTATATGACATACAGAGTCTTAAAATGACTACTTACAAGCTCAATGAAAATTGTTTTTTTTTACAAAATTCAGAGCATATATATTACATTCATGTAAATTGTATTCAAAAGTCCAGGCAAAAATTGATCTTAATAGATTGGTTAATTCAAAACTAACCGCCTTTTTTTGAAAAACACTGATGGTTTTGTATGTTAGACCAAAATGTAAATGTTGTATTTAGAGTGTTTGCTTGCATGTAGTTTGGAATTGAATGGATGTAATGTAATAAGCAGAGAGACGGTTGTCGTCGAATAATCGCAACCGTTTTGACAATGTTTACATGATTCTAAAATAGAGAATGCTTCATCCGAGTACTTTGCAGGACAAACTTTGCCCTGCAATAAATGATAACCAATATCCGACTCGTGTGTTTGTGAACGCCCAAATGTCGGCCACTTTCGATACCTATACATATTAGTATTGAAAGTATAGTACATAATTACAGATTACTGCTACTTTCGCTCTCCTTTATTTAATCTGTTTTGTTTTTTAAACCTTTTTAGAAGCAGACTTAATATATTGTTAATGCTATCAAGACAAAGATTATTTTCTTTAACAAGAAACTTTTTAGCCACAGATTGTCATGGCCGATAGCATTATTCCTGAATTTAACGTTTATCTTCCATAGACTGTCATTTTTAAGAAAAATGAATTAGAATAAGTACAGAGAAGATCATGTCAAGTCTGCTGCAAAAAAGTTTTAAAATATCTAATAGGTTTGCAAACGTGTTATGCCTCCCAGTATCCTATATCTCTCTTACGTAACAATTCGACCGTGCATGGAGTATGGTTGACACATATTGGCTGCTGCACAAGCCGCTAGCTTGTCCTTCTTAGTCAGGGTGCAAAGAGAATTGTTATAACCTAATAAATCCCACATTGGCTGGCAAGCACCATCCCCTGTCACATCGCCGCGGGGTTGCATTACTGCTCTTCTTTTTACAAGTAAACCTACGGAATGTGCTCCGATGAACGTACTTGTACCCCATAAATCTAAATACCCCCGATCCAGCCGAGTAGTTAAAACATCATACCCTTTTCTCTGTAGAGGTATCTAGATATCTGAAGATTTTCTACTCTACTAGCTTTTTTCCTCGAACTGCCTACGTTTTGAATTCCCTCCCTGCTCCTTATTTGCCCGACCATACCAAAATGCATAAATGTAATATGAAAACACCTCTTGCTGCATAACCTTTCACCAAAGTTACCCTGATAAATCTGGCCGCTATCACAGTAGGTGTGTTCCTAGATATCGGGGTTGGATGTGTTGTCTGCTATGGACTGTTTTCATCTAACATGGTATCATGATAACATTAGCTCACTGCAACCATAGAATAGAGGCTAGAATTTGGGCAGTTCAACTTCTCTGTTAACTAAAATAGTGATCTCAACGTCTCAGGGCATGCACCGGTTACTGACTGAGAACATCATCCTACTGAAACAACCTAACTATTCGTCTTATTTACCGTCGTGTGACTTACCTTTGCATGTAGGACATGAATAGCGCCGTCATGGCGGTGCTGACAAACGTCCGCGAACAACCCTGAGAGCAATGTGGACATAGTAGGATAAGAAAATGAAACAGACTCGCGAAATATTATTTTTAAGGGAAACTACGCAGTCTGTCGTTTGAAATTCAAATCATTTTTGGTGAAGCTAGTCCCGTTACTTTTCAGCCACACCTAGTGACACATGGATTTCCCTCACTAGTGTGGCATCACTAGTTCGAACCTGGCACGTTCAAGTTTATGCGCAGTCCGCCATCGATTTCAATTCAGTTGTTTCAATTACGTGAAGGTTAAAGATCGATATATCGATCCACTTCCCAATTCCGTTATACCTTTCGATTTCACCTGCTTTAAGTTTCCATCGTCTTCTCCAACCGCATCACTATCGTACTCTCAAACCACCTACCATCAGTTAATTGGTTTCTTTTGTTCGACAGATGCATCGCTCTCTTGTATTAATAGCTCAAGCAAAAATCGCAGCAATAACGATGAGATATGGAACCGATGATTTTTTAATATATGAATTAAAGATGGAACGCGATTAGATTTAGTCGCAAAATGAAAAGAGTTACCGCTCTTGAATTAATTTATTTTTATTTTTCTTATCTTTCTGTTTTTGCTGGAGATGGGGCATCCTACCGGGTGCCAGACATTCACTGGCTATTTCAGACACTCCAGCCTCGAGATCGTTTTAAGATTCAAACCGTCCTTTTAAGTGCAGTTGTTTGTATTTCTCTTGCACTCGGTTCACCGGGTATACTCGCCAGATAGCTTTTGAAATTATTTTTCATTAGTCATATTGCTCTTATAATTACTGGTATGATGGAGATTTTCGTAAGATTTCGGTTGCTTTTCATGTCGTACATAAGACCTTGGTATTTCCTAATCTTTTCCTTTTCTACTCAGTTCAATCCTGCATCATTAGGGGCACTGGCTTCAACAAGTGTTGCTACTTTCTCTCTTTTGTCCCATATTACGATGTCAGGTTTAACAGCTCCGTTTTCTAGATATGTAGCTGTAGGCATTGCATAGTAATAGTGGATAGTGTATAAATTATTTCCAACTGTTCATTCTGGCATATGCTCCCAGGACTTGCTGCTACAATAGCTATTCAACTTTTTACAGATAGTCCAGTGAAGATATTTACAGACTCCGTTGTGTCGCATTGTATAATAGCCATCCCCCAGGAGAACCTTACAACTGGATGTCAGTTGGCTCACACTCTCTACTTCCGTGTGGCAGAACCTGCACTTGTTATTTTTGCTGGGACCACTCATCTTTTTAAAGGCATTGGTCATCAAGCCTTGATCTTGAGCAGCCATTATCATTCTCTCCTGATCATAGTGGTGAGATCCTCTTTTCAGCCAGTCTACAGAGCCTTCATTATCTATATATTCCTGTGATAATTCACCTAAGAAATACTTAGCACGTTGTTGGTTGGGCCATTCTTCCAGTTTTCTGGAATGGAAGGTGTTGGTGTATTTCTGACGGTTTTTGCGAGCTATTTCTGTGCAGGATTGTTATCTGTTGCTGCCTCATTTGTAAGACAGTCCTGTCAAAAATGTGTGGCAAGTTTTGGAATGTGGTAAAAAGTGTGTATTTAAATGATTCATTTTTCGCAACGTTATCGTAATGGACACTTATATTCCGCGTTTCGGCCGCCATATTCTCCTATCTACTTCTGATGTGTTTCTAATTATCTCTATCAAAGAGGTTTTGTTTTTGGTAGAATTATTTACTTTGTAACTGTTTGTTTATGGGTCTGTGTATAGCCTAGCGTCTATATCGCTTAACCAATTGCACTAAACATGGTCAAAATATATGTCATGGTCTAACTTATAAGTATTTTAATTTTTGGATATCTAGCACAAAGGTTAAACTCAAGGTTACAGAAAAGGTTAACGTCACACGTTCTGCGATAACTTCAGTGCTGTTCATCGTGGACTCGCTACTTGACCCACATTGCAACCATTTTAGATGACCTTGACTCGTTACCCTGAAAAGTTAGGGCATATCCAAATTTGATGTATGGGTCTAATGCTCTGAGATCGCAATATTCCCCATGCAAAATGTCAGCCTCATGAAGTAAATAGATTTTGGGTTATCGACGTTTCACTGGCATACCTTTGGTAATACTTTATACAATATGGAGAAGTGAAACCCAGCTGAATCTTTGGGTCATCTTAACGTTGTTTTACGAAGACATGCAAAAATTTGTTCTCGACAATTAGACTGACAGAAACTGGACAATTTCGGTGGCATTTTATCTGTTCGACTGAGGTTATTGTCCTAAGTAGTCCTAGGAGGTCCACCTTGCTTCCTATCTTCATGGTGGAGTTAGTTTCTTGCAAACTATTTGAGGCGTCCCACTCGGTGAATACCAACAAGGCTGGCAAGTCATTTTTTAAGAAGCCAAGGTGTCCCTTCATTAAGGGCGTATGCTTATATTCCCCACTTTTCGGCCTTGTGCCACATCATACTTATATTGGAAGTATGTAAATATCCGATCTTTCTGTAACATACTATTATGTAAGTTTTAAAATACAGTCTTATAAAAAATACCACCGTATTGTCTTTTTTATCGACCCTTGAAGGTTAAAATACTGTTTAAGGACTTGGAGTCATTCGGACACAACATAACCTGGACTTATGCCACACACAATACTGCCAACGAGAGTTATGTCATAACCACTACTATACCTAGCGATGTTGGATTTCCGAAAAAAAAGACTTATTTATCCAACCATACAACCTATGGTTGGATAAATTGTTAATTACAACGGTAACAGCGAGAATTTAATAGCCATAATGAATTTTTAGCACACAGATGTACTAAATTTTCGAAATGAAAATCTCCAACGTCAGAAATAGGATTTTAAAAAAGTTTCGTTCATGAGAAGGATGAAAAATATTTCAACTCATTCCCAAACACGAGGTTTTAAAATCTAAATCGGTCGCCACCGACAATAAAACAAGATGTTTAGCTATTTGTCTTTGTTTAATTCATTGTTTAATGAGTTACACGCAAATAAGTTTTAATAGACTTAATGTTTTTTTATTCTCGGTAAGAAGTAAAAAAAATATCTTCTATTGGGAAATGTTTCGACTGTGTAAAAGAAAAAGTTGGTAGCCTATTTTAAGTGACGAACATGGAGCAATTTAAACATGCCATGTGGGACCACATTAAACACCAACAGGATAAACAACCTCGACTAGAAGAAGAATTTCAAGAAAAACAGTTGGAGCAAATGAAAACAAAATAGGAAATGTTTCTTCATACACAGGAACAGAAGAAATGTACAGATTATCAAATTGGGGTCAAAATGTTGAAGATGAAATTGCTTTTCACACAACGCTATTTTGAGCGATATTGATAATTTTACTTACAACCCTGAAAACGAAGTTACGTTTGCTTCGTAATACAGACAGTGCTAAGTATACAGATAAAAAATGGCTCGTTTGCGATTGGCAAACTTGGACACAGTTGAACATACCCAATTTGTCAGTTATATATTGTCACAAAACCTGCAACATATTTGTTGAAACGGTACAATTATTAACTAAATTGTTTAGCTCTAAAACGTCTCCTTTTTACTAAAGGTAGATATCTATGAATCTCAAAGAAGACTCAGACTACACTACGTTCGCTAGTGTTACGAACAAACAGTGCGATGATTTCAAATTGTCGGAGTTAAGTGTTAACAATTTTAAATATCTAATCTTCGTATTGAATACGGATGCAGAAATCAGACGAAGGGTTCTTAATAAACTAGAGAATAACCCTGATTAAACGCGTCAACATTGTGCAGATAACTGCCAACGTTGTATTAGTGTTAGCCAAGATTTAATGTAAAATAAAAATACGTAACAAAAAGGAAATTAATTCATCAACTAGATTTGATTAACCAAAGAAAAATAATTTGCTCGTGAACCGTGGTTTTATTGCAGGCAATAGCATTTGTACTGACATTGTTCATACACATTGTAAAAGTGTTTAAATTGGAGTCGCATTGAAGTCGCATGGGACACACAATTACACAGTGCAGGGTTATAAATATAATTTTAAAAAGTTTATTAAAATTGTTAAAAGTGACGATGCGAAAAATATTAAGAAATTGGTGCAAGTAAAAATAGTAAATAATGATGTTAAAGTACAACTTCATTCCGGCTTAGATCTGTAAATAATAAAGGTCCAAACGTAGAAAAAACATCGAAAACTAATATTGCTGAGTACGATTGAAACAGCTAAAATCGTAACTAGTGAAAGAATAAAGTGTTAAGGCGAGTTAATCATTAACGTTACATTAAAAAATAAAGACTATGGAATAAATAAAATGTGCAAGGAACAACTCAAATAACCTCTTAGGTACAGAATTGATATACAAATCTAAATTAGGGGCATGCCCATAAAGTCATCCTCTTAAAATATTTAAACTTTAAATGTCAAAGCAGAGAGACGAAAGAAAGCTTTTAAAAGAAAACCTTCGGAAGTTTTCTCTGGGGGACTGAGAAGACGTAAAAATAACTGACAAGTTTTTATTAAAGCCAAATGTTAAATCAGTGTTTAAAAATTCAAAAAAATGTCCCATTCGCGTCATTATATCAAGTCAATTTGATATAATGACGCGAATGGGACAGAATTATCGAAAATAAAGTACGCCTATAGTTAACGTAATAAAAGTATAATGATCCGTGTTTGCACAAACTTCCTCACAGGATTGAACCATGCACTAAAGAATTACCACTACCCTTGCATAGTTGAGAAGAAATTTTCGCTAAACAACGGAGGAAATTCTTTTGCAAAAGGTTGATTTAAGTGATATTATCTAGGAGCGCTCAAACTTACTTTGTATAAATGACCAAATGTGTTTTTTTTACAAATACGAACGATTACAATTCAGGGTTAAGTCTGCACCAGCCATTTTTCAACAAGTAAAGAACACGTTGCTTAGCGGACTGGAATTCGTGACAGACTACCTTGATGACATTCTTGTGATCAGTAAAGACATTAAGCAACACAAATATCATGTACACAAAGTATCTTAGTGAATCCATGACAATGAATTTAAATTTCATGAGCAAGAGTGCGATTTTTTCATGAAAAATAAAATATAGTAGAAGACCGGACCCACAGCGAGCAACTGCGGTACAAAACATATCACCAGTATGAAGATTTCTTGGTTTAATAAATCATTATGCGTTTATTCCACACGTGCACACTTTTCGACCTTCTCTAAATGAGCTATTCAAAAATGAAAAATAGTTGGTCTGCTTGATATTAATGATAGGAGGCATTTGAAAAAATTCTCACATCAGAATTATTTTGACTCCAGATCTCGAAAGCATTGCGTTTACTGATGCTAACTCGTATGGCATTTATGTCTGCGTATTAGACAAAATGGAGGGATCGCTAAAACCTATCGCCCACGCATCTCATACATTACTACATGCATGAAAATACTCACAATTGAGAAGGGAGAATTTGCTAATGGTCTTGCAGCCACCAAATGTTATCGATTTGTTCATGGATTATATATTGTGTTGTAAACCGACCCTACGCAATTGCTAATGATTTATCGGCCATCAAAAACAAGAACTATCAACGCATACTGTAAACAGACTGCGGAGATGTGGAATGAGTTATTCTCATCAATTACTATCTATCGTCAAAAGTTAGATATGCTAGCGGATTATCTAGACTTATCTTAAAATAT
>OY744538.1:65456718-65479218 GCA_963556195.1 Sepiola atlantica
GGAAGAAAGGAGTGGGGGTGAGTTAACGAAAGTTCGGAGAGGGAGTTAAAATAACAGAATATGTTTATGAACAGAGTTCGGGGTTTAGATGCTTAATCAGATGACCTTAGATATAAACAATGAGGCAAAATATATTTGAAGGGTAGAACTAGAAAAATGAATTAAAAATTAAAAAAGTAAAGATACAAAATAAAGATAAAAATAGTATTAAAAGTAGAAATAAGAAAATAAAAATGAAAAAGAGATAATAAGATTAGTCTTAGGCTCGCAAGGAAAATTAAGGATTGACCGATAAAAAATAAAAAATAATAAAAAATAAAAAATAATAAAATAATAAAATAATAATAATAGAATGAGGGGAAAGTAGAAAAGATTGGAGCTCAAGAGTGAGAATTAGAATAGGGAAAAAGTAAAAAGTAAAATAGACCTCGAAAGGATATCCGGAATGGGAATCTCCAAGGTGGTTAGAGATACGGGTTGAAATAAAATATGCTGTTACGGGACGCTATGGGAAAATTAAACTTTGAAATTTAAAAAAAAAAAGTTCTATGGAGGTTAATTAATAAAATTATTAAATAGGTTAATGATAGCAGAAAGAAGTAAGAGACATACAAGGTTAAAGAAGTGACAATAGATTACGTCAGAGGGAGAGTGGAGATCGCAGTTAAAAGTAAATATAATGGGGGTTAAAAGATGTAGAGACAGGCGGGTTGGGGGTTGAGTATGGTCTACCTGCTCTATCCTGGATATTGAGCTGTATACTCTTCACAATAGGTTTTACCGCTCCTAAAAGTTCGCTTTTAGTACACCTCTTTATATATATATATATATATATATATATATATATATATATATATATATATATATATATATATATATATACACACAGTTTAAACAAAACTATGGATTGATAAATGTTATTCGGATCTGCCACCGTCAGAAACCACGCTTAAGAGGTGAAATGCTGACTAAAAGCGGGGTCCTACATACACAGATGATGCTGAATGCTAAGATGGTATCTGTTTTAGAAAATATAATAAAAGTCCACAAACTCCTTTGGGCTAGTCGTAAATAGAAGTTTCGTGAGATAGCATAGACTACGAATATATCAGGGGGCAGTGTATTCAACATTTTTCCTGAGTATTTTTCAATGAGAAAGCTGTGTTCAAAGTGGGTGGCGCGTTTGCTCACGGTCGATCAAAAACAATAACGCGTCGACGATTGAGAGTGTCGGTTGTAATTGTTTCAACTCAACAAATATGGGGGTTTCCGTCAATAAGTGACAATGGATAAAATCTAGATCCACCACTTCACGCCCAAGTAATATCAGCTGAGTTGACAGTGGCAGCTGTCCAAAACGACCAAAGACGAACACTGCATCGGCCATTATTTTGGCATCCGTATTTTGAAACGCGCAAATGATTTTGTTCATCGATTACTTTCAGAACAGATTCACGATTAATAGCGAATATTAGATAGCGTTATCGGTGCGTTTGAATGAAAAATCGTCAATAGCCAAAAATGAAGAAAAAAGTCATTTTTCACCTAGACAATGAACCGCGTCACAATTCAATTGCCACGAAGACAAAATGGCACTAATTGCATTTCAAATTGCGTTTTCATTTACTCTATTATAAAGATGTGGCCGTCAGAGACTACTGGCTGTTGGCAGACAACAACAAAAATGTCCCAGGGAAAAATATTCGGTTATAATTAAGAAGAGATATTGGGAACTGAGGCTTATTTTTAGGCTGAACACACATCTTTCTACAATAAAATAATCTGATTGCTAGAGAGGCGTTTAAATAAATCTTCTTTTAGGGTGATACACTATGTTAATATATAAAATTACATTTTACCTCAAAGTTATTGTGTATTAGTTAGACCTAAAATGCATTTAATGGTGATCTTTAGTCATGGAATTGGCTTATGTTTGAAAAAGTTCCATTTAATTCTCATTAGTCGTAATTTGTAATTAACTGAACAAGTCACCCATATCTCACTAAGCTATTAACAAAGTTTTCTTGATATTTTTAACTATGTGTCGATTCACTCACTCTAATATATTTGAGCATGTATAGTGACTGTCTTAATAAATGGTACTTAACTGCTCATATTTACCAGAAGCAAAACACGTATGTAAATTAGATAGCAAAATAGTAATTTAAAAAATATATTTTCTATACATGGATACCATATATATATATATATATATATATATATATATATATATATATATATATATATATATATGCGCGTGTGTGTGTATAATTAAGACACTATTTTAGTTAAACAAAAATAATGTTTTCACAGATATGTTCAAATAAAATCTGAGTGGAATACATAGTGGTATCTGTTGTGGCACAACGAGTAATCCAGTGTATATATAATACCCCTTCCTACATTATCCCATAATATTCCAACAAAATACCTATATCTACACCGGGAAATCCTCCCAACTACCACCTCCATGAATATATTAATTGGCCCATCTCTATACCAAAACTTTAAACCAGTAAATAATACCACGAGAATATGAAAAATAATTTTTCCAGTTATCAAGAGGAAAATACCCTTATTCTATGATAATAAAATAACAGGGTTTAAATATCTCCTAAACAGTATCAATCGACGACCTAATCATTTCTCTTATCTCGGGATCAAACTTAATCATATATATCATTATTATTATTTCCATTATAAGTTAATATGTTCATTAGAGCTTAGCTATAAATGTTACATTTTGATTACAGATTTATTGCAAGGTTTCGATATTGAATTGGGTTTAAATTAAATGTCTTATTTTAGAGGGATTAATAATTTAAACCCTTTTAATTCAGTATTTTAATTATTATTATTTTGTACTCTCTTGAAAGCTTAATCGTTAATCTCACATTCTGTCCTTATAACTTTCTAGACGATACTAAGTGTACCGTTCATAACAATAACGGTCGAATATGTGTTCTTAATAAACAGTGAATCACGGTACTTGTCTATAGATATTTGTAAACATTTTAAAAGTTGTAAATCTTAATTGTTATATTTACACCCCCCTCCCTGTTCGAACTTTAATCAACGTGTTAACCTCGCATTTGTTTGCTAACACAACAGTTTAAACAACTATATTAAACACTCCAAAGCAAATAACGTATCAACACGAGAGTGATACGTGAGTTCCCATGTATTTACCAAGTGACATGATAAGCTGAAGATAGCCGGATAATGAACGCCTTTTGAGCTTGAAACCAATGGTACCGTTGTTATACTAATTTTCTCTACCAAAAAAAAAAAAATGTATATATATATATGAGGCACTAACTGGTCTAGCCGCACTGCAGAGCTGTGATACAACAAAACAGTATGTATGTGGATGACTATATATATATATATATAGAGAGAGAGAGAGAGAGAGATATGTGTGTGTGAGTGTGTATTAGGATTAACATATACTAATGCTAAATAAACTAAACAGAAACGGTGCATTAGCCTGATGATTTGCCGACAATAGAACATAAAAGTGTATATGTTACTTACTTGCCATAAGAAGATTTTCATACTACCCTGAGGCTCTACTTCCGTATGCAGCACAGCTGAAGTAAATAGTCTCACAGGCTGTAACTTTTTCTTCGAAAGGGGTTAGTTTTTTGCTAATCGTTTGCGGTGCCCCAACGTTGCAGTTCTGGCAGTTTTTGTAGGCTATAGTGCACTCCATCGAGTGCGATGGCTTTTGAAAATCCTCACCTGCCCTTGTATTTAACCTCTTGTATAAAATGTAAATAGATATACATGATATACTATATTGATTTTTACTTATGTGATATATGTGTAAACTTCATATGTGTGTGGCTGTGTGCGTGTCCAATATTCGGTCACCTATGCCATTATTGCATTGCTATTAAGAGTTAATATTTTCCAATACAAAAAATAAGCTTCTTCTCTGTTCATTCTTTAGCATATTTGTGAGGGCGTAAATGTTAAAATTGTGTTACAAATTCATTTTTCGAATCAATTATTCTTCGGCTCTGAATGCGTCTAGCGATAAAAGCAAACATCACGATAAGAAAATTTGAATTAAAGGTGCATTAAGAAAAGGAAATAAAATTCAAAACTCAGGTTTCACATGAAAAGAACCGAGGAACTACGTTTTCCCATCCAAGTTAATTAATCTTTTCCAAATGATCTGAGATACTTTTTATGTGAAAAACAGAGCAAAGATATAAAAAAATCGAAATTTCTTGAAGATTAAAACAAATTATAGCCGAAGCAAAATTCCAATCGATTCAGGTGATTAAATTTTATATAATTCTCAAAATTTAGTCTGAGATGGAGTTTCGAGATGGTTCAAAATAATTACACAAAGGAAACGGAGTCTGGTAAAAACAGTCCATGTTACGGTGAATTAAACCGTTCTGTATTATTTAAAGTTGGAAGACAAGAGATATTAAAAATTAATTCATGTTATTTATTTTGAGGGGAATATATATATATATATATATATATATATATATATATATATATATATATATATAGAGAGAGAGAGAGAGAGAGAGAGAGAGAGAGAGAAAGGAGGGATGAAGGTAATCTGACGTAATGGGAAATAAAAAAGGAAAAACCTAATTAGGATTTTATATATATATATATATATTCATCAACGTTTCGTCTTAATTTGTAAGACTTTTTCAGGATGATAATTTTAAGAAAAATGTCATGCAAGTACGATAAAATATTGGTTTGACATGATCCGTTGATGAGAAAAAGTAGGAGACATTACTGGGTGCGCAATCCCGAGGTCCGGGCTTAGTGAAGTCAGTAGCATAGAATAAAATTAATAAGGATGTTTCTGAGTTAGAAAATGGAGGGGTGGGGGTGAACGGAAATAATGTGGATGGCTGTTCGTGAAGAGGTTGAGGGGTGGGGAAAGAGGAGGGGAGGGGGAGGCTCTGTGATTTTGGTGTGTGGGTAATGTCATGGTTTTAGAAAAGATTTGAAAAAATGAAGGGGTTTGAAAGTGGGAGGGGTAGGTGGGTAAGAGTATATATAAAACTAATCTATTACACACAATTACTAGTGCACATTATCACGGGTCTGCTCCCCATGTTTGTTATAAAAAGGTTGTCTCTAAATACAATGCCAATAAATACTTCTCATGAACCGACTCGATAAGTAATAACATTTTGTTCATTCCATTAATCCTTCGTAAATCCTCTCATAATATTCGTCTTAGTTAAACCCATAATCTATGCATCTCATAAACGCTTAACATCGAGTGGCGTTTGACTTGATACATTGTTATTCACGGGTATTTTGATAAGCCGAATAACACAAATGTTTAGAAATTAGTGAAGTTTATTAGATTTTGTATACTATTATGTTTTATCCTGTTGATCATAATGATGAAGACAAGTACATGTTAGAAGTCTGCGAAAATGAGTTGTGAGAAATTCTGTAAAAGGCGTTGTGGAAGATTCGGTAAAATGTGGGTGATAAATTCTGTCGAGATACGTTGTGAGAAGTTGTCTAAAATATGTTGCTTTAGCGCAACTTGTTTTCCTTGCTGGTATGGACGCCTTGCGAAATATCATTTCAGCTAAATCCAGTTAGATATGTCAACTTGGCGGTTGCGCGGGAACTGAAGAGAAGATGACCGTGATCATGACATCTATAAAGCGACAACAATCGTTTGTCTGCGAAAGCCCCCCCCCTCTCTCTCTCTCTCTCTTTCTCTTTCTCTCTCTCTGTCTCCTCGCGTGTCCGTGTGTAGACGCAATTTATGTCGACTTGTCTATAACGCGACTGGCCTAAAAAACAGCTTCATTTCTGAGATTTGTTTACTCTCTGATTAAGCAATATTAAAATATTTTAATTTTGATCCTCGTTACTGGCTTAACCTCCCGGTGTGTTTCCGCTGTTTAAATGCGTACTGATTTTCTTGCAAAGAATGGAAAAATGTAGGGGTAGACAAAGAAAGGTAATATTTAACAAGCTAGTCGGTATCTCATCTCCCCGCGTTCGCTACTATATTTACTCATAATCAAAAACTCCCCCCCCCCCCGCAAAATGTAACCGAAGTAATATGTAATACTTGGCACAGTTAAGTGCCGACATATGTATGAGACATCACAATTTGTATATTTTGAACAGACGACCATAGAAGAATGAGCCGATCAGTCTCACTTTGGTTTCATACACCTGGGTGACGTCGGTGTATTACATTCCATTGGCTGCTTGAGTAAAATGACCAATTTCAGAAACTAACATCCGTTGAAGTTATGCGAGACACATCTAACATGTGGTTTACCTTATTAATTCTGTGCAAATGGTGAGACACCATTGAAATACTGACATTAATTGCCTTAGATGTTTATCTTACTCTTCGTCCTGGTGTTATTACACAATTGCTTTCAAATGTTTACTGTCAAGAGTACGCTGCCGTCCTTTAACTTTTTAAACGTTTGCTTACCATACGGAATATTTAAACTGTAACAATCACGATTGAAAAGGATCATCAAAAGAATAAAGAGGTATTATATAACAAATTGTCGCCATTTGAATAGAATAGAATTGTGATTGATAGTGGGAGACGAAGCATAACATTGGTGGATCTCGTCATGTTACCTAATAACGATTTCGGGATGAAATCGATAATTTGAAATAAATATTTGTTGCTGGGCATATTTGTGTACTAATATGTCGCAGACAAGAAAAAGTGTAGGTAAGAAATCCGTACGAAGTTGTTTTAACTGGAAGCCCCATCATTAAGTAAGTATATTTTTCTAATAGGATTGGAAATCATAACATTCGTTGCCCTTAAAATGGCGAACAATAGACAATGAAATGTATATGATATATTAAAATGTTTTAAAAGGAATGCTATTTGGAATTCTGTATACAATTGGATAACAACTTCTATGAATAACTGGCCGGACAATGGGACAATTAGTATTTGGGGAGGTAGTGGAACACATGATTTGACGTGGTATGAGGTGAAATAAGTGGTATATGAACTTGCTGGAAATAACAGTGATGTTACTACGAGAAGACGGAGATTGACAGTTAAATGAAGGATGAATGAGGCCACAGCTTACGCAAACACCTATGTATTGTCAGTTCATCTCCATGCGAAATAAACGTGATAATAAGCATTTTATGCAACCTGTTGCGCTATGTTTCGCTTTAGGGGGAACCACTTTGCAAAACAACAATAACATAATATAAATCGAGTTATTCCCCTTAGGCGCTAAATGAAATTTCATTATTCAGAATAACTATATCAGACTTGACCAGACGACATGTTTATCATTATTTACTTTTATTGAAAAATATAGTATTGTTAATAGCAATTTAACACTAACATTTTTAAAACTAATTTTCTCAGTCTTAGGTTCGGTGAACAGTTGAAGGTGTTTTTAAATGAATTGAGTGGGTGACTATATCAACACTAAATTATTAAATATATCTTTAGAATACTTTTATGAGTCAATTTAATTAAAATAATCCTCGCTTCAAATTTTAAATCGACGTTCATAAACGCAGCTATCCTGGGTATACACCGTTATAAAAAAAGTTTTGAGTATTTTAGGTTAAACATGTATGGAAAAACTGAACCCTCTATGCTAAAACAGAAGATTAATTTTTAGGTTAAACATGTATGGAAAAACTGAACCCTCTATGCTAAAACTGAAGATTAATTTTTAGGTTAAACATGTATGGAAAAACTGAACCCTCTATGCTAAAACAGAAGATTAATTGTTAGGTTAAACATGTATGGAAAAATTGAACCCTCTATGCTAAAACAGAAGATTAATTTTTAGGTTAAACATGTATGGAAAAACTGAACCCTCTATGCTAAAACTGAAGATTAATTGTTAGGTTAAACATGTATGGAAAAACTGAACCCCCTATGCTAAAACTGAAGATTAATTTTTATGTTAAACATGTATGGAAAAACTGAACCCTCTATGCTAAAACTGAAGATTAATTTTTATGTTAAACATGTATGGAAAAACTGAACCCCCTATGCTAAAACTGAAGATTAATTTTTATGTTAAACATGTATGGAAAAACTGAACCCTCTATGCTAAAACTGAAGATTAATTTTTAGGTTAAACATGTATGGAAAAACTGAACCCTCTATGCTAAAACAGAAGATTAATTTTTAGGTTAAACATGTATGGAAAAACTGAACCCTCTATGCTAAAACTGAAGATTAATTTTTAGGTTAAACATGTATGGAAAAACTGAACCCTCTATGCTAAAACAGAAGATTAATTGTTAGGTTAAACATGTATGGAAAAACTGAACCCTCTATGCTAAAACAGAAGATTAATTTTTAGGTTAAACATGTATGGAAAAACTGAACCCTCTATGCTAAAACTGAAGATTAATTGTTAGGTTAAACATGTATGGAAAAACTGAACCCCCTATGCTAAAACTGAAGATTAATTTTTATGTTAAACATGTATGGAAAAACTGAACCCTCTATGCTAAAACTGAAGATTAATTTTTATGTTAAACATGTATGGAAAAACTGAACCCCCTATGCTAAAACTGAAGATTAATTTTTTGATATTTTTTAAGATCTGAAAAGTTTATGAATATTTTTAGATAAAAGATAGAAGGGAGCGGAATATACACCAGCCAATTAAAAAAAATCTATTTACATTTCTATCTTTGAATTAGTTTTTATAAATATGTTTACGTGAACTTTATTATTTGACGTTTTTGAAAGAAGTAGTGCATGGGGAATTGGAAATTGAAAATGATTAATTTAATTATCGTAGAAGACGACAGACGTTTGAGCCTTATCAAAGTAATTAAGAGTTTTTACTAATCTGCTTTGTTTTTCTGCCAATGTCTAAAGATAATTCACTCGGAGAGAGCCAAGAAATGCATATATATATATATATATATATATATATAATTTCAGAATGTTCGAATATGAGGATATTAAATAAACAATTCTTTATTTAATTCTGAATAATAATTTGCTTTATCTTTCATATATATATATTTATAAATATATATATATATATATATTTATATATATATATATATATATATATATATATTTATATATATATATTATATATATATTTATATATATATATTATATATATAAAGAAAAAGGTGTAAGTTTATTTTATTCATCACTCATATATTACCATCAACACGTGTTAATGCTATTTAAATCATAAATACAGTACGATGCTTTCAAATACGGTATATATAGTACTAAAGAAAACCGCTATAGACAATTAAATATCTGTTTAATATGCATACTTTTTTTTAACTGTCTATAATAAATTAATGTGTGCTCTCATTCATTCATCATTTTATGATTTTATTTTGCGTGTATCTGCAATAGTTTCGTCGATATTAACGGTAATTATTTCAAGTAATTTAATTAAAAGATTAATAAATTACAAAAAAAAACTTTCTTACAATATCAGGAAAGATAATTTAGATGAAACTAATATGTCTTAGCCAGCGAGAAAGATATACTGATAAGTTCAAAGAGAGGAGTGTAGGAAGGCTGATTTCGCGCTCTGGATACTTAAAAAAAAATGGCGTCGTCATCACTTCCTCTTCTTCATGTTCTCCAACGACGATAGATTTTCTTTTTTCATTGTTTTTGATGGACATGATGTATTTACGAAATAAAAGAGCCAAAAATATATGAAGTCTGAAGAAAAAACTTATTTTACTTAAAATACAAACTAATAAAATTAATTTTTCTGTTTAAATTGTAAGGTGTTTTTTAATTAAAGGTTTTCTTTCAATTTGTAATAAATTATTTTATCAATATCCCCCCAGTATTTGATAAATAAAAAAAAACCAGGCATGCTGGATTTTTTAATGAACCCCTACTTTAAGAAATAGGGGTATTTTCTTTTCATTTTTTGGTAATTCCTATTTCAGTCACGTAAATTATTTAGAGTGAGATAAGTGTTGGTATTACTCATAATTAATTTATAGTTTCTTTTATTTAAACAATGTTTTTGTAAAAGCAATACAAAAAAACATTAAAAACCCATAATTATGTCAAGTTACATGCTACACGTAAAACGCTAAAAAAAAAATAAGGTCGGAAATATATAGTCGCCATCTAAACAAGTCAAATAAGAAGCTAGCTAAGTTATCGTTCTACCTTAGCTGGCATACTTCTCTTTGTTCATAAAGATGGCGTCTATATTTTTCAGCCCATTTTTTTTTAAATTTCGGCACTTTACGTGTATAATAACACTTGCCACACCATACTCGCAGGCATTACCTTCTGTTTTTATAGAGTGATGCTGACAGATGTTACCTTCTCTATTTTAAGGGGTATTATAGTATATGCTGTCATGATACCATCTGACGAGGCATTACCACCTTTTTCTATAGGTTGGGTGGAATCCTCCAAGGCATTACCTTATCCTTTAGAAGGTGTTAATGTGGTATATTTTTTATTCATTCTGATACGTTCCTCTTAGACATTACCTCCTTTTTTGTAGGGGACTGTATTGTATATGTTCGTTCCTCACGATATTATCATCCCAAGATTACTTTCTAGTTTTTAGGGGCTCGGGGTAGTGTACTATCAATCCTGTTGTCGTGATTAATTCCTCCCAGGCATTAACTCCTCTTTATTTAATTATATTTTGAGGGAATGTGGTAGTGTGTATTTGTTATATAATCATCTCGGTCATTACCTCTTCCTATTGAGGTGTTCAATGTTAGTAGTTCGATCACAATGATATCAATGGGAAGAAAACATCAGCAGAGTGCTCAATTATAAAGAAAATTAAAGAATAAGGGCGTAATATTAATTTATATATGTATTACAGAAGATGAGAACAACATAGGTACCGTCCGTTTTAAATCTTAACAAAAGGGGGTTTAGAATAGGTATCCCTACTGGACTCTCTTCAGCCTTTGGATAGTTTTTCCCCATGATTTATCTGGCTAATGACACCCATATAAATACCCAATTCTGTTTTTCTATTTTGCCCTGTTTGACGCTGTTTTTTTTTTAATGTTTATATTTTGATTTTAGGAATTGAACATTTCCTTAGTTTTTACATTTTAATTTCCCAACGCCAGATGTGAGATCGAAGCTATTGGAGATGAACATGACTTCAGCAAAGCTCAGACTTCAAATAAAAAAGATGGAAATATCGGCACAAGTTGTAGGTTTAAATGCCGAATTGGTAAAATTAATGTAAATTAAAATATAGCAGATGATGGAAATATCGTCAAAAAAGTCACATGACGCGCGAGACCCTATTTTCCGGGGAGATTGATTATAGGTCATATTTGCTAAGATTTGAAACCAACGCTACCGATATTATTCTGATTTTCTGTAATATATATATATAAATTATTTTTAATATGTTTTTAAATATTATTACCTACGTACGACGTCGTTTCGAGCTTATGACTCTCATCAGCGCAGGGAAACAACAATCGCAGATACCATCGGACCAGTGCGCGAACCCCGTTCACAGATATATCTCGAATCTGTAGGCGTTCACCTAGTCCGATTAGACCACGAGAGATTGTCACATAATAACGGAGAAATTAAGTTATGATATATGTAAGTGATATATGAAAACAAGAAAAGCGAACTTATTTATGTTCATCGAAGATTCGTTTTTATTTTTCAAAACATTCTCTAGAAAACTTGTATTAAGAAAAACATGAGTTTAAATTTGAAATGTTATACGTCTAGAAAGTTAGAATGTTTTCTCTTCGAAAAATTCCTAAAAAAAATAGACATTAAAATTCGAAATATGTACTGCATACATTGAGTTGAATTCGTGTTTTTAATATAGATTTAAACGCATAGTGGGAAGGTCTAAAGTATTGTCAGGGATGTGTTGTGAAAATGGCTGACAAGTGTCCAAGTTTCCGTTTTGTTTGTTTAGGATGAAACCTAGTTCCTTGTCAAAGTGAAATACAAAACAGTAGTAGCAGCTGCTTACAAAACAGATATTAAGACAATTATGTAAATAAATGACGTAAATAAAGAAGAACAGCTTAATACTAAAGTAGTAAAAGAAGCTGCTTTAAAGAAGGAGAGTAACATAATTATCTAAATAAATAAATGACGAAAATAAAGAACATGAAGAATACTAGAGTAGTATTAGCAGCAGTAGCGTTGGCGTCAGACAATGATGTTAACAAATCAATTTCTACGCCACATTCTCAAAAGATGTACTACTCTACGTTTTGTTAACATCTACATAGAAAATAACACTAATTCGTCTAATTAGTTTCTCGTTAAGATTATTTAGGAAGATAATTTAATAAAATAATCTGTTATTTTTTTAAAAATCGGTTTTGCAATAAAATCGATAGGAGTTAAAATCCCATAAATACTTTCGATTTTTGGTTACTTACTTTTTGTTACCAATTTTTAAATTTTGCTTTTATATTAGTGATTTTTTTTTTACTTTTTGCTGATTTTTTTTGTTTTTACTAATTTCCGTGATCTTTAAATTTGTTAACTATTTTTTAATTTTTTAATTATTTGTTTATATCTTACCAATTGTTTACATTGTAAAATGATGTTATTATTACATATTGTTTACTGATAAAATTATTGATTCAACCAAATTGCTATGAACAATTTATTCGAGAAAAGATGATCGTGTGTAGAAAAGTCGGACGAGCCTAGGCAAACAATATTTGATGGCTATCCTTTAATTTCCTGTTTTTCTCAAATACCTATTTTATAGATTAGTAGGGGCTACCAGCCTAATAACATACACCAACTATATCTACTTTCCAAAGAGTTTATTATTACAAATATGGTATTTCATTAAACATCTGAATATACTTGTATTTGATACTTGTATTTTCTGTACCCATCATATATACTTTCCTCAATTTTTAAAACAATTGTATTTCTGTTTTATCTCATAATTTATTAACAATTAGATTTATTATAAAGAGTGTTCTGTACTCTCTTTTAATACTTAGTTGAATAAAAAGGTCAAAGTTTATATTTGACAAACAAAATACTGACTATCTGGGTAAACATTTTCATGAACATGTATAGAAGATAAAATTGCCATACGCACAAATGTGAAGAAGCCTCATTAGTATTTAAGCACAATGTATAAATGAAGATAAGTTTTTGTCGGCATCTACACATGATTCTTGAGTAAGAGTATTATGTGACTTGCGCAGACGTGAAATAAAATGCAACTCCTCTCAATTCCACGCTATTGTGATCATATATACATGACATGCAGCTCTTCCGTCTGGAAAATCTCATATTTATATAGCGCTTGCGTCATCCTATTTGCGTGTAATTACACACCCTTTTAACTCCCGCTGAAAGCATCTTTTATCTACGTTTATTCCGACAGGAATCAGCACACGATTTAAGGAAAAAGTTTTAAAAAAATGAATTGAAATTATGCGTTTTTTTAAATTCATGTATTGACTTTTTTCTTTTCAGTTATATAAAATATTTCTTTGATATACGTTGACATCTAAGAGAAAAGGCCAGCAAAGATCCGTGTTGTTTACCTTTCAGTCGATCTCAGTCGACAGTGTTATTGATGTCGCTTTTTTATATTCTTCCTACGATTCTTCTCCATCTGGTTCTCTTTGTTTTATACTATACGTGTTTCTTGTATTCGAAGTAAACGAGACTGACATCGATGAAAAAGTTGGTTGTAAAACGACGCTTGAACATGACTTAACGTAATTTTAAAGATGGCGGATTTTATGAAAGAAAATAACATAACGAGGAAATTAATTGAAAAAGTATAAAGCAGATATTGAAAACATAGAGATGAAATGATTCTTACGTTAAAATAAAATGCGTTAATATATATGTATCTAGAATGTTTTGTCGCATGGGGCATAGCTTTTTTAAGTGCAATGAGCACTCAAAGCGACACGGTTTTTTTTCTGCTTTACAAAATGTGCATTCATATTCTATAAGAAAGCAGTTGTTAATGTCTGTCAATTCATGGCGTATTTATTCTTGCTTTTAACATATTTTCTCATTTAATTTAATTGAGATTAGGCTACATTGCTTCTTACATATACAAGCATATATATATATATATATATATATATATATATATATATATATATATATATATATATATATATATATATATTAACGGCGAGGAATAAGGACGTTTGGGACATTTTTGGGAGGGTAGAATGAGATTAAACAAATATAAAAACGAGAGAAAACGATTAAAAAGAAATTAATTAATGTACTGAATCGGTTTTCGTCCACACTCATCAGAGTAAAACGTGGAAGTGATTAAATACGACTAAAACCTAAAAAAATTGTAATGAAAACTAATGACAAGTTTAGGAGAAAAAAATGGGGAGGAGAGTCATAAGTTGATCACATTAAGTCCTAAAAGCCATTCCTTTTGTTTACAAAGGGAGGGTTTGATTGACTTGATATATATGGCTTCCAGGACTTTAAGGTGGAATAGAGAATGCGATCTACTTATGACAGAACACCAGTCACTAGTGTACGTCGACGCCCATTCGGCGCTATTTATGAAATGGTCAGCAATAGCAGACCCGGATGTATTAACTAAATTATTTAAATTATTTAGTCGGCCCTGGCGTATGACAGAGGGGGTTGTGTTGTTTGATTCGGGATTAAAACCTTTGCACTGTTCTTCCCACGTATACGGCATCGCACCGACATTTAAATAGATAAATAATATTACTGATATGTTGGGGTGGGAGAACATCCTTATGAATAGATTTGAGCAAAGGTCGAGCAGAAAAAAAAACAATTCTAGGATTAGATGCCTGGTAACACCGACACACAGCTACAGAAATTCGATTAGCAAATTTTATGCTAATATTACCCAACCAAGGTAATCTGAGGTACGCCGGGCATTTTGGAGGACCAAAAAGTATATACATGTATATGAGTATATATACATGTATATGTATATATACATGTACACATATGTATATATATACATGTACATATATATATATATATGTATATATACATGTACATATATGTATATATATACATGCACATATATATACATGCACATATATATATATATATATATATATATATATATATGTATATATACATGTACATATATGTATATAAACATGTACATATATGTATACATATACATGTACATATACATATATATATATATGTATATATATACATGTACATATATATATATGTATATATACATGTACATATATGTATATGTACATATATATATATACTTGTACATATATATATATGTATATATCCATGTGCATATATGTATATATCCATGTGCATATAAGTATATGTATATATACATGTACATATATGTATATGTATATATACATGTACATATATGTATATGTATATATACATGTACATATATGTATATGTATATATACATGTACATATATGTATATGTATGTATATATGTATACATATGTATATGTATGTATACATGTACATATATGTATATGTATGTGTACATGTACATATATGTATATGTATGTATGCATGTACATATATGTATATGTATGTATGCATGTACATATATGTATATGTATGTATACATGTACATATATGTATATGTATGTATACATGTACATATATGTATATGTATGTATACATGTACATATATGTATATGTATGTATACATGTACATATATGTATATGTATGTATACATGTACATATATGTATATGTATGTATACATGTACATATATGTATATGTATGTATACATGTGTACATATATGTGTATATATATACATGTGTACATATATGTATATATACATGTACATATATGTATATGTATATATACATGTACATATATGTGTATATATATACATGTACATATATGTATATGTATATATACATGTACATATATGTGTATATATATATACATGTACATATATGTGTATATATATACATGTACATATATGTGTATATATATACATGTACATATATGTGTATATATATACATGTACATATATGTGTATATATATACATGTACACATATGTGTATATATATACATGTACACATATGTGTATGTGTATATATACATGTACACATATGTGTATATGTATATATACATGTACATATATGTGTATATATATACATGTACATATATGTGTATATATATACATGTACATATATGTGTATATATATACATGTACATATATGTGTATATATATACATGTACATATATGTGTATATATATATACATGTACACATATGTGTATATATATATACATGTACACATATGTGTATATGTATATATACATGTACATATATGTGTATATGTATATATACATGTACACATATGTGTATATGTATATATACATGTACATATATGTGTATATGTATATATACATGTACATATATGTGTATATGTATATATACATGTACATATATGTATATATACATGTACATATATGTATATATATATGTATATATACATGTACATATATGTATATATATATGTATATATACATGTACATATATGTATATATACATGTACATATATGTATGTATATATACATGTACAGATATGTATATGTATGTATATATACATGTACAGATATGTATATATATGTATGTATATATACATGTACAGATATGTATATATATATATATGTATGCATATATACATGTACAGATATGTATATATATATATATGTATGCATATATACATGTACAGATATGTATATGTATGTATATGTACATATATATATATATATATGTATATATACATGTACATATATATATGTATATATACATGTACATATATATATATATGTATATATACATGCACATATATATATATATATGTATATATACATGTACATATATATATATATGTATATATACATGTACATATATATATATATATGTATATATACATGCATATATATATATATATGTATATATATATATATATGTATACATATATACATGTACATATATGTATATATATATATATGTATGTATATATACATGTACATATATGTATATATATGTATGTATATATACATGTACATATATGTATATATATATATATATATATATATGTATATGGGTATATACATATATATATGTGTGTGTATGTATATGTGTATATACATATATATATATACAACATTTATCTTATATAAAAACGCATCAGAATGAAATTCTCTACAAACCTGCATTGTTTAAGCATGTGAAAACCGAATTTAATTTCATTTGTTTTTGTCTTCCACTTGAAGTGTAAACGATTTTTAAAATACCACCATATTGGATTGAGACTGGCTACCAAATGTAGCACCATGTTCTTGTGTTAACTGGTGACTCTTTTCTAGCTACGATAAATAATAATTAGTTTTGATACCGTTAATTTTTTTTTTAAAGTATGCGACTCGATATATTTATTTAAATTTGTTTTGCATTGAAGCTATTTTTGTTTTAGCTTATGTAATTTTTGTTGTGAGGACAATACTGTAAGTTTACAAAATTATGTTATAATAGAACTAAATTGTTCCCTGTAGTTTCCCTTCGAAGTAAATGAAGGTCTTATTTGGTGACACAATGTTTTGGTTATAATGTCCTTGTGCCTTGCTTCCTGTCCATATACAATTTGTTAAGCATCAGTTGTTAAGTTGACAGCTGTTTCCACGCCTTGTGAATGTGCAGGTAAATTTGGAAATTCCAATGTGGTTCCATTCATTGAAGCTTCTAGGAGTTCATTGTTTGAAAACCTTTCTGTGAGTGCAGGTTCACAGACCCACTTTGTGAGAGGTCAATCAAAGTTGACCAATGTGTGGCTTCAAAATTGATGGCAGTAATTTTCTTCAATCTTTTCTTTGGTGGTTCGCTACTTCTGAAACTAAACAAAAAATATTTATATTAGAAAATTTACCTGTACTTGTTATATTTTTTATGTAATTTTAATGAAACTTAAAATTATTCTTGTAAATTGACATAACTAATTAAGTATACATAAATGTTCACTTACCTAATGGACAAGATCTTTTTTATGGCCTCTTCCCTCACCCCCAATTCATTTGACTTCAACATCGACAACAGAATGTTTTCCGGAAGCAAAGCAAAAGCATTGTATCGTAAACTTTTTAATACAACATTCTGAATTTTGGTCGACTGTTGCTTGACTCTCTGGATCATATTGAAGATATACAATTGTTGGTTAAAAAATGTATTTTCCCTTTTGATCTCAAACCAACTAACTGCATATACTTCAATTATAAATTTTATAATGGTGTGTAATTTATCCGAGAGTTCTGGTGGATAGGCACCTCTGGTCCACAAGCACATTAACCTGATGACTAAAGTCAGCCATATTGATTGATTCAGAGGCTTAATCTTCCAGGCAGCAAATCTAGGGTTCACTTTCCCTGTAGAAATGCTTATAGCATATTCCCAAAGTAGTCGCTGGTCACCACTTAAATCATTCATTACCTCTGCAGTAAGATATAAATTATCCAGAGGACCACTAATACTATGAAATGCTACCTGGGGCAAATCATAGTAATTAGTTCCACAAAGTTTCCCTAAAAGACCAGTGAAAGTGGTAGTGCTTCTTGTAGTTCCATCAATTAACTTTAAGATGGCTCTAAATGGCAGTTCATTTTGATGAAGTGAACAGCCAATGGTATGTAACTTTCTGTTAAGTTTTTTCTCAAAAGCTGTAACCATCCCGGTTTCACAACCAGTGTTTGTACTGGTATTGTCCACCAAAATTGCCTTAACGGTATTTACACTGTTGTACTCTTCTAGAACAGCAGCAACATCCTCTGCTAGAAGAACACCAGTTGCACCAATGTTGGGTATCACTCTATGGGTGAGATATTTACTTGCAGTTCCTATCTCTCTGGTAAATGTTAAGTGGCGCTCTGGTCCCTTGCTTTTCTTAATCGTTTTTTCACCATTTTCCCCTGTAACTTCCTTGTAATACAAAGTGTCCTTATCAACTCTGCAATCAACTCCAATGCAGATAACATGTTCATATTCCTGGACATGTTTTTGATGGCTGGTTACTTTCACTCTTGCCTTTTCTCTATCTATTTTTTATTTATCTATAATAATGTCTTTTAAATTAATGGTTGGATGAAGAAGGCCCATGTGTTGTAAGTCTAATAGAAAGGCATTAGCAAGGCAAGCCCCAAGGTTAGAAGATATATATCACCTCTAATCAGTTCCATAGAATATCTCGGGACTTTTAAAAGACTGTAAGGTCCCTTAGACTGTCTCCCTGGCTCAAAACTGTCATCGGTTGTTTCTTCACTGGAAGATGTATGTGAAAATATTTCTGATGTAGAGAAAGTAACATGTGAAGAATCTTGTTGCTGTCTTTCAATTTGCCTGTCTAATCTACCTGCTTCAGCTGAATCTTTTTTGTATTTTTTGACAGCATCTTTGTCAATAGGTCCAAGTTGGAAACTGCCTTTTGGTCCTGTTTTCTCTCTCTGATCTTTTAAATATTCTCTCTCTTCAATGGGAACCTGAAATGTCAAAATGTTTGTGTTTAATAACAGATCTAGCATACATGACAAATATTAAGGAAAATATCACAATATTATTTACTAGAAAAAGAAAGATTATCAGAAGTAAATTCATATTTTTCAATTAATTTAAATATTGAAAATTGGGACATGAATAAGTTCAATTTAAAAAATTCAAACAAAAAACAACCATAGAAGTAATATTACCTGCTTGTTAGGAGGACAAGTGCAGACTATATGCCTTGTTTGGCAATTTTCCGTATTGCACTTTACAGCAAAGTCATCACATCTTAAGACAGGCAGTTTGCAGCAACATGAAGAAATATCAAATAATTTATCCAGCTGTTCCTTAATTATTTTCACTTTGGGTGCAGTAAGAGTTTTCCTGTTAATCAGTTTGGCCCTCTTGAAGCAAAATACATTCACCCTCTGCCCTATATAATATTCCCTTAACAAAGGCAATTGTGGGTTCACTGCTTGCCAAATATTGATTATTTCCTTTGCGATCAATTTGGAAATATCACTATTTGAAAAGTGGGGATAGGTATTTTCAAGGAAATAACTAAATTGGATAACTTGTCGTAAAGTTGGGGGTTCCGTTTTATCCAAAGGACAAGGTGGACCAGCAAATCTTTTGGAACTCTTACTGTGAGTTAAAACAGAACGTCCTTTTACAGACATTTTTATCTGAAAAAAAAGAAGAAAATAAATGAATAAGTCTAAAACAGTTTGATTTATATCTTCTAGTTTCATATTTAAAAAAATGGATGACAATTATGGTAAGGAGTTTTGGTTAGCTTTAGTGATAGTCTGTTGGAGTTAGGGTTAGGCTGCATCTAAAAGTGTGGCTTAAAATGACAGGGCTATTTAAACAGACCCAATACTGTTTGAGTTATGGTGAAATCCTTTTTTTACTCAATAATTTACATTTTAGAGTGGGGGATCACTTTCCCAAATACATTTAATGTAAAATGAACACCCAAATCATGACAATCACACTAAAAATAAAAATACTCTAAAATCTAAAATATTGGGTAAAAAAACCCGATTACTCTAGCGACATAATCGATAATTTTACACAGAAAAAAAATGGTCCGTAAAATAAAAAAAGTGTATAATAACATAAAATGCGCCAAAAATTAGTATTTTCTGATACAAAACTGAAACATTATGGTATTTTAATACAAACTTCATTGATAAAATTTAATTTGAAACACGAAAAAAAAATATAACAAAAATAATTTACTTACCTAAAAATGGGAAATATTTCTTGACGGAGAAAAACAAACGCGTTTGAAACGCCAGATACACTTAAAATATAAAATGATATAGATTAAACAAGCTTTTGTTCTTTCTATGCCAAATAATTAAGTTTCTTGCATAAAAATACAAAATTACTAATTATTTTTACAATTAAAATCCAACAGGCGTCAATATTTCATACATTCGATATACAATAACAAACAGGCATTTAAAACGGTGTAAATTTAAATAATACCCCCCAAAGAAAGTTCCAGCGTCACTATTAATAACAGCATTACATTTATTTTATTTCATCATTAAAATCAAGGCATTTTTCGGTTTAATGGTGTTTTATTGATAATTAAATTAATTTGTTTTCTACTGAAAAATCACAAATCCTGAATTCCACGAGAGAAAAAAAAAAAAGTAATCTTTTATCGGTAAACAGTAAACAGTACTTACTAACAATCTCAATTTTGCCTTTACAAATGAATATTTTTCATTATTTATGATCCTTATTTATTTTTATTTGATTTATTTAAAATAATGTAAATACTTTAGTTGACAAAATCTTTATTAAATGATATTTACACATTTCTATTTCTCAGACGGTACGGAATGTTTTTATGGCGAGAAATATTTCATTGATCACCGAAAACACATGCGAAATCGCAAATTTTCAACCTTTAAAGTCGTTTCCTCAATTAACGGTAACGATTTGGGAAAAAATATTTTGTGTCGTTATTTATCATGCCAAACCCCAACAATCATTGCCATCCCATCATCAGGATTCCAAAATGTTTTATCTCTTTACCGGCTTGTTGTTATACAGCCGGGCCAAATGGGCAAGATGTTGTTTCTCATCATCAAATATGAAGAACGTGAATGCAGCACGTGATTTGTATAAGTGTTTAAGGTTCATATTTTTTTTTTATTAAAAAGCATCTATTGTTAAATTTAAGAAGGAATAGGTAAAATAAATACCTTTCGAAGCATTAAGATGCGATATCAATTTTTTTTTATAAAAAAGAAAAATAATAAATCGAAACCGATTTTTTTTCTCTTTTTTTTTAAATTAAAACTAGCATTTTTTTTTGTTAGTTTAAAGTGATACAGATATTTCGCCAACACCTGGCATCCTCGGTGTGTAATATATCCTGATGTCATTGGATTTGTATTTTTTATCTCTTTACCGGCTTGTTGTTATACAGCCGGGCCAAATGGGCAAGATGTTTTTTCCTATCATCAAATATGAAGAACGTGAATGCAGCACGTGATTTGTATAAGTGTTTAAGGTTCAGCCGGGATGTATAACAACAAGCCGGTAAAGAGATAAAAAATACAAATACGATGACATCAGGATATATTACACACCGAGGATGCCAGGTTTATGTAACTAAAAAAACCGGCCCCGATTTCCATTATTTTACAAGACATGACAGAATCAACGACCGTGAGTACACCAATACCTCAGTGGGAGCTGGGACAAATAATACACTGTGTTTAATTTTACTACAAGACAGGCTCGTTTAAGAAAACCCAGGACAGTTTCATGCATCAGTTCAGATGTGAAAAGGCTTCACCCAAAAACAGAATTCAGAACTGGGGTGACAACTTCGAGAAGTATGGCACCGTGGAGAACTTCAACACTGCCAGTGAGAAGCGTCCAAGCCAGTGGGGACGTCCCAAGAAGTGGACAGCCGAGCTGGTCGAAAGTGTGAGAGAGTCTCTCACAGGAGAGTCTGAAACGCTCTGTGCGTAAGCGAAGTCAGTCC
>OY744538.1:65481718-65491718 GCA_963556195.1 Sepiola atlantica
AACACTCTAAATAGGCATAGGGATGCAATTCTATACTTGTTATGCACGTATTATCTTGTCCACATATTAGCTTATAGAGTTTTTATTTATCTACTAGAAGAGCTTGCTATTGTTTTGTCAGCTATAACATGGTAAATGTCGTATTAATTCGGAATTGTATTCTTAGTATCGCTCACACTGAGGATCGAACATCCAGCCTCGAAAAGACTGTTACTTAGAACTGCTTATTACTTAGCACTTTATCCGTTACGTGGGTTAAATAACGGTTTCTGTTCAAAATTCCGTACATATTCTCGTGTTCGAGAGATAGACTTCTATATTCTTTGATTTTTCATTTTAATTTAGATCTCATTTTTTTATCATTTTTTTAGGTAAGTTTGATCCTGCCAAACAGTAAGTGAAACAGCATGCTGCTTGCGATAATACGGACCCTCTGTGAGTATAATTGCTTGCCTCCTTTTGTACTTGGTTGAACCCTTTTCCCACCCAAAATGCTTTTTTTCAGTTCACTTGGTTTTCTTGTCTTTATTTATGAATCATTGTTTTGTGCAATACACGGACCATACATTTAAAATTGAACATTACAACAACAAAAAAAGAAGATATAATTTAACCTTTCATATTTCCGATTCTGTAGACGCGTACATTCAATGAATATTCATGTTGATTTCTCTTGAATTATACAATTTACTAGTGTTTCTTTGTTGTTACACCTTTATTTTAAACTGATTAACCTGGTGTAGAATGAGATGAACCTCGGTGACACTCGTCAAAATATATATTCAATAAACATTGACTTTTTTATGAATTTTATATTTTTCGAAAAAGAAAACATGAACATATAGACAATGTATATATTCAGCGCCCAAGTATTTCCCGTTTCTGAACATGAAAGCGTTCTCATGCCAATTTATCCCACGTGACTGAAACGTTCCACGACTTACGAAACAAACATATTTTTGAAAGTTATTTCATCGCATAGTCGATTTTTTATTACGGTGTTTTGCAAAACTAGTTTCTTTCATTTACACATCATAAAAAAACGTTTGTTTATGTATCTTGGGAGCCCTTTTGAAATCTTATGATACGACCAATCCATACTGATAATCCATACTGATAATCCATACTGATAATCCATAATGATAATCACGTATACGTGTACTGTATCAGATCATATAAACTTTATAGATTTTTATAAACACAAATGGTTGTAATTTTTAGGAACTGGTATCCATAGATTTGCAGTCGCGACGTAATAATGACGTAAGCAGTTCTGACTAGGAACGAAAAAGCCTAATCAAGTTCCGACTATTACCAAAATGTACAAATGGAAACGGCGCTGTTTCTAACTAGACGACTATTGTTCAATCAATTAAGAAGAAACAAGTTCCGACTTTAACCCTTATTACTTTTGCAACTTTTTAATTAGAATGTTTGGGATACGTTTTAATTTTCTTTTAGTAAAAGAGTTAGTTTAGGGGTAGGTTAGGGTTAATTAAGAAATAAGGTATAAAAATCCAGTTCCGTTCGTATTGTTTAGAATTTACGAAACAACATTACACGTAAATACATCATACATCAACAATTGGTGTTCTCTTCGCAAAAAGGGCTTGTATTGAGTTCGGTGAAACTCGGAATTGATAAGGTAAGTAGTCACATTTTCTTGGATACCTATTCCTAAAAAGTACTTTTATAGATTGTTTATATTTAATCATGAAGTAAAATAGGAATTTTAAATATGCAATTGTTATATATACTTGTTATATATATTTGTATTACTTACGGGAAACATTGTCATTGTAATCAATTTAACCCATTTACTTGTTCCGGTTTTAATCTGTTAAGACGTTAATTACATGTAATAAAATGGCTAAAAAAATTGTAATACTTATGTGTATGAATATATCTTCAAACTTGTTCTGTGGCGTTTTTATTATCACTTGTGACATATATTTTGATATCGTTCGTGGGTATAGATGTGCACATATTTAAAAAGTCATAACTTTAGTGTTTCGATTTGTTAAACTGTGTTTTTTTTGTTTTAAGTATGGTAAATGGAACTACGTTGCAAACGCTCAAATAGCTTGTCTGATATATTGGATGTTGATTGGAATCGTAAAGAAAAACAAGTGTATGAGATATATATATATGTATATATATATATATATATATATAGCTATAATATATATATATATGTATATATATATATATATAATGCACACTATAATTGCACGGGTTTACGGGTGGTTTCGTGAAACCAGGCTACCATACGACACTATCTTAATTGTATAATATATAAATAAAACGGATATATGTTCTCTTGTACTACAATTAGCACGGGTTTATTTTTGTATAATGACACGAGGTATTCACTATTACTCGTTTCCTGCCTCGACAGAGTACATGACCGACGTCGAAATAGGGTCGTTCTTCTAAATGATAAACTTCTGCCCATTTGCAACCATCGTTTCCGATTTTATCTTGGTTGTCTCTCCGTCCACTTGACAAACTCATTAATCGCTATCCTCGAGTTGCCTTGTGCCTAAATAAACGGCAACTCATTAGTACAAAAGAAATTACTGAAGGACACAAAAAATACCAAAATTGTTCGAGAGAAAAGCTATTTTTCTTTTCTTATTTGTTAACGTTGCCAGGTCGTTGGCAGAAAATAATGGACAATAATGGTCTTTATTCTAACAATGCCAATAAAAACAATACGTAGATGAGAACATCGTAGTTACTTACTCTCTTATTACATATCAACGAGCGTATTTTTCAACGAAATTTTACAATTGATTTTCTTTCGTACGAGCTACAAAGCTTTAGAAACTTTGTAAAGATAGAAATTCACATAACCGGGAAGTGTACCAACACCACTCACGGGGCGGAGACGAACTTATCATAATAATAATAACTAGCGAAACACCGGGAAAATGTTACAGTCTTACTACATTTATCTGTGTATTTAATTTTTATCATAATATCCTTTCAAAATTATAAATGTCTCTCATGGTCAATAGTACGAGGGCCGTTTAATAAGTAATACCCCTGACCCATTTCCCATAGCAGTAGATTAATGACACTTGGCATAGTTATTAGTCGTTTTCTACATAGGAACCGCCCAGAGTTATGCATTTCTCCCACTGTTTGATGCAGCTCCGGACACCGTTTTGTAAAAAAAAACAGGTTGGTCCTCCGACCACGTCGTAACTTCAGAAATCAAGGCTGCATCATCTGGGAAACGCTTTCCTTTCAAAAACAACTTCATGGCTAGGAAGAGTTGAAAGTCATAGGGGGCAAGGTCAGGAGAGTAAGGGGGATGGGAGATGATTTCATAGTCAAACGCCTGTTTTACTGATCTGGCAACATGCGAGTTGTGGACCGGAGCGTTGTCCAGCAAGAGGAGGATACCTTTGCTGATCTTGCCCCGCCTCTTAATTTTGATAGCTTTTCTTAATTTCATCAAAAGTGAAGCGTAATAGGCTCCTGTAATTCTGGTACCCTTTGCCAGGAAATCTGTCATCACTACTCCGTCCTGGTCCCAAAAGACTGGTAGCATGACTTTGCCAGCCGAAGACTGCACCCTTGCCTTTTTTGGAGGTGGTGAGTCCAAATTCTTCCACTGCATTGACTGGGTTTTAGTCTCGTGATCATAGTGATGGACCCAAGTTTCATCCTGTGTAATCAGTCTTTTGAAAAACTTTGACTCATCTTCTTGGCACATCTCCTATTTCAGCCTCGAGCACTCGACGCGCTATTGCTTCTGAAAAGGTATGAGCAAGCTTGAAATCTATCTGGCAGACACCTTATGCATATGCAAATGGTCATGAATGATAGTTTTCACACACCCTGTACTAATCTTGCCATATTGGGCTATTTGGCGAATAGTAATGCGTCGATCTTTTAAAATGGCAGCCTTAACTTGACAGACGTATGTCTCATCAATGGCAGAAGAGAGACGACCTGGTCTGGGAGCTGTTTCCAGAGAATTCACGATGCCAGCGTTTTACAAGGTCATATGATGGGGCATCATCATCATAAGTTTTATTTATTTCATCAAAAGTCTTCTTTGGGGTGCGGCTTTTCAAATACAAAAACCGGATCACTGCACGACACTCAACTGGCTCCATTTCACTCCTTACTCAGTTCAAACACCTGTAACTCAGAGACCACAATTAGTTCAGAGCTGTTTTTTGCAACATAAATGATAAAGATATAGATCATTACACATACAAAATTTAATCTAGATCAGACAACTCAAAGTGGGGCAGGGGCATTATTTATTGAACGCCCCTCGTATTAAGAAAATTATTCTTTTTTTCTTCCATTAAATAATTGTCATTTTCAGCTAAATATTCTTTAAATAATTAAAACGAATGTCTCTAGCAATTTTGTTATTTTCAAAACAAATGATCTCTGTCTTCTTACCGTAAATAAATATTAGCAATGTGTTCTTCAAATAAAAAAAAACGAATAACATTGTTTAAAATGTATTCATTTGAAATTCTATTGTCTTTGCTGACGGAGCGACATAATTCGATTTTGGAACAATCTATTTTAAAATTGGTAAGGGCGGAATGTTTTACTTTGCCAACATGAGCTTAATTACTGATCATAATCTTTGCTAAAAAGAAAATCTCATTTTTTTTTAAATATGTTTAAAAGGTGATAATATACATACGAGCATGAAGTTGGCTAAAGTATTATTTTATTAAGAACTGGAAGAATGTGTTAGGACGGATAAAATGAATTTCCCGAACAGAAAAGTGTTGCACCAATTGTATGTCCTCTTACGAAGATTAAAATCCAGATATACTGATAAGGAAACTTATGTCCAAAATACTTATTCTAATTTTGATAAAAAAATTCACGATATGGTATTGATTCTAGAAAATAACATTAATCTTAACAAGAAATAAACGTTCATAGAATCTGGCTTAATTTCTGTCTACAAACTATAGATAAAATTAAATGTAAATCTGATTTTTTTGAATTCTCAAATTAGCGGTTGTATCTATATTTTGCCCCTACAACATATTTAAAAGGGTTCGCAAAACAAGGAAATTGGAGAAACTATTTATTAATTGATGTGTAATACCTATTAGTAAAATGTCACAAAAATCGAAGGTATCTGAAACTGGAAACTAAAACTATAAGCCATATTTAGACCCATTACGCCTAGCAGCTGTGTTCCATAGTTCACAATGATCTGATAATTAGTTTAGGAGTTAATCCTGTACATACTAATACATAAACATTGCTTACTTAGTAAATATAGATAATAGCTTTCACTTCATGAATACTTAATTACCATCTATTTTGTTTTGATCGATAAGAGACCATTTTGAAATATCTCTTCAACATCGATGTGTACAAACGCTTGATATCAATCGCTGTTCTCGTCCGAGCCGTTAATATCCAGCTCTCATGTGCACCTGAGCAACGTCTTAAACATTTGAGACTGACAATTATTAGCGTTGGTCGTTTTCAGGTCCTTCATATCATAAAGCCGTATCTGCTATTTAAACGAGCGGGCGCGATACGTAACACATTGTTTTAGTCCACATCTCAAAAAGGCCCTTGTGCTAAGTATGGATTTTTACAATAGTCATTTACGTATAAATGAGATGATTAAACTCGCTTAATCTAGATTTCTAAGGACTGATAGGACGGTTGTTAAGGGAACTGGCCACCTGTGGCTCGTTCCCGTCGAGCGAGCGTGGCAGTCAAGGACAAACGCAGAGGAAAAGATCATTCATCTTTGCTCGATTCTAATGGCGAATTATATGTCGAGTGATGGTGAAATACGTGATGTTTAGATAATGTGACTTTGAATATTAGCTTTAGTAACCTCAGTGTTAATAAAAGGGCGTCTAGTCTTTAGTACTGGAGTGCTACTGACACAAACACTATAAAACACACTTATACACATGTACATAAATACGAACGCAATATATTTCTCTCTCATATATATATATATATATATATACATATATATATATATATATATATATATATATATATATATAATCAATAATGTATCATATAATGTTTCAAAAGATGTATCTAGGTTGGCAGATCAAACTTTTATTCTGACTTGTCGATATTTATTCGTTATTGTTGTACATTGTTTTTGAAATAAAACACGTACTACGCTTCAATCCATATCAGCCTTTACTTATTCCAATCGGAGGATTGCTATTTTTGACATGTTTTAATAATCACTTAAAAATAAAAATCAGCTTACAATGTTTTTCTCTGATCGATCTACTTCAGCTATCGAAGCAACACTTACATGTGTCTACATTAAGCACAACACTAGCTCTTGAAATTATTTGCATTTCATATTATTTAAAAAAATTGCTTTCTACAACGTCCTCTCAATATGCCTGGCTGTCTGCTTCAAGCGGTCTTAAATACAAAAAACTGCAAAATTTTGTATTTTTGAAACAGTTACTACGTCTTTTACAAATACAAAATTTATTTAAATATACATTTAATTTTGAAGCGGGGCCCAATATATAGTCATTACTCCAGTTTAACGCGGTGTATTTAAGTACAGTAAGCTTTATTGTCTGTGTGTGATCTGGCTGGTAATACCTACAGCTCGTATTTAATTTTTTTAAATAGGAAAAATGTTACAAAATAAAGTGTAAGTTCTAATTTAGTCGTTTTCCGCTCGCAGTATCTCTCTCTTCTCTTTGTGTCTCGGTTCCCTGTTACATGGTGTGACTATTTGTATTATTCTCTTTTGTTTATAATTGTGGTATTGTTTTCTTTATAACCTTTGACTGTTAATAAATAGAGAGAGGGGGACACGAAAGAGAGAGAGAGAGAGGAAGAGGAGGGGAGAATGATATATTATAAATAATTGCTAATTGTAAAACATACTGAGAGAGTTAGAACGTGATTAAACGTTCGGGCGAGATGGCTTTCTTTGTCAGCAAATTATGGCTTATTTGAATTATTCAATAGACTGTTTTTTAAAAATATAACTCAATCTGTTTTAGCGTGTATTTTCTGTGATTAAAATCTATAGGAAATGTATTAAGGAAACAAGCGTTGTTTAACTCACTTTTAATATTATATACATGTATGTGTGTGTGTGTGTGTGCGGTGTGGTGTGTATTTGTGGTTTCCGTTGATGTTATATCAAAACATCCTGGCTTAGTTCATACTCGCCTCTAATCAATAATGGTTTTAACGATCGGAAATTCGAGTCCAATCAATCATGCTCCTGTATCGATTTGATTATCGAGACAGTAATCAGCTTAGCATGTTTTAAGATGAAAGAGATCGATGTGGCCGTTTGTCAAGAACCTGCCTTCGATGACAGCATTCGAAGCGCCGGATGGCGCATGGGAAACATGTTCTACACTTTGAAATATGAGAGCAATGTGCAGGAACCATGATGGAGTGGCCAAGAGAAAATTGGCAAAGAGAGAGAGAGAGAGAGAGAGGGGAGGAGGAAGAAGAGTAAGAGTCAGGAAATGATGAGTCGGAGAATAGGGAAGGCTAGGGGTAAACAAAATGCGAACGAATATTCTTCAAATCCACCCATTCAGTTAGCGCGTTTAGCGCTGAGCGTGATATTTCACATTTCAGCGGGACAGACAACTGAAAATGCTATTCAGACGTAAGCGTGACAAGCAAGCGAAAATTATAGTCAACATTTACGCTTAATAGGCGAACGAAAATACTATTTAAAATGTAAACACGTAAGACAACGACAGTGATATTGCCAACGTAAGCGTTATCGCCTAAGAATATGCCTTTTAAGCTTAAGTACGACCGACCAATGAATATACTATTCATATTTAAACTTGGTGAACCAACGAATATGCTATTTCATACTTATGCTTTACAGACTGATGGAAATGCTATTTCAAACTTAATAGTTACAGACCGACGAAAGTGATATTTCAAACGGAATATTTACAGACTAATGGAGATTCTATTTCAATCGTAAGCGTGAAATACAAACGAATATACTATTCGAACTTAAGAGTGACAGACCAACGGATACGCTATTCATACTTAAGTGTGACAGACCACCAGATATATTATTGAACACTTAACTTTGACAAGCCAAGGAAATAATATTTTCAACTTAAGCGTAGCATACTGACGGAGATTCTATCCGAATTTAATCTTAACAGGCAAACTAATAGATTGTTTATACTTAAACGTGACGGACCAACGTATAGGTTAATTAAAACTTATATCGTATGACGTAAATGTAATTTCAAACGTAAGTGAAACAGTCAAACGAATACGTTATTAATGTGTAATGATAACGGACCAACAAATATAGTATTTCAAAATTATCTTTAACAAACTTAGCTTGACAGACTGACAAAAGATGATATTGAACTTTAAGCGTGTCAGACCAACTCAGTGTTTTAGAATAAAGTTCTGAATTAATTAAATTCGGCAACCCATCGAAATTACTATTTGAAAGTAATGCGTTACAAGTTTACATAAAGATTATTTCTAAAGTAAGCATAAGAAACTAAGCAATTGATGAAACCTCCAATCGATATGCTTTGACGCATCTAAAATAAAATGCATCAATTCTTTTTGCAATATAATTTTTCAAGCTGAAGCCTGACCGACTGAGCCGCTCGTTGCAATACGAGGACGCATTTAATAAACGTTCGAAATAAGACCAGGAAGACAACTCTTTTAGCAATTCATTGAAGAAATTGCAGTTTGTTTGCGCACAGCGATAAGCATCAATTAATTGCAAGTACTTCGAAATATAGATCAGCAAATACATTCATCTGATTTCACTTTGATAATTTGCATGACTTGATTTGCGTTTCTGTTTTGCGGTATGTATACAGATGGATTACGTAACTGCTCAAATAATAGGTTGTATTGTAAAACATTAGTTGCTTTGGAGTTATTGAATACAAGTAAATAATATACCTATCACCCTGGTGTTGGTAAAAATCACATTGCTCGATATCCTTTAATACATCAAGAATACTAATATCTTCTAATATACAATAAGGAAAATATATATATAATGTGTGTGTATATGTATATATATATAATGTGTGTAAATATGTAATGAGTGTATATATATATATCGTGTGTATATATATATATATATATATATAATGTGTGTGCATATATATAATGTGTGTGCATATATATAAAATGTGTGTGTATATATATAATGTATGTGTGTATATATATAACGTGTGTGTATGTATGTTTATATATGTATTTATATATATATATAAATGTATATATTTATATATGTATATATTTATAGATATATGTATATATTTATAGATATATGTATATATATATGAATATATTTATATATATGTATATATTTACATATATATATATGTATATATTTATATATGTATATATTTGTATATGTATATATTTGTATATGTATATATTTGTGTATGTATATATTTATATATGTATATATGTATATATTTATATATATATATGTATATATTTATATATATGTATATATTTATATATATGTATATATTTATATATATGTATATATTTATATATATTTATATATATGTATATATTTATATATATGTATATATTTATATATATTTATATATATGTATGTATATATTTATATATATTTATATATATGTATGTATATACTTATATATATATATGTATGTATATAGTTATATATATATATGTATGTATATAGATATATATATATGTATGTATATAGATATATATATATATATGTATATAGATATATATATATATATGTATATAGTTATATATATATGTATGTATATAGTTATATATATGTATGTATATATATGTATGTATATATATATATGTATATGTATATGTATATATATGTATATATGTATATGTATATGTATATATGTATATGTATATGTATATATATATATGTATATATGTATATGTATATGTATATATGTATATGTATATATATATATGTATATATATATATATATATGTATATATATATATATGTATA
>OY744538.1:65496718-65531718 GCA_963556195.1 Sepiola atlantica
TATGTATATATAGGTGTGTGTATATATATATATTTCTATGTGTATGAATATATGTTTAATTATATGTATATATATAGGTGTCTATATATTTGTATATGTGTATGAATATATGTTTAAATATATGTATACATATAGGTGTGTATATATATGTGTATGTGTATGAATATATGTTAAATTTATGTATATATAGGTGTGTATATATATAGGTATGTATATATGTATAAATATATGTATATATATATAGGGTTGTATGTATAAATATATATATATATATATATATATTTGTGTGTGTGTATATGTATGTATAAATATATGTATGGATAAATATATGTGTATATATGTATCAAAATATAAATTGTTGTGTATATAGTTGTGTGTGTGTATGTATGTATAAATATGTATATGTATGGATAAATATATGTATATCAATATATATGTATATACATTGTGTTTGGCCCGATATATAAGTTAACTTTCATACTCACATCTATATTAGCGTTAATATCTATAATAATAGAGTAAAATATGCGTCTCCTAACTGAATTATTAATTTAAGGGTTATGCATTTTAACAAACACTGCAAGTAGCAATTGCACAATTTTATTTTCAATGTAAACATTTAAAGGTTTCATAAATGTTTTTTTATGAACAGATCACTGAATGTTTTAAATAGGAATTTCAGGCAACCTGGTCAGACACAGTGGGACACTATTTCTGTGAACTTAGCCGTTTAGGGACTGCGCTTCTAAAATTTTACACGCTCTGTAAAAAAGCTTTCAAAATTAGCAAGATACATAACATTTAACAGAAAAAATAAATGCTCTTCATCAATTTTTGTGTTATAATAAGTAATTCATCTTTAAAAATATCGGTGCTTTCACATTAACGTAAATGAAATGTAAGTGCTTTGTAAACACTCTTAACTATTGAACGTATTATTATTGATTGTAGAATGTATATTCTAGACAACAGGGTTGGTAACGAGAGATGATTACATATATTTAAGCGATACCATTTAAAGGGTTCTACTGAAACCGTACTATACCCACGAAAGAAAGAAACAAACACATTTAAATTTCGAATTATTTCTATAGTTGTTGCTAATTCCCGTCCGCAGATTAGTATTCTTCTAGTATGTAAAAAATAAATATAGTCATCTATATAACTATACTACATATATATATATATATATATATATATATATATATATATATATATATATATATATATATATAAAGTGCAGGCTAATTATTTTTCCTTGCAAAATATTTCTTAAGTGAATTGTGACACGCTACATCATTTCATCAAGTCACTGGAAATTGTATTATATTTCTCTTTTAGTTTTTCTTTTTTTTTCAATTCATGCCATTTTGAACAATTTCATATTTTATTTATCGTCGCCATTTTTAGTTGTGTGTTTCAATTTTTGGCACCTGCGTTACGCAAATATTTTTTACTTTTCGTTTGTTTGTGTCTCATAAAATAATCTGCCGTTTTCACACAGACTTCATTATGATTCTTTAACAAATGCCACCTTTCTTAGCCTAATGGTTCACTTGTAGAAATTCCACGAATTTCACGTATTACTGGATTGACTAAAAGATTGATGCAGTTATATGCATATGTGTTTTAGTTCGTTTTGGTGAGCTAATTTTAAATGCAATACCGAATATACTTTTATTTACGAATTATACACGATTCATTCAAGTTAAAATAGCAATAGTGTGAATATAAAGACATTTTCAAAATCTTATCTAAAACAAAAACTTAATTAGGAAATTAAATGAACCAGAATGTAATGCCCCCTCAGCTGGCACACAAGAACGACCTTACATTATTAATGTTGTTATTATTTTTGTTATTATTTTTGTTATTATTATTGTTGTTATTATTATTATTATTTGATATAGATAAATATCCTTTGCGTTTACATATAGAAGTACGGATATTTCGTATGTTACGATCATATTTACATACATGTTTCTGGCGTGTACGAACACACTTATGTAAATTAGATGACGACGCCGAAAAAGTAATATCACTTATTTCTTAAATGGTTACATATACATGACGTGATATTAAAGAGTGGTTGAATCAGCCCAGTGACAGGAGTCGATATAAACAGAGTACATCTTCAATCTTGCTCCTCCTGCTTTGATTGTAAACAACTTCGTGTTAGTTTGCTTGCTCGATTTTTTTTAGACAAGATGCACAATTTTTTATCTGTTTTAGTTTTTATAACAGTTTAGTTTAATTATTAATCTACAAACCAAACGCTACAGTAATAATAATAATTTGAACTTATTTTTTGCTAGAAAAATACTCATTTTGTAAAAAGCATTGTTACATAATCGAAAGTAGTTATGTTATTTAACGACGTCACATCGATTGTATTACGAAACCGGCTTTCTTATCAACAGCCAGATAGTCTTGTAGAAGAAGCGTATGAACATTTATATGACGAATGCAAGGTGCGATAGTGACATGTATTTCGTCATTAATTTGTCTTTCGAAAAATATATATAAAAATTCTCACGATATCTTAAGATAAAAGATAACAATAGGGTGTGCAACAAACGAACACAACATGAGGGTAAAACGACTCCCGAGCAACGCTGGATGGTAAAGCTGATAATCTATTATAATTAACTAGCAAATATATGCTCTTTCTGTTCACATAGATTTGATAGCCTGTGGAGACATCATGGTGAACGAACATATATTAAACTGAACCCCCAAACGATAGAGTAATGACTGAGAGGGTAGTAACATGACGCCCCCTTAAGGAGTTAATACCTGGGAGGATGATATCATAATTACCGAAACAGGTAGTACACTACCTTCTCTTAAACGGAGAAGAAAATCATAGATGAATCGTATCATGGGAAACAGAAATATACTATACTCTCTCCAAAAGAGGAGGTAACACCTGGGAGGATCGCTCCATAAAAAGGGGAGGTAATGCCTGTGAGTATGTTATGTCAACAGAAAATATACTTTACTACTCTCACCCTTATACCCAAAGATGAGAAGGTAGTCCCTTGAAAGATGCTCATGACAACATACCCTATACAACATTCCCTCTCCACCAAAATAGGATGTAATACCAGGGAGTTTTTACGCTCATCTCTTTAACCAATGAGGAGGTCATTCAAGAGAGGACAGTTTTATGACAACAGAACTGATACTACACAACCCCATTAAATGATGATACAATAATAGATTAAACCATTTTGTTCATTCATTGAAAAATGTAGTCATAAAACATTATTTTTATGGTTCCTTGGCCTATTGTGTAAGATTAAATTTAGTATCTGTTCTCGGCATCCTAGCGGCATTAGACCTATTACTATCGACGGAAATCTTGCGTATGTATGAGAAAATATGGCAATGCAAAACTGTATATCACCGAATATTAATTTATTAGACATTGTTTATAAAATAAATATGCAAATTAAGAAGACCTGAATGTCTTCGTTGGCGTTCGCAGTGTACTATATGTACGCTATTACAAAACCTTATGTTGTACGATACAATTAAATCAACATAACTTATTTTGATGTACATATAGTTAGGATAGATGGAAAACAACTTTAGCGTGTATTCATTTAACTTACAAATCAAAATGAGACAAGTATGACTATTGGTGCTCTAACCTAATTTCAGATGCTGGTTTCACATAGGATGTCTATTTTATCTCGTCAACCGTAAGATATACACAGATACGAAAGAAGTTAATAGACACCACACAAAAATAATTAATATGTTTAAAGTGTGTTCTTCTTTCACCGACGACTAGCATTCGGTTTTTGTGTTTCAGATATATCCATGGTTTCTCTCCAGCTCTGAGATTTCTATTGCATTTTCTCTGGTGTGATACTCAAATGGTGATATATCATCGATATATATCTACGATACATCACCATTAAAGTATGACATCAGCGAAAAAAGGTATTCGAATTCTCAAAGTTTCGATGGAACCATGTATACAGGTTACTATGAAGATAGAATTAATCAGAATCACATCGCCGCATACCTCGGGATTTCATTTCCCACTGGTAGACCGAGTTGTTGATCGATTCACCAGCGCCAGAAAATAATCAATATTATTTTGGAGTTCCATCAGGACCCTCTGACAGCAGTCTTCATTATTAACGATGATAAGAGCGTCTATTTACTTATTTCGTGTATGCATGCATGTAAGGGCAAACATGCATATACAGCGATGAATGACACTTCCTTACACATTCATTTAGACAAGTGCGCAAACAGGTGTGCAAACCTGATTGTGTGGTTCTGATTTCACATACAATATATATTTTTTCTCAGTAACTCTAACTTCCCAAATATACGTGTAAATGTGTAATGATGAATCTACATTAGTGTAGAACCATTGAGGCAAGGGGAAACGTGTTCTCAACTAATTATCATATGTTGATGAAAAAACAGTTGTTCGTTTTTTTCGTTTCTTAAAACTAGACCCATACGAGCCAAAAACGTTTGTTTAATCTCTCTCTCTCTCTCTCTCTCTCTCTATATATATATATATATATATATATATATATATATATATATATATATATATATATGTATATATATATGTATATATATATATATGGTGAGTCAACAGTGGGTGGGCAGTAAAAAACATTTTCTTTCTTGATTTACTCAACTTTGTAGTCTGCCTCTTACGCTATGTGAGTGAGGCTGCCGACTTTTGTAAAACACTTCTTTGTTTGTTTATTATTTTATGAGTTTATAATTTTATAACACGTTTCAAGCCGTCGTGCTGTCTTAAGATACATTTACCATTGGAGAAAATGTTTTTATTCTTAACATTCCGGCGCATGTGTGCGCGTGTGTGTATGTGTTTCCATATTTTTTGCTTCTCTGGGTCAAAGTTATGTGGGTTTTTTAAGTATGTATGATTCTGACTTTTATCTTTCCAGTCATCTTCGTGTGTGGTGGTTGAGTACATTTTAGTCAGAATGCTTATAGAATTGCCCTTGAGATTTAATGACTCTGTCCTCACTCAATCTGCGTATGTGTGCGCGCAGTTAGTTTTGGTGTGTGTATGTACGCGAGTTCGCGCGCATACATGTGATTTTCTCTTACTCTCTCTCTCTTTCTCTTAAGCTCTCTCTCTTTCTCTTACTCTCTCTCTCTTTATCTTACTCTCTCTCTTTCTCTTTCTCTGACTCTCTCTTTCTCTTTCTCTGACTCTCTCTTTCTCTTTTTCTGACTCTCTCTTTCTCTTTCTCTGGCCCTCTCTCTCTCTCTGACTCTCTTTCTCTCTTTCTCTGACTCTCTCTCTCTTTCTCTGACTCTCTCTCTCTCTCTCTCTCTCGACTTATCTCTATATATCTTCTTTTTCTATATCTCTCTCTTTTTACTTTCCGTCTCCTCCTTTTACCTCTCCTCTTTTGTTTCTACCCCCTCCTCTTTCTATCTCCCCTCCTCTTTCTATCTCCCCTTCTCTTTCTATCTCCCCCTCCTCTTTCTATCTCCCCTCCTCTTTCTATCTCCCCTCCTCTTTCTATCTCACCTCCTCTTTCTATCTCACCCTCGTCTATCTCACCCTCCTCTTTTTCTCTCTCCTTTTCTTTTTCTCTCTACCTCCTCTTTCTCTATTTCTCACTTGTTCTAGCTGTTTTTTACCCCTTTACTATTTATCTCTTTAGTTCCACTATCTCTCGCTAGCACCTCTTTTCTCTCTCTCTCTCTCTGTCTCTCTCTCTCTCTCTCTCTCTGTCTCTCTCTCTTTTTCCGTCTATGCAACTTCTTTAGGGGATAGGTCGGGCTAGCTTTCTATCACGCTTCAGTTTTAAATAACATTTTCTTCACTCAACGGATATTACCCCTTTTTCTTAATAACTTAGACCCAGTTCATAGCGTGACGTAAGTATGTACCTCACTAGACATTCACTAACCAACTGCTCTGTCTTTTTGTTTAGACAACTAACTGTGCTTTGAAATGAGAATGTCTTCGAAATATTATTTTTCCCTTGTGTGTGTTTATGCCAAGGGCCTCGTTGCTCGTGACAAATGTTCTTTAAAATTAATTAAAAAGAAATTCTAATAATCAAACATTTTTTTTACTATCTGCAGCTGTGTATGAAGATCACTTTCCTTCCAAGGAAATGGGCAGATCTCGACATGTAGAACAAAAACATTGCTTTTCACAAAACGTGATGAAATATATCTATATACATGTACGACGAATATACTACTAAAACTATGTGGGTCGTGTTTGTTGTGTCTGCTTGCCCCCTGCACACTGGATGACGTCATTGTTTAAAAAATAGTCGGAGATAACCGTGCACAGTGGATGCCGTCACTAAACCGTCACTTTAAAAATAACATCCTGTGCACACTATATGACGACATGAAAGCACGACGTCATCGGTTTAAACAGAGTTTAGGAAGAAATATTTTATGACGTTGTATCTGGACCCTTCTAGTGACGGTTAATCTTCTAAACGAACCGTCTAGACACCTAGGGGTCTCATATATCACTAAAACCCTTGTAGAGTAAATAACCTCATCGCTTTATGTAGTCATCGATTTAAACCACGGTGCGGATAATAGTGAACACTGATGACATCATCGTTTTGTGACCTTATCCATTAAAACAGTATATGCTGTCACAAAATGATGACGTCATCCATTCACCTAGAGAAAGAGGTGGATACTTTTTGACGTTTTATCTAGATGATGTGTGACCAGGGTTCTTAGTATACAATTAAAATACTGCCAATTTGATATTCGATCCTTTTTTCGTAAGAGTGCACACTTGATCAAGGATGATAGAAGTAGAATAATGAAAAAAAAAGTGGAGAGCGAGAGATGGTGACGGTCTTTTACAATATCACAAGGGAGAGAGGATGTTGTGGCATCACACTTGAAATCTGTAGTTATATGTTGTGTTTAGCGAAGCTAAATTGTAAAATGTATCTTAACCAATATAAATATACGAAAATAGTGTAAATCAAAACGTTTTAGATTAATAATAATTTCCCATCTTATGGTACATATATATATATACCTCGCTCTCTCCCTCTCATCTATATATATATATATATATATATATATATATATATACCTCGCTCTCTCCCTCTCATCTATATATATATATATATATATATATATATATATATATATACCTCGCTCTCTCTCTCATCTATATATATATATACATATACACCTCGCTCTCTCTCTCATCTATATATATATATATATATATATATATATATATATACCTCGCTCTCTCTCTCATATATATATATATATATATATATATATATATATATATATATTAGTACTTCATGCATCCACATAAAATATTATAAGGAGATATAATTTTTTATGTATCAGTTTTCAGTATTTACTTCAACAGTGCTCGATACGTAAGTAGAGCTAGGTAGTAAGCAATGAAAATATATATACGGGGATGAAACACGGGAGCCTCTGTGTAGCTTGATTGCCATATATATTTTCATTGCTTACTATATATATATATATATATTATATATATAACGCGTTGACACACCGGTTACCGTTAGATAACCGAAGTTAAGCGACGTTGAGCCTGGCCAGTACTAAATGGGTGCCATTTTGGGATCCCAGGTGCTTTATGTGTTCTCAGCTTATCTCGGTAATTTTTCAAGTCGTCCTATTGGAATCAGGCAGTTCCGACTCGGGAGAGGAATATATATATATATGTATATGTATATATATATGTATATATATATAATGTGTGTGTATACATATATGTTATTATTATACAATGAAATATTTATTCTCACCTCTTTTCTCCCCTTTCGATATTCTTCCTTTTTTCTTCCCCCCTTTTCTCTCTCTCGACGTTTTCTCTCCCACCTTCCTCTCTATTTTCTTTCTCATCTTACTCTCTCTGTCGTCTTTCTCTCTATCTACCTTTCAGGCCCCTCTCTGTACCTTTCTGTTCCCCATATATGTGCATTGCTGCCCCCCTCTCTCAAATTTGCTGTCTCTCTTTCTACCTTTTTCAGTCTGTTTCTCTGCTTCGTCTCTTTCTGTCTTCTTACTCTCTCTCCTGTCCCTCTCGATCTCTCGCTCAATCTTATCTCCTTCACGCACTTTTTCACTATGCACTTCACTTTCTTTTCCTCGTCTCATCCACCCCTCTCTCTATATAGCACTCCCCCCTTTCCATTATGTTCAACTTAGAGATAGAAAAATAAAGATCAACTTCCCTCTTTGCACAGATTTAAAATAGTTCGATTGTCTAAAATAAATAAACATGAATAAAACAGATGTCAAATACAAGTTATTTTCATGTTTATTTATTTTTCTTAATGCTTATGAAAAGGTTGAGATTATTATAAGTGTGTTTTCGTTCAGACCAGAGTAGACCATATGAAACTGGAATAAGAACACTAAAACATTCGGAATAGCTGTTTTTAATGTTATTTTACGTACTTTTAATTTGAATAAGTTTTCAAAAACGTCTAATAACTTCTGACATTAAAGAGGAAATCGGATCGAGAGTGCTGATTTGAAATCTGCGGCTGCATAACTATGATGCGCGACACACACATGCAAGCAACGTTGCTTTATATAGAGACAGAGATGTGCGTGTGTAATGTTTCTGTGCATAAAAGACAGATGACGAAACGGTAAACGATGAAGCTGACTTGTAGTCTGTTCGTCTTCTTCTCCGACCATGGAATACCTTTATCTCTTCGTCTTGCCCGTGTTTACCTTTCTGACGCCCTTTTTCCGCATGGTTCCTCCTCCTCAGCCTATCTCACCCCAACCGAGACGAGAAAGCGCACCGGGCCTAATTTCTCCCCAGAGTAAATTCGCGGCGTGAGAAATCGATTAATCTAAGAAATAATTCAACCCAAGTGTTTAGATGTCAAAGGTAATAAAAGCTATCGTCTATAATTTGAGAGAAGGGCTGATTACTTGGAGTTCATTCAAAGAAACCTTTCCCCAAATAGACGCTTACCTATACATGTAATGTGTGTATATGCATGCATGTATATATATATATATATATATATATATATATATATATACATCTATGTTTATATACATGTTTATGTATGTCTATATACGTTTATATATATGTATATATATATATATATATATATATATATACGTATACATATATGTTTATATATGTATGTGTGCATATGTATTCATCAACGTTTCGTCTTTATTTGTAAGACTTTCTCAGGATGATAATTTTAAGAAAAATGTCATGCAAGTACATAGAAATGTTGGGTTGACATGATGGGTTAATGAGAAGAAGTAGTAGCCACTACTGGGAGCGCAGGACCAAGGTCTGGACTGAGAGAAGTCGGTGGCAGGGAGTGAAAGAAAAACCTAAAACGACTTCTCTCAGCCCGGAATTATATATCCGCGTAGAATTATATATACGCATGGAACTATATGTATGTATATTTATGTATATGTATGTATATATTTTATATATGTAGTGTGTATGAATGTATATGTATATGTGCGTAAGCATATGTGTATATGTGTATATACTGCGAATATATATATATATATATATATATATATACAGATACATATATATTTGTACAATTTTTCTGATATATGTATGCATGTATATATATAAATGTAAATATATATGTATATATATATATATATATATATATATATATATATGTAATTACAAAAGATTAAGATAACAAATACATACAACGCTCGTTTTTAAATAAATCTTAATCATGTACTCTTCTTATGCTCTCTCCAACTAACATATATATATATATGTATATATATATATATTAAAACCAACATTGTTAAAAATAACATAATTCCTCTGTTTAATTATACTTTTTTTTATTTTTTCAATTTTTCTGATGGTCTTTTTAGTATTAAAATAATCAAAATAAAATAATTAATGTTCCATAGGTTTCACGAATGTTTTCGATTCTTCGCCGAACTTTTCTCAGGTGGCAAAAGCAAATGAATAAAAAAGCTGGAGAAAGAACATAATTTTTTTAAAAGATGGCGGAGAAACGCATAGATAATTTTTTCGCATTGTTCTAGGAAATCCGTTGACGATTTAAATTGAGCAATGCTTGAATGACATCACAGAAAGAAAATAGCATTACGTGAAGCATTTTAAAATGTTGCCACTGCTTTCATATGCGATGTTATTCATTTTAGGTGTTCGTGTGTTTATGTAGATTACTTGCAGTATTTTTTTTAATTGGTCGGAATGTATTGTTAGTGTTATAAACTACCAACTGGCTTAAATCAGAGGAGAGCAGATATGTTTTTGTAGATGTTTGTAAATTGAGCTTAAGTTTACAAGGTTCATGGTGAGGCAGCAGTATAGGGTATTGCTTGTAAAACCAATGTAATTATTGGTTTTATTATTATTATTATTATAGGAGTTACATTCTCCCGAAAAGCATTCAAACTTATAAATAACATTGATTTCTTTAGGTCCGTGCAAAATCAATGGCCGATTCCCCAAATGTAAAAACATTTTAACCCCCTTCATTTAAAAATTCAGTAAAATTCCAGAAATCACTCAATTTTAATTAAATTTTCAATATTTATTAAGCAACAATCACGGAATATAATTAAACCATTATTATTTTAAAATGTTAGTGAAAATGCATTATTTTTTTGAACAAAATACACCTTTACTAAAGTTATATTTTTATATATTAATTTTAAAAAATGCATTAATGTTTTTTTGTTTTTTATGAATATAAAGCATTGTAGATGTAAACAATTAAACAATTTTTTTAAAATATTTTTTATTTATTACGAAAAAGACCCCTAAATACCGTGTTTACAAAATCACTATAACTCGAGGAAAAATTAATTTTTTGAATTAGCGATATTATTATTGAATAAAACATTTTTTAATCAATATTTTCACCAAAAAAATAATATAATTGCAAAAAATATTTCATGTGATTTTAATGATTAAAGTTTCTGGAAAAAAAATGCGACATAATTATATTTCTTTTTCATGCATGAACGTGGCATAATCAGCGCAATAATCTTTTTATAATCTTGAAAATAATCCAAAAATTGATAAATTAGAGACCCAGGACCTTTACTTAAAAAAATAATTTAAAAAATTGGATAATTTCTACTAACGATTCACTTTGATTGGTATGGTGGCCCCGTTCTGTAATAACCAGCTGGGATTAGCCTTCAAATAACCACTCACTTTACCACCGCCCTCAAATTTTTATTTTTAGAGATTCAACAATTTCGTAAATTTCACAATTCATCGTCAATTATTTGCAAAAAATTGTATTTGTTTTGTCTTTTTCTCATTAATAAATATTAAAGAAGTTAAGTACAATTATTCATTAATAGATGAAGAGAATTCAAACATGACATTTTCTTTCAAAATTGAATTCTGTTTATCAACAAATAACTGTGTTAACTTTTTTTTTCAATTAATAAATTGTCAGTATAGTCATTGACTTTAATTTACTCTTTCACACTTTAAATAAAAAAAATACATTTTATTTTAAAAAGAATCAATGTAATTTATCGTTACGACACGTTAAGAATAAATCGAGTAACTAAAGTTTTAAATCATGTAAAAAAATAAAATTGACGCAGTTCGTAACGTTAAAATATTTTTTAACATTTAAAAAAAGTGTTATTTACTAAATTAAAAACTAATACCAAGTTAAATATGAACCTTGTTAGTTAAAAATAAAATAAGATCTTAATTGTGTGCACTCACAAATAGTTTAATTAAATAAACATGTCCTGTTTTATTATAACAAAATAAGGGTACTTAAATTTGTTTATAACCTTAAAAAGAATGAAGAAATTAATGGATACTAATTTTTCAACTGCTATAAACTATTACAAAACCATTCTTATATATAAAGTTAAAAATGATAAATTATGACATTTTTGTCTTCAATATATTTTGCATAGCTATAGTCAATTGGTAAACAAAGTCGTTTGCCGATTATGCGACGCCGGATTTTATTCATTTATGACTTTTGAGGGATAATTTTGCTAATTTTTAGTAAAATGTGGAATTTTTTTTTAATTCAGTATCGTATGACTTTAATTTAATTATTATCTTTGAAATAGTTCCCAAAAACTTATATTTATCTTTCAAGGGATTTTTACAAGTTATTTTTTCAAAATTGAAAATTCACTGAATTTTTAGGTTTTTCAGCCGCCGTGATTACATATTTAATTATAATTTATTTTTCATACGTAAGTATGCAGTTTTTTTTTCGTTTAGAAATCAAGTTAAGGTATTTATCTTTCAAACACAATCAAAGTTTACACGGAAACTAATTACATAATTGATGATAATCCCTTTTTAATAAGCATAGTCCGTACAAGAAGCGGCCATTTTTGCACATACCTAATTCTTTCTAGTGGGTTTTGGGGTTGTCGAGGAATTGTTTTTTATTACAAGATTTTGGGTTTAAAATTTCTGATACTAAATACTAGGTCTGATGGTATTGTTATTGTCAATTTGGGATATGTATCCGTGTATAATGTTGTTCATGTTTTTTTCTTGTTATGTAATGTTTGGTTGCATTTGATTACGCTAGTATATGTTACTATTAAAGTTGTGATGTTGAATATCATTATCATTTGTACTGGTGTTTTTAAAGTTTCAATTCGTTAATTGTATTCGTTCATCAAAGATATAATTAGGGAATAGGTTGTTAATAAGTACTTATTTTATATTTTTTAATTCAATTAATAGTATTATTTTAGAGGAGGAGAGTAATGTGCCACGGTTTAATAGATTTTAACAATAGCTATTTTGTAGAAATAAGGACACTCGCTCTTGAACTTTAAAAGACTGGAATTTAAGATCGTTGTTTTTTTCATAAGTGGAAGTGTTAAACGATTTCTTAGAGACGTCAATAACGACATCTTGGAATGGGATGTTATTGTTTACGTTCATTTCTATGGTGAATTAAGAAACAGTTTTTTTGGAAAAGGTCTTGAAGTCTGTGTATTTGTTTATTGTTATCGGTTAGAATAAGAATATCGTCGACAAAGCTTACGTAAATAGAGGGGTTTCCAATGTTATTAAATATTGTGTTTTCAAGCTTTTACATATAGAAGTCGCTAAGAATCGCACTGAGAACCGACCTCATTGAAACTCCGTCAATTTGAGTGTAAATATTTCTCTTGAAGTCATAAAAAGATACTTCGGTGGTGCCGATTAATATTGTCTTTCTTTAGTATTTTTTTAATTAATGTTAAGTTGAAGCAGAGACGGGTTATTGTATCTATTATGGATGATTATGTCTATTGTTTCCTTTACAGACACATTATTGAATAGGGTTTCTACGTCTAAGAAGGCACTAATTTTATTATGTGGACTTTACACAATATTTGCTAGATATATACGGGCTGATACGTTCATTTAAAGTCTTTGTTATGGAATACATATAAGTAGTAATTTAGTATATGATAGGTCGAAGAGGGGAATTAAATTTATGTAACTTAACTGTTCCGTATAAATAGCCAGGAATGTAATCGACAATTGTTTTAGGAAGTTGGTTATAATAATAAATGTGAGCATTGTTGGCATTTATGACTGTATTAACTTGTGTATTTAAGACACACACATATACACATAAATATATATATATATATATATAATTATTAATGACAATATATGTATTAGCATATACTATCAGAGCCCTTTTACTTTGCAGTCTCTTTAAAAGATTCAGCTCGATGATTGTCAATTAGTAGTTTCATCTAAAAATGAACCACTGAATAATGTATGTTTTTTTCAAGACACTTTAATCCAATAACTTTTAATTCTTTGTGAATGTATTTAATGATTTTGTAATGTTGCAGAGACGATATTAACATGAAAATGTGGTTTGACACAAGAAAAATGAAACGGACCGTACAAATATATCTCACAGAAATGTTATATTTATTGGAAATGTGAAAAAATAGTAATGAAAATAATAAAATAAAAACATGGTTATTGGAATATAATATGAACCTGACTTATAATATTAACCTGAACTAATATATATATATATATATATATATATATAGGAAATGGAAGTTAAATTTTTTTTATCTAAGCATCGAAGAATTAGTATTAAATTGAGAATAAAAAGCCCTTTTTGAATGCAGGACATATTTACTTCTTTTTTTTTTACATGTATCTTATCAATTTCGGAGATAAACTCATCATCAGAGATATTTCTCTTTTTTTTCTTAATAAAAAAAAAGAGAGAAATATTTCTGATCATGAGGTTTATCTCCGAAATTGATAAGATACATGTCAAAAAAAAAAGAAAGAAATATGTTTTGCATTGAAAAAGGGTTTTTTATTCTCAATTTATATATATAGTGGTAAGTCAATGAAAATTGATTAGACCTGCACATGGAAGCAAATCGATATCTTCAGTTGTTCAAAACAAGGAGCAGTTTAGTTAATAAAACACATTTATTTTTATTCTCTTTCATTCCTTAAACCAGGCTTTTCAAAGATTTAAATCTTATCATCAGAGGAAAAATTATGATTGATAAGTTGACAGGATATATATATATATATATATATATATATATATATATATATATATATATATATATAACGTGTGAAGCATAGACCCTTCTCCAAAAAGACATCAACTGCTTCAGTGTCTTCATCAGGAATATCTCAGACGTGTAGTCAAGATTAAGTGGAGCACCATACCTTGAAGTCCTTGTTAGTACAAATTACCTCGTATTGAGTCTATAGTAACATGCCATTAGATGCATTGGGAATGACGCGTTGTTCGCATGAATGGTCCCGAAGTAACTATTTCATGGTGAACTACATCTTGGAAACTGCCCTCGACACAAACCAAGGAAGAAATGCAAGGACAACATGAAAAAATAACCTTTTGCGCCGTTTCTCCATCAGCTTTAAAATATATTCTATTCAAAAAACATTATCGTGGAAAAACAATTAGTAATATAACATAGATATATCTGGACTGTCCGGATGGTGCCATAGCTGTTCCAAAAAAACTGACTACGACTTTTCTCGTACGTGCAACGAAATAGTATTTTGCATTTTCTTGGTAAAGGTTTATCCACAAGGATTGAATGCCTCTTCGTATCTTCCACATATAATCCGGCTTAATAAACTTTAAATGCGCATGATATTGAGCGACTTTGTGTCAGACTGTATACATTTGAATTACAATCGTATTTGTCGATTTGGTGCCGGAACATATCCTCAAATACTATCTCGAGACCAATTAAAGTTCATCATTAATAAGGTTGTAAGTTTGTCAGAAACCTCGGCCGTGTTTAGATGCACACATCTCAAAGGGATAATACGATCGGTTCAACTAGTTGACAGCATTCGTCTGAGTGTAGCCGGATAGTGATGGAGGGGGTGTATTTTGACTGACAGCAATATTTTTCTTAAGTGAGAGAATTTCTGTCTGCGACTCGACACTGTGAAAGAGAGACGAGTGCTAAGCGCTGTTTGCTTCGTAGTATCGAAGGTAATTTATTCATCAGGGCTTCGTCGAAAATAAACGGAACTTTTAAAATGAAATATATATATTGTTTAAATCAAAGAAATGTCTTGTTTATTCTTATCTAAGAATTGAACATACGATTTTGCATTAAGATATATGCACAACGATTGGATCCGTACAACCTGTATTTGCTGGAGCGTAGGCGGATATGTGGATACCTTATCCTTGCTTTTAACATGCGCCTCTTGGCCTCTTCTTCACACCAGTTGGGTTCGTGGAAAATCAGAAGTTAGCTGTACCTGTGATGATTTCGGCTCGTGTCGCTGCACTGTGGAATAGGCTGCGGTAATCCGTGGCCATCCTACAAACGAGCAAACAGTTCAAGGCACCGCTGGATGCATCATGTCCGCTGATATTTGCATAATGAACATTCACTGGAGCGGCGAGGGATTCGTAGGTATGCGTTTATAACGTAATATATTAACCATCATTTAAATATACCGTCCGAGAAGTTTTTCATTCGAGCGCCAAGTCATTGTCTCCACGAAACCCAGAAAAGGATGCGCGATAGACGCTTTCGTCTCATTGGAAGAAAGGCAGCATTCCCTGTCCGTCATTCTTCTTCGTGCAACAGCCTACCAGAGGTAGTGACGATGTCTATCATATCCACGATTAAAGTCGCATTAAACAAAACATTCAGACAGTAGATATATGTACACATTTTCTAACAGTCATAGTACTATTTTTGGCTAATAAGTTCGATGTGATTGTATATACTTCCACAGGAGCAATCTTCAACTCCGCCCAAAACGTAGCTTTTAAGTTCGTTTCAGATAACCTATGGTAAATTACCCTTTCTTATTTTCGTGCGTTAATGTTTCTAAACTGATTTACATCTGCATGGACATATTTACGCATAAATGATTTAATTAATTTTTGGCTATGTTTCCCTCTTTCGTTTGAGTGACTACATAAATGTGGCACGTGTTTCTGACAAAAAACATACTTAATGTTTTGCTTTTCAGCTTTAGAAACTTACAAACTAACACATCGTAAAAAAAAGGTCTGACATGCTGAGAAGATATTAAACACGGCATTCGATTCGTTTGATGCATTGTTTTCCACACGTAAGGGGCTTTCAGCTTTGAAGAATATTGAAAATATCATAAATTACTAAGGTTATGAAAAACACACAAAAATATTGAAAGTTGCAACTGGTCATATATAATACTGGTCTACGACCAATCTATTGCCGTGACGAATGCAATTGATCTTCTGCGGTATTGAGGGTGCAGAGTACAAAAGTAACAATTGAATCTGTACATTTAATATTTAGATATTCATCGAAAGTATACGTCAGAACTCTTGACTTTTATGAGACCGGAAGTAGTAATGACATTAACGGATGTTAATTCGTATGCTATCTTACATATTCACCACAACACAAACGCAAAACACATGTGGAAAGTTTCGATTTAACTGGTTCCAACAATTATTTATATTTGTGTTTAAACCATAGGTTAAACGGACCTTGAAAAAAAAACAAATGCTCGATTTTTTTACAGAACGAGCTATATCCGCTAACCAATAATAAAACCAATGAGTATATATATATATATATATATATATATATATATATACATATATATATATATATATATATATATACATATATATATATATATATATATATATATATATACATATATACATATATATATATATATATATATATATATACATATATATATATATATATATATATATATATATATATATATATTACATCCTGTGACGCTAAGATCAGCGAGTAAAACACCTGCCTTTTTCTAGTCTCTCATAGATGGTTTCTCTTTTCAATCAACATGTGGTCAGCCATACTCGACTGTTCGATATCTCCACGTATTACTGCATTTCGGTATTCTTCACCACTTTTAGTGGGTCACATGTTTCACCTTTGTATATTTTCCCATATTTACATAGGATCGCATACATATAGTTCTTAGTCATACATGTTTCCTGAAGAGGTTTGACTCTCTAAAGATGTTTTCAGAAACTTAAGTCGTTCCTGAATACTGTCCTGATGTCATATTGATTACATATTGTTTGGATTTTTTTCCGACAAACCATTCATATATGGTATACAAACTTTGGTGAGTTTTCTGGTGTTTGGTCTAGATTTCTTGGAGCTGTTGGCATGCTCTCTGGATAGTTGTTTCGGTGGAGGGTTTCTCTAAAGCTGTCCAGCTCATCTTGATATGTATACCTGTTACTTTATATTGTATCTGTTCGATGTTGTAGGCAGTAGACAAGTTCTTTCTTCACATCATGTTGATGGTGGAAATTAAGATACTGTCTAGTGAGAGTTGGATTTCGATATACAGATGACCTAAACCCCTGATCAGTGCAAGTTTGCAGTACATATAGGAAGGATAATGTGTTATTGTGTTCGTTTTCCTATGGGGCTACCTTTGTCCCTAGTACTTGCCAAGGTGTATATGGAATACTTCGAGGAAATGGCGTTAGGATAAACACCACTAAAACCAACAATGTGGCTATGATATTCGGATGACACATTTATACTCTGGTCTCAACAGGAAGATGTTCAAACATTCCTAGACCATGTAAACCTTACTCGTCTATCTATACGTTTCACGATGGAACAAGGAGACAATAACAACTTATATTTACTAGATGTGCTAATAATCTGGACTGATCAGGGATTCAGGTCATCTGTATATCAAAAGCCAACTTTCACTGAACAGTATTCAAGTTTTAACTTCTACCAATGTAAGTGTTGGAAAATATACAAAGGTGATACATGTCGCCACCTAGAAGTAAGCCCAGAAGAACACCGCAAAGCCGTAATGCGTAGAGATATCGAAAAGTTTGGTATGGCTAACTAAAAATAGAGGAAAAAGGAGCACTATCTACCTTTATTGGACGAAGTAAGAATTATAGATAGATAAAAACGGTGGAGAGTAAGACGACTCAAAGATGAAGCGCATATGTTAGGCAACAATGACTTACTAAGCAGACCTAGTCTAGAATTCAATACAATATGGGAACCATTAATTATAAGTAATAGACACGGTTATAATATATATATATATATATATATATATATATATATATATATATATATATGTGAGTGAGAGAGAGATATGTATAAATATAAAATATAATAAAAAGTAGTGATAAGTAGTTGGACTGCACATTGAAAAACAAGAATAGGTTTAAGGCTTCCAAAAGTTATACTAGTATTGTCTGCAAAGACCCGTGACGCGTGGTTATAGTACTAAATAAAATTATGTTATAAGTGATAATCATCTGAAGGTTGATGGTCTAATCCTCGGTGCAGGCGATACAAAGAATTGCGTCATGGCGGACAGGACGAGAGCATGTTACCCCAGTCAATTAAATAAAGTGTTTCTTTCGAAAGTCCGTCCAGATTCCTGAATTCCAAAATGTACACATGAAGAAGGCCGGGGGTGCAGCGGCGGAAACGTGATGATGATAACACTCAAGATTAGAACAGTAGTTTGAATAATCCAAATTATACATGATAATGTGCTACATTTGTTTATTAGTAAACACGATTATTGTTTATTTTTCGATATGCATTGAAATTTTTATATTTATTATTGGACATTTATCTTTTCATTCGTTATAATATTTTCCAGCGGGTTGCTCAAAAACATTATCAGGTCCGCATTTTTTTTAGTTATATAATACGTAGGTCATATTAAATAAAATAAATTCGTATGTGTATATTAGAAAATTAGAAATTAGAAAAATAAATCCAATTAATCATTTATGCTCTCAACTCTGGCAATTATAAACAAATCCCCCTCATCCTCTCCGTCCTCCTCCTCTTCTCCGTCCCCCTCGAAATGGTGAAGTGAATAATCGCAGATTCCCGGGAGGAAAATGTGCAGTATACTTAACAGCCGGGAAAATCGAAAATATGCACCAAACAACTTTTGACAAACGGTAGAACATTGAATTTTCAATCGACCTGCATAGTTTTACACTTTTGAAACTGTTTGTACGTTTTCTTATTTCAAAATGTGTTTCGTTAATTTCCACTTCAACAACTGCATCAATAGCACAAATAGTTTGTCCGTTTTTCTTTTCTATTAACGTACGCACCCTCATGTGTTTATACACACACACACACAAACCCCCTACTCAAAAATAAAAATCAATATGTACTTATTTGTACATATTTATATAAATAAATATAAGATACTTGTCCCGTTAAACAAAAGTTTACTCGTAAAAACATGCTGTGTTTTATAGACTCCGGACAAAATCAGTTCACTTCATGAGAAGAACATGGACGCAAATACCAAATTACCACCTCGCTGTCTATAAGGAATTCGGAAACACATCATTTACTATAAATCAAAAGTCAACGGTAGTTGTTTTTGTTTAGGTCATCAGATATAATTCATATTAGCATACATATACGAGCAGAGTACGAATATTTTTGCTAGTATATAACTACACCCGCTGAGAGAAGGGTAGGTAGTCACGGTGATAATGGGATCATGACCAGAAAACTTATACTACTCTCTAACACCCCAAACAGAGAGGGTAATGCCTGGGTGCTGGTATAATAACAACAGAACAGATGTATTACCCCCTATATAGCGCACACTGAGGGGATTTTTCCGTAATTTTCTACGGAAGGTGTACACTAGTAATATATATATATAATTTATATGATTCATTCCAGAAAATGAGTACAACATCAGTACCATTGGTTTCAAGCTCAGAAGGTGTTAACCTCCCATCTATCTTCAGCTGTGTTGGTAGAGGAAAATAGAGAGTCTCGTATAAGCCATGCTCGGATACTATAGAGTGTGTTATTCCTAAACTCATTAACAAAGAAAACGTCTGGACTTTTAACATTCTACATCAACTAGTAATAGATATACGTATATCAAATCGATGTATTTTCAGTTAATGAGAAATATGTATTTCTATGAAAGAGACGAACAAAATAAATAAGTAAAACAAACTATTTAACAAAAGTATTTATTCTGCTCCAAATTATTCTCGGCGCGATTTCGTCGAGAATGGCGTTGATTGTCAGCACACAATGGTAGAATGGCGTTGCTTGTCGGCACACAATGGTAAAATCGCTCGGAAAATTCAATCGACTTAATCAGATCAAGACGCGTCCTCTCGCTGCTAAAGAGTTAAACAGCGAAGACAACTTACGCTCATCCGAACGCATTTGATCATCTTGGAGCAAAAGATGCTAGTCATCCGTCAGTGAGTAGCCATGAGCGTTGGACTTAATTTTCCAATGTGTTAATTGGATATTCTTCGCCAAAAATCCGGTTTACTTTCCCCTTACCATCCGCTTGCTTGTTTTCTTTCTCATTATCTTAGGTTTTCTTTTACTTCGAAGTCTTGATTTTCCTCTCTATTTCTCTCGTCTTTGCATTTGCTCTGAATTGTCGAATATTTCACATTCACTCTTTCTACTTCAATTTCGTTTTCCTAATGTTATAAATCACTTATTTCCTTATTTCATCTCCTTTGTTGTCTTTTGGTTTATTGTTTCTTTGTTTACATTAAAATTAGTCGTCGCAATTTAGTTTCGTTTCTTTGTTTTTACTTCCACTTTCCTTTCTAATATTTACTTTAACTCTTCCTTTTTGTCGTAGTTACTTTCACTTTTCATTTCCTCGTGTGTACTTTCACTTTCACTTTTCCATTATTTATGTTTTCTTTTCACTTTTCTGTTCACTGTGCTTTTTTACAACTTTGTTAACTCTCGTGACTATAGCTTTATGTATACAATGCATAGATATCAAATTGTACCTTCACAGGTTTTGTTTTCTATTTTCACTCACTAAACCTAAATATTTTAGTCTCCGTTTCACATTTATCTTCACTTCTTATATTTATCTCCCCCGTTTTACTTTTACCATCCATTTTCATCTGTGTACATATTTCTATATTTGCCCCTATCTCCTTTCGTTTTACGCCTCCTTTCTTTTTCTATCTCCTTTTTCTTTATTTATTTCTCCTTTCTTTCCTTTTCTATTTTTGCGCACCCCTTTCTCTGTCTGTATATATTTTTTTTATTTTTTGTTTGTTTCTTTGTTCATTCCTAATATTTATATATTTGTCTTTCCTTTCTATCCCCGTCTTTAATTTTCTGTCCTCGTCTCTCCTTTCTTTTTTGTCTTTCTCTCCCATTTCTTTGTTTTTATCTACACCTTCCTCATCACCACTTTTACACCTTCTGTCTTTTGCTCAGCCCAACATTCCTTTTTCTTATGACCAGTCCTCGTTCTCTTTCACTTTCACTTTCCTATTTTATTCTTTTATTTAATTCCTTGTTTTGCGTTCGCCATCTTTCCCGCGTCGACCCTACCCTCGTTTCTTGACATTCCTTGGCACATCCGTCTAATTTTGGCACTGTCGTGTCTTCTTGTCGGCCTGCCGGTCATGTAAGTTTCCTGGCGGACATCCATTATCACTCTTCATGTAATTAAGGGAGAGTAATTGCATTTATCGGTGGGAAACTAGGAGATGCACGGGATGTTGGATGGGGAAACGAAGTGCGGCGCGAGAATGATGACTGCCAAAAAGCCGGCTCAGGGGAGAGCTTTGGAAATATACTCCAAAAAGAAAAGCACCGATTTCACCGAACAGTTTAACATTTTGGAACATTCTCACCACCTGTCTCAAATCAAGAACAAATTAACACCTGGTATGCACAGGTTCAAGTTCTTTTACGCGAGAAAAAGACGGTGTTAAGAGAAGAAGCTAAAACTGCTGTGATCGTTGATAATTGGTTATTTGTATTGTCTCTTTTGACATAAAACCATTTTTGACAATCTGTGAGTAAAACATGCTTATAACATGTTTCGCAATTTTTCAGAAAAGGATTGATAATTTGTATCATTTGGATCATTCACACTACTGTTCTCATCTTGGATGTAATTATTACAACGTTTCGGTCGATTTAACCTCCGACCTTCTTCAGGTGCAGGTTGATATTGTGTAAAGATACTGAAGTTCAACAGAAAATTTTCCAGAGTTGACAATTTCCACATGGAGAAAGTCGGGGCTTACATCGGCCGAAACGTGCTTAGAATAGCATCCAAGATGAGGACAGTAGTTCGGATTATCGGAATAATATATGATAATAACAATACATGATAATAACAATACGTGATAATAACAATATCTAATTTTACATTGGGGCAGATTTAGTGCAAGCTACAGATTTACTGTTTGTCGTGATAATCAACATACATTTGTGACATTAAAATATGGGGTAACAAATCATAGCAGTTACATCCAGTTGCAAACATTAGTTCTCCCTTCGGGAGGCACATTTTTTAATTACTTTAATTCACTCTGAAAAAAACGCATAAAAACTGAGACGGAAGAGGCTACTGTGATTTAGGGCTAGATTCATGAAGACATCATAAGTGACGAGTTGTGAAACGAGATGTTTGTTTACATTACATTTACGTTTTTGCATTTTGGTTCAGTCAGGGAAACAAGGAACACTTACTGAATGAAATATAGCCAGTATATAATTCATATACAGTCACAAGTTCTTATATCGTCTTTCTCAAAAAGTACTTAGCGGACACAGTAAAATATAGGCAGATCTATCAACGTCACTTCTATCTATACATTTATCTAGATAGATCGATAAACATATAAGAAATTGTACGTTGCTTTATAATTTACTGCAGTTTTAGGGTATTGCCATAATCAGAATGTACCGCTCTACTTTCACAAGTATGGCTATTTATACCAGATGTTACTGCCCAATCAGGTAATATTTGGATGATCGTTAATGCCGTGAAACTGCAGTGTTCTTTTTTAATTGATCATCATTTATTATTGATATCAATTTTGTCAGTAGAATATCGAAACCTTTGGGTCTCTGCCTTATTTCGAATGGTTTCCGATGTTTATAGGTTGCTTTTCTTGATATAAACATACATTATATATAGAGTTAGAAACAAAGGTTGTATAGGCACTTCAATGTATTTCGGCAAACTCCGGTACACAGGAGTCGCTATTATATATGTATATACATATATATGAATATAAAATGCACGAAATATTATGACATGTCGTGAAGATAGGATGCATTGAAAAGACAAAAGGAAAACTAATCAAATACAGGAAAAAATCATAAAAAATCGACAGATGTTACCGGTTTCGTTCGGATCAACGAATATCTTCAGAAAACGTATTCACGTTTTCTGAAGATGTTCGTTGATCCGAACGAAACTGGTAAAATCTCCCGTTTTCTCATAATTGTTATTGTATATATGTATGTATATATATATATATATATATATATATATATATATATATATATATATATATATATATATATATTATATATATATATATATATATATATATATATATACTACCTATGCAGTGTAGGAGGAATACACACAGAGGGCACAATTACGTTTGGAATATCATAATATATCCATCATGTGTAATACTATATATGAATAGTCGATCAATCTATATGGTAAATCCGAATAGGAAGTACTTTACTGATACACCCCAATCGCGTACGGGAATGTACTGTCTGCTATCAATACATGCGTATATAATCGTGTTGATGTGTAACAGCTAAGTATAGGAGTATTAAATCAAGAAATAGTTTAAATATGCCCCCTGTATAAACAGGTTATAAATAATAACAGCCAATGGTAATATAAAATATAATTTAAATTAAATCAAAGATCAAATTTAAAAAAATGTGAGAAATTTCGAAAATATATAGTATACATAGAATAACTCTAAGGGGAAAAAAGGTTAATTATATGATAGAGTAATCATCTAAGAGAAGTGGAAGGATACATGGTAAAGTGGCAAATTCCCGTCGAAGTGAGAATAGGGAGGCATTCAAAGAGTTAGAGGGGTACGTGTGTGCGTCTTTGAAAATGTACTAATATTGAGATGAGGTTAACCGTGTGGTGAGAAAGATCAGTTACATTTTGTAATGTTAAATTGGTATATATGTTTAAAGTTACACATAGGAACATCTGTATACAGGACGAAATCATATAGTTATATCAGACCCCACACTATATTTTAGCGGTCTTACGGAATATATTAGTTTCAAAAAGTTGTCGTTACTCCTTTCGTGTCCAAGTTGCAAGTAACTGTTTTCTGCACTCTGGAAAGGCACGCCCTGAGAATTTCAGAGCTTATATTTAGACAACTGTTGCGAAATGTAAGACTCTAAGTTATTAGTAGTACACAGCCTACCTTTCTTAAGATGTAATCTATGGATCTTCATGCTCCTCTATTTTAGTGAAGCTTTGTAAAATAAACGCATTATTTTACATGTATCATAATTTCAGTATTTTCTCGTATATCTGATAACAGAGAGTACTGCTTAATGTAGGATAGTCTTAATTGTGCCGGGGTAAAAATTTATTTATGTAAGAATGTGTAAATCTACAATCATTTTACACACTTTCACACCATCTTTCTCTCTCTCTCTCTCTCTCTCTCTCTCTCTCTCTCTCTCTCTCTCTCTCTATCTATCTATGTTAATACGGTTAAGCTGAACGGATGCCCTTAGCAATCCTCGTGACAGGACGCTAGTCTATCCTATGGCAAGAAGCAATCAACTTATTGTTTCTGGTTTATTTAATTACAAAGATGTAAGCTAAGAAAGTTATTGCACACACGTGTATTCGAATAATGAATAAAAACAATAAAACAGCTGTACAAATTCAACACATTTTGATGGTAATAAGTAACATATTTGTTCTGCTAAACTTTTTGGAAATACGCTTATCATTTTTGTAACATAAATGTGTACGTACGTGTGCCCGGATCGCTTCTAATATTTCCGTGGCCACATATAATACTTATTCAGGGAATAGGAACGGCTTGATCTTTATAATAACTGGAAATATTAAGACAGGAGTAAAAAATACTAACGTATGCAAATCAAATATATATGAGCAAAAAAGTGTGGGCTTAATCTTTAGAATAACTTATGATGAAAAAGATGAAAGATTTTCAGCAACTTTTAATGTATACACAAAATTGTATCCTCATTATTATTATCATTATTATTATTATTGTAAGTAATAGTAGTAGTATTTGTTGTAGTACTAGTATCCGTAGTAGTAGTAGTAGTAGTAGTAGTAGTAGTAGTAGTAGTGTTATAAGCAGTATTGTTATTATGTTTATTTTATTATAAAAGTGAACGTGTGTGTGTCCGGCGCAGGTCGAGGTATGAGGAAAAAATAGAATTTAAAAAAGACAGAAAAAGAGAAAGAGTTCATGTGTAGTCATTTTCTTCTTTTTCGTATCAATTCGTTTTGCCGTCGTATCAATTAAGTTTGTCTTCGTGTCGAGTAGTTTTGTCTTTTTCTTATTATAGAGTTTTGTTTTCTTATCGATAAGTTTTGTTTTTTCATCGATTAGTTTAGTATTTTTTATTATCGATAAGTTTGGTATATTCATTTGGTCGTTTCCTAAATTACTTTTGTCTTTTCCTCGATTACTTTTGTCTTTTCCTCGATAACTTTTCTCTTTTTCTCGATTAGTTTAGTCTTTTCCTCGATACGTTTAGCCTTTTCCTCGATTAGTTTAGCCTTTTCCTCGATTAGTTTAGCCTTTTCCTCGATTAGTTTAGCCTTTTCCTCGACTAGTTTGGCGTTTTCCTCGATTAGTTTTTTTTTCTGGATTAGTTTTTTTTTTTTTTTGGATTAGTTTTGTTTTCTTCTGGATTAGTTTTGTTTTTTTCTGGATTAGTATTGTTTTTTTCCGCGATAAGTTTTGTCTTATTCCGCGATAAGTTTTGTCTTTTTCCGCGATAAGTTTGTCTTTAATATCCATTAGTTCTGTTTTTGTCATACATTAGGTGGGTCTTCTATTAATTATTGATTGGTTGTGAATTAAATTAAACATTTATGGATAAATATGAAAAAAATAATATACGTGTACATTTTTCAAATAAAACTTTTATAAGGTAGTTTTACATTTCATAGAATTCAGTTCTTTAAAAAATAAATTTAATGAAGAAAGTTACCATATAATTTTTATGGGGTTCACAATAATTTTACTTCGGAATATGTTTCAAGATGAATTATTTCTTTACATAGTGCACACAAAGTAGTTTCACATTGATAAGTTTTACCCGCTATAACGGTATTGTTTCCATTGCAACAGTATTAGTGTTGGTGCACGTATACACAGTAGTAGTAGTAGTAGTAGTAGTATTAGTAGTAACAATAATGATACGCTGGAGTAGATAAGGATATTTATGGAATAATTAATAATGTCTGTAAAGATAAAGAAGGCATTTTTATATAGAAATAAATATACAATGAATTGGGTGTTGAGTAAGGAATTTTTCAGTAAAAATAGTAAATGAATACGGTCAGCTTAATGAAACAGAAAGATGATTGACTTTCGAGTTCGACAAGCAATGAAGACGAAGCCCTGTTTGTCGTGTTCAGAATGTACGTCACTGGGGAGCTAACTAAATATATATATGTGTACGATTATGTCAACATTAATACAAGATAACAACAATATTTTGTTGCGTTCTTTTTTTTCTTCTGTTTTGTGTTTTGATGACCCCGAGCAACGCCGGGTAGCCCTGCTAGTATATATATATATATATATATATATATATATATATATATATATAAAAAGATGTTGTAGTTTGCTTGAAGCATTGTTGGTAAATATAAGTGCAGGTTTGTAATCCGAGGTTGTAGCAAGTCGATGTAGGTATCGGAAGGTGAAGAGGGTGAACAGCAACAAACGAGAGTGAAATCTCAAAACGATTTATGAATATTTCACGATCAGATTAAATACCAGGACAGTAAATACTGTCAGGTAAATAAAAAGTTCCGGCACAAGGTAATCTTAAATTTTCGAAAGAAAAACTTTCATTATCAAAAGACAACAATTAAAGACCGAACGGATGAAAAAACGAGTAGCACCGGTGGGAAAAACCGGAATCAAACTGTTGATACACTGCCGCAGAGGATTGGGAGTAGTAGGTACGCAGAAAATGTCAAAATGTAATTATATAATTATTCAGCTAAATTTATCATCTTATTAACATTTGTTTATTCATATATTAATTATTATAATTTTATTATTTTTTATTTTATTTAATTTATTAACATTTATTTATTTATTCAATTTTAATTTTTAATTTACGTATGGGCCGTTATTTTAATCCGGACAGTAAAAGGGAGATAACTTAGAACAAACGGAATATGGATAGAAATGAGAGTTGAAACTTGAAAAATTGAAATCAATTGTGGAAAGAATTAATATCATGAGGGTAGGAAGGACCGTTGGAAAGGGATGGGGGAGTTAAGAGGACGTTGGAAAGGAAAGGGGGAGTTTAGAGATAACAATATACACATATATATATACATTTAAAGTGTAAATTTCAAAATACATATTTATTTTATTTTAAGGGTATTTCAAGGGTATAATACTCCTAGAACTAAATTTATATAAATTTATTTTATTTATTTATTTATTTAATTTTCTTTTTTTGGTTATTATTAATTTCTTTATATATATTTTTTATTATTATTATTTTTTATTTTATTTATTTATTTATTTTTTGTTTTATATTTTCTTTTCTTTTATTTTATTGAAAGTTCGAACTTTAGTTTAGGGATTATAAATGTATCCACATATACATACACACACACATGAAAATACACACATATATACATGCATACACATCCACAAGGCCTACATATATACATAAAGTGTATATTACTTCATTCATGTTTACATTTATGTCTATTATTATAATGTTTTACTTATAAATATGTAACTATGTAAAACAATTAAACATAGGATAAAAGGCATTGAGGTGTGGGGTGGATGGCGCTGGGCAAATAAAAGGAAGAAGGAGGAGACAAAGGCAAGCAAGTTAGGGGTGGGAGTGGGAGGATGAAAGGGGAAGACAACTCAAATCTGTTATTCAAAGTAGGATGAAATTTAGAGATTAGAATGGCTTCCGAAATTCGGATCTGACCGATATTGTGGACGGATTTGAGAATGCGGACACTAATAGAGCGATGTGTGTTGCCACATGATATTAAGTGTTTGTGAAATGAAGAAATGTGGGTATTCAGATGTTTCTTAATGCATTGGTGCAGAGGCCTTACGGTGCTAACGATGTAGAACTTTTGACACTTAGCGCATTGCTCCAAACTGCTTGCACAGAGACGGTTTACGTAGGTTGATGGTGACCGCTTCGAGAATCTTAAGGTGATTCTTCGAGCGAGCCCTGTCCAAGACAGTAAATGCCTCATTCAAATATCACTCAGTGCATAAATGGCACTCCAATAAATGGTCGCCGATGGCCGACTCATGAGCTTGTAAACACCCGGATATCAGCCACTGTCTGTGCCTACGTATCGAGAATGGAATGTGTTGGGAAACTATGACCTCTTAGTTGCCATTGCTCCCAGGTCCACTCTGGCCCGGAGTAGTAGTACCTGTAAGGGCCCATCTATGAGTTAAATAGAACCTACTGGTGCTATGAGTTCAGGCTGTCTATTACTGACTTTTCTGATTCAAATCACACCAAATATTGATGTTGTTTTTCCTTTTTCTTTGCAAAACTTAATCATGTTCTGCAAAGCATAAATCAAAAACTACAGCCCCCCTCCCCAAAATGGGGCTACCTGTTGACCGTGGGGGGCGACCCGTGTCGTCCTAAGACGGGATCCTGGTTGCTGAGAAAGCCATGACCTGGTAACACAAATGATCATTCGCCTTGCAACACTCTGTTTTGGCGCTTACTTCGGCTAGACGGGAGGTCGGAGAGGCCCGAGCCGATCAATCGGCTAGTCATGTCAAGCCCTAACTCTTACACCCGTAAATGTCATCCATACCATCAAGAATCAAGACGTAGAAACGTTACACTACATTACATTTTCTTAAATACAAGTAAACACGTAAAAGTTAGAAAGCGATGGCAAGGGTCAATCAATTTTTTTTTCAAGTAATATCACATTCAGTTACTCTTCTAATGTTTTGAAAAAACTGGGAGACAAAACAAAGACAAATCTGTAAATGATGATAAAATCAAAAAAAGTATTGCGTATACCTCTTTTGTACCCTTGGGATGAAAGGGCGAATGGGTTCCCCCCTAATATCTCCCACTTTAGGGCTCCGAGGAGGGTGAGGAACAAAAGAGATGAATAAAAACCTCACATATTCCATGGATAACACAATAGAAAAAAACAGAAACACTAAAGGAAACTATTCTGAAATAGCCGACTACTCCAGCTCAGATAGCGGGTGGGAAGCTAATCTAGAAAAACACAGAATTGAATTAAATAATAGAATAAACTTTCCAAAATTTCTTGTAATAGAAACCTTGGAGGGAAAAACAATAAGTGAATTATCTCCTTTTTCTAATCGAAAAAATTCTATCACCAAACAATCCAAAATCAATTAAAAAATGAAAAATAGAAACAGGTGTGTAGAAGTAGAGAACTTTAAAAATGCTCAAAATCTTTTGGGAATGAGAAACTTTCATAACTATGAATGCAAATAATAAACTCAACACTTCAAAAGGTGTCGTAAGGAGTCATGAGCTAATCTTGGCAACTACTGAAGAAATCAAAACTGCTCTTAAAAACAAGGAATAATAGATCATGTCCGAATTATCATGAAAGAGAACGGGCAATCCATACCCACCAACATCTATATACTTACTTTCGACACCCCTATCATACCAAAATATATAAAAATTGGATATTTGATTGAGAAAGTAGATCAATATATACCAGTTCCCTTGAGATGCTTCAACATTTTGGTCACCACAGGGAAACCTGCAGAGGGCACAAAGTTTGTGGGAAATGTGGTGAAAACGAACTTAATCACACAGAGGAAGAATGCTCAAATGAAGCCAAATGTTCTAATTGCCATGAAAATCATCATGCATACTCAAAATAATGTAAAATCTTTAAATTTTAAAGAGAAATTACAGAAATAAAATATAACAAAAACATATCCTTCCCAGAGGCAAGGAAAATTGTAGAATCCCATCAAAAACCAAATAAATATGCAGAAATCACTCAAAATTAAAATCAAACTAACCAAACAAATAACCAAGATTATACAAACTAATTACTGAACTTAAAGACTTAATACAAACTTTATATAACAATACAAAAAGAAAATAGCAAAGACCAAACAATAACTAAAATCAAAACAAGTAACAAAAATCAGGAACAAATCCCCAAAAGCAAACCAAAATCGAACTACAAAATAATAATATAGACAAAGTTACCTCCCAAACAAGCCCTGAGCTAACGAAATCTACAAATGGAAAAATTCCCCCAAAGCTGAATCCTCTTCTAAACACTAAATACAACGAACAACTGTGATAACAAGTAACAGATTCCAATCTCTTGACATGATGGAAGTTGAAAATATCATTCCCGAAATAAATAAAGAAACCAATATTAAACTAAACACAATAAATAATGAACCCTAACAAACATCACAAGCAAGGTCAAGACGTACACCTGAACCAAAAACAGCAACAAAACCCAGATCCAGATCCGGACCTGGATCAAAAGAAGAGATGAAGATCATCTAACTCTCGGTCAGAGAAACAGGGGCCGGGCGAAAAACAAGGCTGCACCCCCTCTGGAATGGAGGTGGAGGAGAGGGAGTCAGGAAAAAACAAATGCGCCGATGGATAACGTTAAAATAATGCACCCATCAAAACAAACAATATCATCCAATAGAACTGTCGAGGAATAAAACCAAACTACAACGAACTACTCTTACTCATCTCACTTTTTAACCCAGCCATTATCTGCCTACAAGAAACATTCCTACAAAACGATAGCAATTTCAGAACACCAAACTATGAACAATATCATTACATCCATAATGCAGGCCTCCGAGCTAATTGAGGCACCTTAATACTTGTCAAAAACGACATGCCACAAAGCAATTTCCCGATCAAAACAAATCTCCAAGCAATTGCAACACACGTCACTCTACACAAAACCATCACGATCTGCTCAATATATTTACCACCAAATAGACAAATAAACGTGAATGAACTAGAAAACCTGACTAAACAACTTACAAAACCTTTTATCCTTCTAGGAGATTTTGACAGCCACAACACCCTTTGCGGATGCAAGCAAACAAACGCAAAAGGCAACAACATTGAACAACTGATCAACAAAAACGACCTATGCCTCTTCAACCAAAAAGAACCGACATATATCAACCCACCAAGTGGATCAACTAATTTTATCGACCTCACCTTATGCGACCCAACCAGCTTCTTGGAGTACACATGGAACACCCATCAAGATACATGTGGTAGTGACCATTATCCAATCATAATAAACACTAGCAACAACATCCAAGACCACAGACCCAGATGGAACGTCAACAAAGTTATTGGACACATTCCAACAACTTTGTACGGAACAACTAACAGAAGACAAAATACAAAGAATGAAAGATTTCACCCAAACTCTAATCTCAATAGCAACAAAAAGCATCCCCAAAAACTCCCCACTTGGAAAGAAAAACAGACCCTGGTTCAACTCAGAGTGCAAAAAGGCCATCAGACAACGAAAAGTAGCCTTAAGGAAATTTAAAAAACAGCCTACAACTAGCAACTGCATCAAATACAAACAACAACGCGCCAAAACCCGCAAAACAATCAAAGAAACAAAAAGGAAATGCTGGCAAAAATTCATCCAAAAAATAAACATATCCACTAAACTAAAAACTATTTGGAAAATGATCCGGAAAATATCTGGAAAACACAATCCCATGCCAACAAAAGATCTCCTTGTACAAAATACCAAAGTTACGGAAAAAAAGCAATTGCCAACCAACTCGCTGAAACATTCTCTAAAAACAGTTCATCCGAAAACTACAGCAAACAATTTCAAATTAAAAAAAAGTCAAGAAAAATACAAAATTAACTTTATCTCAGAAAACAATGAATCCTACAATGAAACAATCACACTAACTGAACTGAAATCTGCCATCGAAAAGTCACATGATTCAGCTGTAGGACCAGATAAAGTTCATTACAGCTTCCTGAAACATATCCCGTCCAAATCACTAGATCTCCTACTCAAATTATATTACAACATCTGGACTAACAAAACATTCTCCGAAACATGGAAAGAAGCCACTATAATCCCCATTCCCAAACCAGGGAAAAATACTTCCAACCCAGAAAACCACAGACCAATAGCCCTTACAACTTGCCTATGTAAAACCTTCGAAAAGTATTCACAACCGCTTAGTTTTGTACCTAGAAACAAACAAACTCATTACAAACAGCCAATGCGGATTCAGAAAAACAGAAGCTGCTTAGACCACATTACTAACATAGAAACCTACATTAGAGAAGCCTTCATCAGAAAACAACATATCACAACAGTTTTTTTCGATCTGGAGAAGGCATATTATACTACCTGGGGGTATGGCATACTTAAAGAGTTACACAACCTCGGACTCAGAGGCAGACTTCCACAATTCATCAAAAAATTCTTAACAAACCGAAACTTCAAAGTGAAAATAAGATCCACCAAATCAGTCCAAAAAATTCAAGAAGAGAGTGTACCACAAGGCAGTATCATTTCAACCACCCTCTTCAACATCAAAATAAACAACATCACAAAAGAACTCTCAAACGACACCCTTGACTCCTTATATGTAGATGATTGTTCAATTAGCTTCCGCTCTAAAAACATTCACACCTTAGAAAGAAAACTACAAAATAACATAAATAAAATCAACAAATGGGCTAAAGAAAATGGCTTCAAATTCTCCAAAAACTAAATTAAATGTGTCCACTTCTGCAATAAACGCAAACTTCATAACGACCCCAGCTTATGTATTGATGGTGAAACTATACCGTTTGTAGAACAACACAAACATCTTGGAATCATTTTTGACAGAAAACTAAACTTCATACCCCATATAAACTACGTTAAAAAAAATGCAGCCAAAAATTGCAGCTCCTGCGAGTCGTGGCCCACACAGACTGGGGGGCAGAGACAAACACACTGCTGAAATTATATAGAACTCTAATCCGCTCCAAAATTGGTAAATAAAGTTAGCGTAATCAATCTGTCAGAAAATCTTATTTAAAAACACTAAAAACAATACACCACGCTGGATTAAGAATAGCACTGGGTGCTTTCCCCACATCCCCAGTAGAAAGCCTATACATCGAAGCAAATGAAACTCCTCCAGAACTTCGATGCAACAACTTAGCCTTAAAATATTACACGAAATTAAAAGCTAACCCTACCAACCCAGCACACAATAGCACCTTCAACCCAAACTACAAAAACCTCTCCCAACAAAACGATAACATAATAAAAACCTTCGGATTACGAAGTGAAACCATAAATAAAGAAGCCAATATACCGCTAATGCAAACCCACAAAACAGCATCTTTTAAAACACCGCCATGGAAAATCGCAACTCCAAGAATAGACCTAAGCCTCTGCTATGTAAACAAAAAGGCAGCTCACCCTCTAACATTCCAGGAAAAATTTTAAGAAAATCAAAGAGAAATACCCAGAACATGCACATATATTCACAGATGGATCCAAACAAAACAACACCACAGCTAGTGCAGCCATACTCGATAAATCAACCAAAAAAACAAAACATCTTCCCAAAGAAACATCAATCTTTAATGCAGAAATACATGCAATGCACCTAGCACTTGACCTGGTCTCGGAAAGTAAAAACTCCAAACACATCATATTCTCTGACTCTCAATCTGCCATAATAGCAATAAAAACAAAAAGACCAACAACCCCCTAATTGAATACCTACTCGAAAATTAAACCAAATAGAACACAACAAAGAAATCACACTCTGTTGGATACCTAGCCACATTGGAATCCACGGAAATGATCTAGCTGACACAATAGCAAAAACTGCCCACAATAATCCTATAGATAATAACTTTAAAATTCCACACACAGACCTCAAGAGATCCATCAATATCCACACAAAACTCAAATGGCAAAACATCTGGAACAACTTCCCTAACAATAAACTTCACGCTATCAAAATGACAAGAAAAGAGGAAGTTGTCCTTACAAGACTCCGAATAGGGCACTCCAATATCACCCACTCCCATCTCCTTAAAGGGGAAGAACCCCCTTACTGCATACTTTGTCAGGAAGCATATACTATAAAACACATACTATCAAACTGAGAGGACCTGAAACGAAAGCGACAATAATATTACAAAGAAAACAAACTAAACAACATTTTTCTCTCAACAAACCTAAATAACATCTTTGAATACCTAAAAGAAGCCAATATCTACAACAAAATTTAACAACTTTCGCCCTACTCATGCCCCTCATCCTCAAACATAAACATATACAAGCTCTAAAATGAAAACAAACTAAACACTGTTATACTATAAAATAACTCTCAACATATCCTTGTGAACAATTC
>OY744538.1:65536718-65631718 GCA_963556195.1 Sepiola atlantica
CAGGCGTTCGTTTATTCCTTTTCAGTCACGACTTCGTCGGGCTTGAAGTCTGGTGGGTCTTCCTTAAACAGATAATCAATTAAGATGTGGGAGTTTCGGCATTTCTCCTCTCTGTATCTCATCGGCATTTCTTCTTTTTCTTCTTCTTTTTCGTTTTCATGGACAAAGGCAATAAGACGACCCGGCAGCAGTTGCGGTCGGCGGAAGACTGCTTGTGTCAACTTCCACTTCCAGTCCGAAGCTAAAGGGTTCGGGTAGGGCGATCTCCCTTCTTCCCTGATGGGCTAAATTTAGCTTTGACGAAATCGCAAAGCGGGTGTGAGCCTCCCACCTCACCCACCTACCCGGCAGGCTGCCGGTCCCAAAAACAGAAATGACGACATATGTCTCTTTCAGAACCGTCTCTCGAAAATAAGAATGATGAAATGTGTTTTTCTCTGCTCGTCCACTGGCAAATAAAATATAACTAATTTCTAGGACTAGTTCTGCCATATGCAACACCTCCTTCCCTAAAAGACGAAAAAGACTCGCATCGCGAGACCTTTTTCGTAACCCTATTTTGGAGTTTACCTAACCCAAGTTTACTGTTTTGTAGGGGGAGACATTTGGACAGCTATATCTATTTGGGGTCAGGGTTAAACAGATTTTACCTAATCGTACGGCCTCATCATAGCCACATGACACCGCTGCGTAGCTTTTCGGCGGTCGGGCGTGTTAAGGACGTAACGAGAGTCGCCAGCTTTTCGGGCGATTTCGTACGGTCCGTAATATCGATTTCTCGAAGGGTCGCCGGTCATGGATAATCGTATAAGAACTTTGTCTCCGACTTTAAAAGTTCGGGGACCGGGGTTGGGCGAATTGCCGTTACTTTTAGCGTGTCCTCCTCCGGTTATTTGGGGCTTTCTCCGTGCGACTACAACCAATGGTATCACACCGGGAGTTCTCGATTTCACTGTTTCGGCCTTTGGTATCTCCCTCGCTCCAGGAAGGGGGTTGACTTTATCACCGGCCAAGTCGTTGCCGAGAATCATTGATATGCCTCTCATAGGCAGATGGTTTACTACTCCGAGTTCGACGGTGCCTCGCACAATTTCGGACTCGAGGTTGACCTTGTGGATTGGAATGTTGACACGGACATTCCCAACTCCTCGTATTGTAGTGACTTCGCCCGTAGCTGTAGTAGCACCACGTGGCAAGCACTTCTTTAATACTACGGACTGGGTCGCTCCAGTGTCTCGTAATATATTCACCTTTGACTTTCTCGTGGGCTCACCCACGGCACATATGGCTCCCTTGGACATAAAGGGTTCATACCCCTTCATGGGTATTTGTGGGTGACCTTTCACAGGGCTCTTTTTAACTGCGACTAACCCCTGGGGTTTATCGAGGGAACTGGCTCCAGTATCGTTGTCCCTTTTTCTGTTCGGACAACTAGCCGCTATGTGTCCTAATTTTCCACAATAGTGACACGTCATGGCTCTCCATCGTTCCGCGTATCGACCGTTCGGAAGATGGGTTTGATTTCTGGAGTTGGTATGTCGATACTCATACCCCGTCTGACCGGACCTCATACTCGGACCAGCACTAGCCGCCATTTTAGGGTTAGTGCCGCTTCCGTCAGCAAATGGGTCGTTTGGTTGATTTTTCCCCCACTTATGCGTCAACGCATATTCGTCGGCGAGGGTTGCCATTTCATATGCGGTGTCGACCTGTCTCTCATTAAGATACACTTTGAGGTCGTCACGGACACACCGCTGGAACTCCTCCATTAAAATCAGCTGCCTCAGTCTATCGTGGTCTGCCTCCACGCTCTTGGCTGCGCACCACCTATTGAAGTATGTCTCCTTCTGACGAAAGAATTCAACATACGTCTCCTCCTCATCCTTCCTACGTCCTCTAAACTTCTGTCCATACGCCTCCGGCACCATTTCGTAGCTTCTAAGGATTGCGGACTTTAAAATGTTATAATCGGCGCAATCCTCCGCTGACAGAGACGCGTATACCTCCTGGGCCTTACCCTTCAATACTGTCTGTAGTAGTAAGGTCCAGTTATCGAGCGGCCAGTTCAGGCTTGAGGCGATTTTCTCAAAATGGTGGAAGTATCTGTCCACATCGCCCTCATTAAACGCCGGCACGAGTCTGACCTGCTTAGCAAGGTCGAAGTCGTTTCGCCTCTCGTCGCGCAGTGTTCTTCCATCCTCCAATTCTCGGAGTCTGGTTTCCTGCTCCATCTTAGCGATCCTTTCGCGCGAGCTGGCTTCAATCTTAGCCTTTTCCAGCTCCATTTGGGCCATTGAGAGTCCGGGCGAGTCTGACACAAGGTCGTCCAGCACACCTTCGTCGAAGATCTCGTTGTCGACCATGTGCTCCGCAACAACTCTCACTAATTGGGACTTCCTCATCGACCGTCTCGTATCTAACTCTAATGCTATCCCTACCTCAATTATATTGTCTTTTTTTAATCTCTTGAGGTCCTCGAACGTGGGAGAATTTAGAAAGGCCTCTACTATCGACATCTTGGATTTATGTGTCTCGTTGCCTCGCACCTGCTCCGTCTCTCCAAGGAGTCCTAATTGAACTTGGAGAAAATATAGATCCCGGACGAGCCCCCAATTTTGTTACGGCCGCCCCCGAGTCGGGATCACAAGAGGGGATTGCGCAACAAATTATAAAAAAAAGTAAAAAAGTTTTGTCCAGGAACGGCTCGTTTTCCTCCCGGGGCAATGTTACAAGTGAACCGTGCGTGGGAAGGGGAAATTCTCCAATTTCAGACCAGATAGAGAGAGGGGCCGAAGCTCGGCAAGAGAACAACACAAACGCCCAGGTAAAGTATACAAACAATGTTTATTTACAGGATAACGAAAAGAGGATATAGGTATAAAACTAGATAACATAAAAACAAAATACTAGCAGTAAAAGGGGGGGGGGTATTTAACGTATCTATTGACGAGCAAAGAAATGACATTCAATCGTGAAATAACAACGGAGAGAGGTAAACAGTTTCACTTACACGACGTCGGTAATACAATGTTGGGTGAAAGGAAAGATGAGTTCAATTCAAGTCTGGCAGAAGGAGATGAGTGAGTTCTGTGAGAGTTTGGGTTAGCGCTATGCGGCGAATACGTCGTTTCCCAGCGTATCCTTGAATGCAGAGTTGGTCGAAGCAGGCGTTCGTTTATTCCTTTTTCAGTCACGACTTCGTCGGGCTTGAAGTCTGGTGGGTCTTCCTTAAACAGATAATCAATTAAGATGTGGGAGTTTCGGCATTTCTCCTCTCTGTATCTCATCGGCATTTCTTCTTTTTCTTCTTCTTTTTCGTTTTCATGGACAAAGGCAATAAGACGACCCGGCAGCAGTTGCGGTCGGCGGAAGACTGCTTGTGTCAACTTCCACTTCCAGTCCGAAGCTAAAGGGTTCGGGTAGGGCGATCTCCCTTCTTCCCTGATGGGCTAAATTTAGCTTTGACGAAATCGCAAAGCGGGTGTGAGCCTCCCACCTCACCCACCTACCCGGCAGGCTGCCGGTCCCAAAAACAGAAATGACGACATATGTCTCTTTCAGAACCGTCTCTCGAAAATAAGAATGATGAAATGTGTTTTTCTCTGCTCGTCCACTGGCAAATAAAATATAACTAATTTCTAGGACTAGTTCTGCCATATGCAACAATATATATATATATAAAGCGAGGGGCATCTCAGTTTAAAGAGTCTCAGTGCGCTTTCACTTCGTACATGAGCTCTACCATCGATAGTTGATTCTCTTTACATGGCAACATCTTCAACTATAGTTCATAATGATATTACATATGTAATGAAAATTATACATAAGTATAATACACTTCGACATGTGTGTATTCAGGAAAGATTTCGATAGAAAGTTCATATAAATATATGACAGGATAAATATTCATTTATTTGTGTGAATGGATGCATAGATGGACTTAAAAGGGGGGGGGCAGGTAAAGCGTAATGCAACGCGAAAAAGGTGCACCAGTTTATGATGGAAAGATAAAGAAATAAAAATAGCGATTGCCAAATATAACTGCCATATCGGAATGTTGACTCCAACGAGAGAACAGCGCATGACAATCAAATGTGACACGTGTAGCGCGGCCGCTTTTGAAAGACAACCTCACGCAAGAGGCACACTTGTTCTCTCGACAGATCCCCACCCCTCTTCAAGGATATTTACTACTCGTCCTATAAAATACATTCTGCCTTACCGGTAGTGTGTTCCATCTGATGCGCACTCGATACACAGAACTTTCGTTAGACGAGTTGTATAAACTTGTCACAAACGAGATAGATGGGTCAACAAGTAGATGGCTACACATAAAGAACACTAACCACAGTGGTGAATACATTTTTCTTTGTGTTTATGAAAATCGCTCCAGACAAGTCATGAAGCCACTTGATGTAAGGAGCTAGCAAGAAGGAAAGATGCCTGTCGAAAAGACAGACGATGCTTATTGACCTTTGTCTTGAACAGCCATAGACTATAGGTAGGAGAAAAACAGTCATCAGAAAAGTGAGTTACACAACCGAAATAGAAAGCTGTGTAACAATTACAGTATTAACTTGGGGTAATATTAATGGACTGGAATCGCCAGAAATTATACACTTTTCTTAGAAGCGATCCATCCATCGAAAGAGTTTCATAAAATATTTTACAATGTCGAATAACCCTGCAAAGGGGGGGGGGCATATGCAATCCTGATCAGTCACATTTCATAATTGTAACATAGGATTTGACTACGTGCGTAATACTGTAACTAAGTCAAGACGATGTATAAAAGGAACGGATATATATATATATATATATATATATATATATTACTTTCAATGCTCAATTTAGTTGATTATACTATTTCTGTTACCAATCGAAAGTTGTTATCTGCCAGTCTTAAGCCGACTCTATACAATTACTTCTATTAATTGTATACTATTGTACTACATTTTAATGCATAATGTTAATGCATAATTTAGTTTACTATACTATTTCAAACTGATTAAATATCTGTCAATGCTCAGTTTATGGGCATAGTGTAGTATCTGTTCTATTTTCATGATATCCTCTTAATACAAATAGTAGTGTAGTAGATGTTCTGTTACTATGAAACCATCCTCCCAGGCAGTACGTCCTCCTTTAGGGGTTAATATAGTGTACGTGCCTTTTGGCATACTCACGTTGATATATATGTTCCTGTTTGATCACTGAAATTAAGCAACGTTGCCCTGCCTAGTACCAGATGGGTGACCATTTAGAAATACTAGGCGCTATATGTTACCTACCCTAAACTGGATATACATGCTGACTGGGGGTCGCATGTGAATTTGTATTCTACATAAACATACACTTTCAGTAAAAGACAGAATGCCCAACGCTGTGTGAATACCACAAAAAGTCATATTACCGGTTATTCAATGGTCCTTAGTCATAATAACAACTTGCTAGGCTAACAAAAATATGCGCTGGAGAAAGCATATTTTTTATTGTTTATATATTTCGTTTTTACTTTCTCGTAATTGGTAGGTAACTGAAAATATCACCATCTCCCAGGTAGGTGTATCACTCGCCCTCTCTAAGTGTATGCTGATTCAACCAATCTTATATTTGTTACAGATCTTGTCTCCCCAAAATGAGAATTAATAGAGAATAATAGAACTAAATAGTTTTATATTAATGAGCATCGGATCCCTGCGTGGCATTGGCATTCCTGATTTTAGAAACAATTTCTCCCATGATAGTTTTAGATATTGTCGCTTATATGATTAATGTTATGTTATTATTTTCTCTTAACGTGGTGTTATCATGATATAACGCGAACATATGGATACCATTTAAATAATTATTCAGTTTGTAATTTCATTTTCATGGTGTTAAAAGTAAAGTTGTCGTTTGCAAAAGCCGCGTCTTATAATATGCGTCAGTGTTCAAACGCGTTATGTCCGGCATTTGATAGCAATAAAAATTGCTTACTGTGAAATGACGCAACCAAATAAACGGAATGCCGGGGAAGGAGGGGGGGGGCGTGAATTAATGTCAAATAAACGGTGGTTACTCCGTATTATTTTATTTATTTACAAACTTTCTTAATTTTGAATAAAAAATAGCATTCAAGCACGACACAAAAACAATATATTTTTATTTTAAAATATATATTTTATATTAACTTGATCATGAATTTATACAATTTTTTTACTCGCTGTTATGCAAATCATCATTTTTTTAATTTTAAAAATAATTAATGTATGTTATTATCTAAATGAATAAATGCGAATATTGGGGTCATTTCTCGCAAGACCAATAAAGTCAAAACGGTCTATTTCCAATTAACTCAACTTAATTAATACACGCACCATCTTTTTTATATACCGTTTATATAGATGTGATATAAGATTCGCAAAGTGAACTAATTTGCATATTGGTTTTGTGAAAGTTAATTTTATTAATAAACTAGTATTTGTAGTTTATTTAAAGTCAATGATTTTATAAATTTGTATATTACAAATGTTCTGTTTCGCAAAATTAGTTTCCTTTTCTAGACACATATTTAGCATTTGTGTTCAAAAATTTTCTAACGCTTGAACACAAGCTTGAATACTGAACCTAATAATAAAACCTATGTAATAAAACAAAATATTTACAAAAGAAATCCGAACGTAATGGAAAGCGAGCAACGCCAGGTAGACACACACACACACACATACATATATATATATATATATATATATATATGTGTGTGTGTGTATGACTTAATCTAGTTCAAATATATGATAAAAATGAACATAAACCAATAATTTCAGAAGTGCTTAATAACAAGTAGAACATTTATAAAATTACATCAACACTATTATAGTATACGCCAATCAAAAAGCGTTTCGATGTGTTCACATCTCTTCACAGAGTCTGTGAAGAGATGTCAGAACATCACAACGCTGGTTGATTGGCGTAGACAATAATAGTGTTGATGTAATTTATATATATATATATATATATATATATATATATATATAATTTCAAATTATTAAAAGACAATATAGTCCGTAAGATAAAGCGTACCCTTGCTAGAGTACAAAATGTAAGAAAAGTCAACTAATCTAAAAGTTATTAAACCTAACGATTCTAAAATATAATACACATAATCAGTTTCTAATAATGATAAATAGTAATAGAAATAATCAGTCCAGGTTGATCAGTTAATTTGACATCGAAGCAAATTTATTTGGAAAAAAGTTTTATAGTACAACAAGCTATGTAAAAAGATTGGTAACAGCTATTTTATTCTACATACAGTCTGAATGTTTAACCAAGGCCGCTTTAAGAATGGAGGTGTAGTTATTGTACTAACCTCTTCCGGCAGGTAGTTCCATGGAGCAGAAACACGGACAAACAATGATGCATCTCTTCTATTGAGCCGAACTCGACGATGGTACATGTTTTGCGGGTGCCCGCTAATTTTACGACTTTGCGCTTGTTTGAAAACTCATCGAAAAGTAGATGTACATTCCCGCTGCTGAATTGAGAATAAATTCAGTCTTTGGAGCTTCTCTTTGTAAGTAAGCGTGGATAATACTGTTACCATCCTGGCTGGCAAGCGTTGAACACGTTTTAGGTGTACGATGTCATTTTGAAGATAAGGATTTGGGGCTTGGATGACATAATCAACAATAGGCTCTACGGGATTTATGTATAATGACGGAAAATATCAGCTGTTAGGTTGAGAAAGCATCTCTAGACCAAGTAGAGAAATCGCCTGACTTTGTTCACAATCTCGAAATGATGGCGCGTTGGGTTGAAAGAGTTGTCCACAGCCTACCAAGGTCCTTCTTATTAGGACCTTAGTATCGTTGTGGATAGCTCATTCAACTTAATGCGCCATTTTATTGAGATAGCGAACAAAGCCAGGCGGGTTCTCTACTGAATCCGGAGATCCTTTCCATTAGATTTATTAAATGTCTACCTAGTAGACAGAATAATTTGTAAATACTGTGTTTGAATGAAACCTGTTACAACAACAATCTGTAATACTTCTGTTTTCTCAAATCCGTATTTTATTCAAATTAGTTAAGACGAACATCGCTAGAAATGTTGTTTTTATTTACCTCGACTACGATTCTATTGATTGTTTAGTGTTCAAAATGACGCAGCTTTTGTCTGCCACCGTGTTTCGCGATATTGTCGTAGCGATGAGTAGTTTCAAACTCTTCAAAGGAAAATGGTGTTATTTGTTCAAGTCGCTTATAAAATGTTCAACTTGTTATAATATTTTCTCAGTATTTAGTCGCAAGGGAAATCAAGTCACATTAATATCGCTTTATTGAATATAAAAACACATTTCCTTTCCCTTAGTTTTACGACATCATAAAACGGTCGTACTTTTACTAAGAATGAAACAAAGAAATCAAAGCGAACTACGAGTTTCATGCGCCTTTCTTTACCAATCGCAAAATGCGAACGATGTTACAACAAAAATGAAGAATTGAAATAAGATAGTTTTTTCATTGCTCACGCTTTATTGTAGAGAAATGCGGATATGTTTTACTGCTTACAGCCTCACATGCAGAGTCAGCCCCCTCTGGAGGGAGCAAAGGGTGGAATCTTCGCTCACTTTGACCTCGTCTCATTGTATTCCAATAGTTTCCCGATCGTTGGCGTCACTTTGTAAATTGTTTTGAAATCACAAACAATAAACTATATTTTCATTGTTCCTGTTTACGTTTCCTTCTCACAAGGTCGTCTTTAATGTTGAGAACATCCAGCTTCTAAAGAGGGCACTGTAATTTGGGGAAACAATTTTTAAAATGGCAGTCTGGAATGATTTCTCCTTTACTGACCGAGGACAGAAACGATGACGTGTAATATCAGAAACGATACTACACTTTGCTTAATCAATCACAGTAGCATTCCAACAGCCACGTCTATCCGCAGCCTTGACCTTGATATTTTTACCATCAAGGATATCATTTTTATATACTATCCTCTTTTTTCGATCAACTCAGGATAATAACGTTTCTCTACTAGTTCATCTTTCTTCTTATTATTATTTTTCTTCTTGTTCTTCCTCTTTTTCCTTTTTTTGTTCTTTTTGTTCTTTTTGTTCTTCTTGTTCTTTTTCATTTTTCTTATTCTTATTTTCTTATTCTTGTTCTTATTCTTTTTTCATTCTTATTATTCTTTTTCACATTTTTTTTCTTTTTTCTTTTTCTTTTTTCTTCCTTTTCTTTTTTTTCTTATTTCTTTTTTTGTTATTTTTCTTTCTTATTTTTTCTTTTTCTTCTCTTCTCATTTTTTCTTTTTCTTTTTTCTTCTCCTTTTTTCTCATTTTTCTTTTTTTATTCTATTACTACTAATATTAATACCACAACTACTACTAAAATAACAATAACTAGTTGGCCACTTTGAAAATTCAAATATATCTTATAAATCGTTTTCCTTTCAAATGAACTGTTCAGTTATATAAAAATATAATCGTTCTTCTAACGTATACAGCATTACAAAACACATGTGATACAGAATGATATCGAATAGCCCCAAGATTTAAAAGAACATCACATATCAATTCTAATATATTTTCCAAACAAGTGTTCGATAAAAAAATGTTCACTTTCAAATAAGCGTGTCTTATAACAGTTCCAATTATTTTGAGACCCCAAACTTATTTGGCCATTTACAATCCACATCTGATACGTTCACAATGAGATAGTATTCAATTATATAGAATTGCCATGAACAAAACAGAAATAACAGATACATTCGAATATATTTTGAAAAACAGTGTTAAATATTAAAAATAGTTTTCTTTAAAATATATGTATCCATTTAACCTTCAAGATATTATACAATATCTATTAATATAGAGAAGAAATAGTGCTATTCGGGTGCTTGAAATTGACACAATGGATACCCTAGCAGACTATTGAATTGGTTATGTTTATCAAATCCTATCAAAGCTGTGATCGAAATGCGCACAAATATCCGTAGCTATTAAAGATATGAATAGTTTTTATTTTTTAAATTAATTCTTGTTAGTTTATAATTTTATATTTTCTTTTATAATAATTAAAAGTGTTTACTATTCATACAAAAAGGTGCTAATTTAAAGATTTCCTAATTAATATAAGTGTTGGAGATTTTTAAAATTTTTCTTTTCATATATATTTAGAAAATGTTTTCTTATTCATTTTCGAAATCCATCACATGGATCATTTTTTCTCTTCAACAATGCTAACTAAAAATTCGTTACATTAAATATCAAATTCCTTTTGTCTCATCTTCGGTCTCCTATCATTCTACCTTGAAAATTTTTAAAATTTAACATTTCATAGCTTTCCATCCACTTTGGTTTTGGAAAATGTCTAAAAGGTAACCGAACTTGCGTACCTCTTCAGATGTAAAAGATTAAAAGGGAGGTTAGAGATATGTGGATCAGACATATTACTCACTGGTAAACATTGTTCCATCTTCTGGCTGAACTCTCTTTTCCTCTGCTATCATCACTCACTGTAAATATACACTTCTCAGTAAACTTAAGACAGTCTTGGGAAGCGGCCGAAAATTCCATTTTTTAAAAAGGATAGTTTGTATTCCTTTACTTCAACAAATAAGAAAACCACAGAAAATATATAAACATCTGTATGATAATGAAGAATGGCAAAAATGAATCGTGGACGAGTCCATTGTGGGTAGGACGTCGAGAAAGAAGGAAAGCGATTTGATAACTGTTAAAAATGAGAAGGTTCCGCAGTGCAAGCGAGACTTGAAAGGCGGCGGTTTCAGAACAGCGAAGAGCCGGAGCGCGTGGTGATCGGAGTATCGAAGTACCGGAATAATGGGAGTTTACCGATGTTTAAATCACCGATGAAGCTTTATTGGCTATAGTACCCAAGCCCGTCTTGCTGTTAGGCTTTCGTGTCCACTGACTAAAAATGCGACTGATAAGCAAGTTGGTACCGTGAAGGAATCCCTTGACTTGTATTTCATCAAACAGACAATTGAAAATGCTTGTGGAAAAATTGCTTCAGTTCACACTCGGATAGACATTGCAGAGCAAATTGCTTTCTAATCGGATGTATATATATATATATATATATATATATATATATATATATATATATATATATATATAGAGAGAGAGAGAGAGAGAGAAAGGAGTTTCTAGCGAAACTAAGTCTGTGATTTCAGCAAGAAAAATACTTTCATGAGACAAAAGTATGTGAAAAGATTTTTTCATGTGTGTGCGTAGCCGGCGTAAACCATCCGGTGGTCGGAAACCGAGAAAACTAATGATTTTCCATATACGTTCTGTTCTTGGTCATTCTTGTTGCATCTTACCGGGTACCCCGAAAGAACGGGTGATGCAACACATGTATACATTGTTTTATACATGCATATATATCTGTTTTCGATATCAATATAGTAATTTAGTTCTACATTCTGTTTTACAATTAATAAACTTTTTTTTTAATTCTTTGGTTGCATATTTTCCATACAACAATAACGAAGGTTAATATAATTCCTGTTGATAATTCCGGATAGCTTATTACCCTGAGAGAAATAGTTATTTATAATCGTCACAAATACCTTGCTTATCTTTGTTTAGATTAGTGGAAAATGTATGTGTCATACCCGATGAAATTGCTACACTATTTGTTTCGTTCCAGAATTAAATAGACTTTACAATGTCTAAAAAAAACTATTAAAAATCCACTCTATAATAAAGACAAAGGTGTATATATATATATATATATATATATATATATATATATATATATATATGAATAAATGCGAAAGTTGGGCTCATTTCTCGCACAAACGGTGAAGTCAAAACGGTCTATTTACAAATTAATTCAACTTATATTAAATAAGACGCGCCATATTTTATATATACCGTTGATATAGATGTGATATCAGATTCGCAAAGTGAACTAATTTGCATATTGGTTTTGTAAATGTTTATTTTATTAATTAATTATCATGTGATATTTAATTTTAAGTCAATGATATTTTAAATTTTGATATAAACAATATTCTTTTTCGCAGTATTGTTATTTTCTGGAAACATATTTGGCATGTGTGTTCAAACGTTTTCTAACGTCGTTCAATTGTTTCAAACATCGGTCGCTCTCAATAAAAAGGTACCGAATCGATTTTTGTAAATGGCCAGTAAAAAGATAAATTTCCTTTTCTTTAGGTGACATTTAAATGGTAAATAAATGTTTTGAAATTCCGAAAATGTTGACGCTTCGTGTTTTAAAAGTTTATTACTTTAAACTAGCATGGCTACCCGGTATTGCCCGGGGCAATATGAATTTAATCTTATCAATAACAAGTTATGTACTACTGCTGTCAAACGCGATGTAAATCTTACCGTACGAACCGAAAACAACTAATCGAAGTGAAACGTAAACCCCCAAAACCCTAGCAACAACAAAAATAAACAAATACGCGAGTTACATCTTACTAAAAGAAAAACTACATGAGTAAATAAAAAAAACGCGAGATAAGTTTTACTTAAGAAAATAAACTAATCTCACCCCCTGTTTCTCTCCTCTGGCTGTCTCTTACTCTCCATTTCTTTTCTCTTTCTCTTGTTAATTACTCCGTATTATTATGTTATTGTTTTTTTCATTATTGTTTGAAGCAATTGTTGCGGCAATAGTAAAAGTGTAAATGAGAAGCTGAGACCAGATACTACACTTTGAATTATTTATTTGCACAAAATATAAAGTATAAGTTTAATTACGAGCAAATTAGGCACAAGGTGATCAAAAGTGTGGGAAAAGGGGGTGGGGTCGTTGTTCATCTTTGGGCAACGGTTATAAAATGTCTATCCTGCTCTTAACTAAAATCATCTGAGTAACCACAATGCCAGATTTACTTAAAATATCTTTAAATTGTTGAAAAAAATATTTTTAATAAATACATGTATTTACATAAATTCATTGACCTAAAACGGGGAGTAAGATCTTTGGGAAAGGACCAATAAATTATTAAAAATATGTGTTTACAACTCGGCATTTATAAATGAACGCTCCCTAAAAAACAAACTGATTTAATCTTTTATTCTGTTATTTTTTTATGGGGATATGTTAGTGTAGTATCATCCTTTCAGTAATTGCCTCCTTCCTTTTAATCGTCTAAGGTCTTACATATTCCTGTGTTGGAGGTTTAATGTAGTATCTGTTCTTTTGTTATGATACAATATTCACAGGGACTACCTTCTTTTGGGGAGGGAAGATTGTAGTGTGATATATTTTCTGTTGCTATTTTGGTAGGGGTATTGTAGTACCTGTACTATTGTAATGGTACCATCCTACCTTAAATGATCCCCTCCTTTGAGGATTAGTGTAATATATGTTCGTTGATACCTCATCCTTTGGGGTCCAGTGTATGTAGTTCGTTCATCATGATTTCATCTTCCCAGCCTAGCAAAAGTATTCTCCCTCCGGTCGCATATATTAGCTGATGTATATATATATATATATATATATATATATATATATATGTGTGTGTGTGTGTGTGTGTTTAAGTACTTTTCACCAATGGCATTCTTTATTTTAATCTAAATACGAGCCACATGTAATGCAGACACGCAGGTAACATCGAAACGCAAGTTAATACAAATATAAGTTACATTTATTAAAACGGACAATGACGGCGACGAAAACAGGTAGTGACACGACAACATATAATAACTTGCTAAACTCTTTATGAATTTGAAAAAAAAAATCCACTACTCTTTAATAAATTCAACAATGTGTGTTTTCTTTTCTTGAGGCCATCAGAAATTATAAAAATGTATATATGGAAAATAGAATTATTGACGTAATTCTCTGATTATATAAAATCAGAGAATTACGTCAATAATTCTATTTTCCATATATGTATAACTATTTATATAATTAATCCAGATAATTAGCGACTGCGAATACTGGCGAAGCATATACATTTCACAAATTTTACGGAAGGTGTATACTACTGATAGTAATACTTTATATATTTATACGCGTAACCGCTGCCATGTATATGTTGGTACTTAGCTATACTGCCTTATTATACGGACGTAAAAGTGTCACGCTCTACGTCCAGCATATATAGCCGTCCGACTTTATGCGGATAGTAACATACATGCATGCATACAGCGATAGAACGTATGAGGGCAGGGGCGGGTGAAAGACGCGACAAAAATTGTGTTTGTACGCGAATTTCTTTTGGTCTCTTGGAACGTCAACTCTACGGTTGAACCCTACGTAGATGCTTGATTCAACTAGTATCAATAAAATGCCTTAACAAAGAAAAACGTTACGTTACCAAACCCTGAGATTTTTTTTTATCTTTCTAATGAGTGAGAAGTAATACGGTGAAAGAGAACATGCGGCGTAGAAAAGAAAAGATGCGGAACTGAATGAAAGAAAGTACAAAAATAATGGTGGGAGATATTTTGTCGAATTGATGCTAACGAACGAACGTAATGCGGCGAAGAACAATATAAAAGAAGGAAATCTTTAAATTGATGGCCCATAAAAAAATATCCATAGAAAGAAAAGATGGTTTCGCAAGACCCTTGAAACAATGAAGAAAAAAAGACTTGGGTTATTCATTCGTAATTGAACGCAGATAATAAAATGTGGGAAATAAAAAGTACTTTTTTAGTTCGAATTAAAATATCAAGAAAAATAGATAAGAGAAGTTAAAATTAGGGTTTAACTGAAAAGGAGAATTTTAAAACGAGCTTGAAGTAAAATACCAAATAAAATAATGGTGAGTCGGTGTCGGTATCTAAAACTTGGAATAATAATTTGGAAAACCAGAAGAGTACCCGACTCAAACTCAACAGCAAACGGTGTTCGATCAGATTTAGTTCCTGATGTTAAACTTCATCAGTAATATTACCTCCGGCGGGAGTTTGAGTTTCCCACATTTATTTGTTTATTTAATTGTCAGGTGCAAGTATAGGAAGTAAATGTTGCTGATTTTGAGCCGGGTACTCTTCTGGTTTGTCAATGTCGAGTATGTCTTATTTACGTTCAACATCTTAGGTAAAAAAATACTTCAATATATTAGAGGTATATACCATTGTAAAACACTACATTAACTCTACACCCGAATGTTATTTTATTTAACATAAACATGAAGCAGATCCATGCGCAACCATCTGAGAACATGTTTTTAAAGATCGAAGTAGTTTGACAAATAAATGCAGCACGAAGCGATGAACAACAAAAAATTATAGATGCGAGTAGCTAAATGCTTTTTTTTTGTGCATGCGACAAACAACAACTTCTCGATTACAGGCGATGAAAAGTGGATGCTTTCTAATAACCTGCTATAGCCATCTCAATTTTGTGAAGTAATTCGATTAAATTAAAAGCAACCGGTTAATGGAAAACTTATTAATCTCAGTGATTTATTTATTCAAGTAGTAGTAATAGCAGGGATAGACAACTCATACTTATTAAAGAAGTAGTAATAGCAGGGATAGACAACTCGTACTTATTAAAGTAGTAGTAATAGCAGGGATAGACAACTCATACTTATTAAAGTAGTAGTAATAGCAGGGGTAGACAACTCATACTTATTAAAGTAGTAGTAATAGCAGGGGCAGACAACTCATACTTATTAAAGTAGTAGTAATAGCAGGGGCAGACAACTCATACTTATTAAAGTAGTAGTAATAGCAGGGGCAGACAACTCATACTTATTAAAGTAGTAGTAATAGCAGGGATAGACAACTCATACTTATTAAAGTAGTAGTAATAGCAGGGGGAGACAACTCATACTTATTAAAGTAGTAGTAATAGCAGGGGCAGACAACTCATACTTATTAAAGTAGTAGTAATAGCAGGGATAGACAACTCATATGTATTAAAGTCGTAGTAATAGCAGGGGCAGACAACTCATACTTATTAAAGTAGTAGTAATAGGAGGGGTAGACAACTCATACTTATTAAAGTGGTAGTAATAGCAGGGATAGACAACTCATATGTATTAAAGTCGTAGTAATAGCAGGGGCAGACAACTCATACTTATTAAAGTAGTAGTAATAGCAGGGATAGACAATTCATACTTATTAAAGTAGTAGTAATAGCAGGGGCAGACAACTCATACTTATTAAAGTCGTAGTAATAGCAGGGGCAGACAACTCATACTTATTAAAGTAGTAGTAATAGCAGGGATAGACAACTCATACGTATTAAAGTCGTAGTAATAGCAGGGGCAGACAACTCATACTTATTAAAGTAGTAGTAATAGGAGGGGTAGACAACTCATACTTATTAAAGTGGTAGTAATAGCAGGGGTAGACAACTCATACTTATTAAAGTAGTAGTAATAGCAGGGATAGACAACTCATATGTATTAAAGTCGTAGTAATAGCAGGGGCAGACAACTCATACTTATTAAAGTAGTAGTAATAGGAGGGGTAGACAACTCATACTTATTAAAGTGGTAGTAATAGCAGGGGCAGACAACTCATACTTATTAAAGTAGTAGTAATAGGAGGGGTAGACAACTCATACTTATTAAAGTGGTAGTGCTCGTAGGTAGGACAACAGTTTTCAATGAGCGACAATGCTTTACTTATTCGAGTAATATTGATTGCAGGTTTGAGACAACTCTAACTTCTTCACATCGTAGTGAATGCAAGTGCCAACAACTCACGCTTCTGTTATTCAAGTAGTTGTGATCGCAGGAGAAAATAATTCATGCGTTTTTACTTTTTTACTGGTATTATAATAATCTTTAACAGATAATCAGCAGATCGACTAGCTACACCATAAAACTCTGGGTATAGAGCATGATAATGATCGACAACATGTGTTACATACCAGTTGCCGGAAGTTGAACCAAATAGCCTATGCCATTCTGCCCCAACGATCGTATTTTGAGAATCTCTGACCACCCACTAGCACTTTTTCAAGAGTCTCAATCACTTTTTGTAAGAGAAATTCTTTGAAAAGAAAAGATTCGCTAAACGTATTTTTCGAGAGTCTCTGGCGTCGGAATAATACATCATGATTGTTACATTAATAACATATCTGTCCCCTTGCCAAGAGAATACGCATAAGCTCAGATGTGGTTTTCAGATGTCAGCGCCTTATGATAAGCGCACATTGGTCTATAAAAATGTATAAGCAGCCCCGTCAGCATTCCCCGGTAGGGGCACCTTGAGCGATTAACAATAAACTAACACCTTCTCAGAGAGAAGGTAAGGCTTGGGAGGGTGGACCTTCTAAGACGGAACAGAATCGTACCTCAGCTCGACAGCAACAATGTCACCGTTGGACTGATCTGTATCATAATGCTATAGTATTGTTAAACCATTTTTAACAACGCTTTCTTACATGAACGAAAGAAGTGGGCATTTTCAACAGTACGGCGATACTACGCATTTATCTAATGCTTAACTGAGAATTTTAAGGAAGATATTTCGTTACTGCATAATACCTAAGGATCGCTGGCCACCAACATATCTTGATATTTCGCCTTCAGACTTTTACTCATAAGACGCTATGAAAAAGAAAACGTATTGCAATAATCCCTACACATAAATGAAAGGAAAATAACGATCACAAATAATAAAGTACTAGACACGTTGCTCGTCGGAGAAGCTGTAATGTTATTCATAGCAGACATATTTGTGGGGACTTAAGTCAAGTGAAGGGACAAAGTGAAAATACGTGTGTACACTATGCATTCATTAGTGAAACTGAGAAAAAGAAACTGAGAAAAATCGTATTTCGCACTAAAAACTGCTGCTATTGCTGATTGTAAAACAGTAAACTAACAGCGTGCCCACACACACGTAAGAACATAGATATGCATAAATTAATTATACATTATTTGATTAATTATACATCAATATCACACATATTCCCAGTTGATTCTCCGAAATTAACGTCCCACGGCTTACACGCATATAATGCACACATACGTTAATTTACCATTAATGGCAAACACATCAGCGCCGCTGCAATCGCTCTTTTCTACGCATGCACAAAACACCAATGCCTAGTAAAGAACTTTCCATGGAAAAAAACGATAGAGTATAGATAGTCTAGCAACGTCTCGTATGCGAGAAAGACGCTGTATGGTAGAGAAGAGATCATCTCCCACTAGATTGCGAAGTTGATTTTGTTCTGTGCCAAAGCAAGACATAGTACTCTGAGCAGTATCTCTCTAGATATTACATCACGAATCCATCTTAGTACAATCTGACGCTTATACAAGAAAACTATGGCATCAGGAGCCTCGTATTGTCGAAGCGATATTATGATACTACCATTAGCCAGGCGATATTAATTACAGATTTGATGTAAGTTTTCTATTTCATGTCTGCAGGTAAAGTGAGTCTTAGGCGCTGATCAAGACAAGGACAACTTTTAATGAGAGAGCCATTTATTTGAACTGAGGCAAACCAATGATCCGAGCCTTAGTGGTAGAAGGAAAGAAGATTTGTTTTAGAAATATTAAAAGTAACAAGCTACTTTCTCTACGGTGCACCACGTGCATCAAATCGAAAGAGAGAGAACCAGTAAGACCTTGATCACATATGATTTTCGAAATGGTGCCAGAGACAGTTGTGTCGTCTGCAGAGATATCAAATATGGGGTCCATGTCTGGGAGTAGGAGTAAACATGAGTTCGCATCAGGGTGACGTCATTATTTCGGTCGTCTTTAAATAACATTTCTTATTTTAATTAATACAACGATGATTTTCTCGTATGAAGATTTCGTTCAATGACGACTTGAAACACATTCTTCAATGTCTATCCGACTGATAATACTCATTACAAAATCACCGTTTTATTTATTTTTATGCAAAAATTGTTATTTCACATTTTAAAGTATTAGTAGGGTGTTTCGCAAGGGCATGAGACACAACGGATAACAGTGCTAAGTAATATTCGATAAAACATTGTTTATATGACTGTTACAATTTGTGTACATTATAAACTTAATAATGAAAATAGATTAATTTTATAAAAAATAATAATCATTGTCGTAATTTGTTTTGATTTCCAATGATTTTTAGTTACTGATTATTCCCGCTTTACTTGCACGAGAAGAAAAGTTTGACAAGATGTCTGTTTTTTTGTGGGTACCTAGATCCCCCCAAAATGGACATTCTAGATTTTTTAAAAATATTCCTTAGTCAAAAAGGTGTTCTCTTCCTGTGACTGTCGACAGTAGGTGTACTGCATTCTGAGTCTTACGCGAGAACCCGGAAAGTCGAATAAGGCATTACTTATCAAATCTAACAAAAAAGACTACAAGATAAAGTTTAATGACATAGATGGATTTTATGTTACATCATCATATTTTAAAATTTTCTTTTCAATATTTATTTCATTTTATTTTGTTTGATAGTATTTACTCCAAACAAGGTATATTGTCATTGAGGCGTAAGGGGCTATTGTGGGTGGGGGCTAGATCAATATGGGCACACTAAGTGGGGAGGTTTGCGGCAAGAGTGTTGTTTACATAACAAATGAATTTCTACACATTACTACCGTCGTGGAAATATGCTACATGGAGGGAATTTAAAAGGCAAGCGGTCTGAAAACAGAATATATTAAATAATAAAGTTTTCCGGAATCTGTGGATCTCTACAATAAAGCGGTGGGATTTTATTACTTGTCTTTTTGGTCAGGGGTATTTACGTTTATACCAATTCAATGTTGAGTATTGATTTACTCCTCTCCAGGAGTTAGGCACAAGGCCAGTTTTTAGCTTACTCCCACAAGTAAGATGCGACCCAAGGTTGGGTCGGGAAAATGGGGTTTAAAAATTGCCTGCGCAGCCCCGTCGTCATTCCTTGATAGTGGCGCCTCAGGCAGTAAGCAATAAACTTACTCCTCCCCAAAGAGGGGAGGCGAAGCCTGGGAGGGTGGACCTCCTAGAACTGCACAATACAGACCCATAGGACCGGTGTAAATCAAGCCCAGAAGGCCGACAATACCAGTCTATAGGGTGCAGTATCCATCGGAACAGATACTACACTTTGATCTCGACGAAAAGGCCGAGTTGGTAGTATTATTTACTCCTCTCCAGGAGTTAGGCACAAGGCCAGTTTTATCCTACTCCCACAAGTAAGATGTGACCCAAGGTCCGGTCGGAAAGTGGGGTTTGAAAAGCCAACGCTCTAGAGGTGAGCACTCTGGCCATTAAAAATTGCCTGGGCAGCCCCGTCGGCATTCCCCGGTAGGGGCGCCTCAGACAGTAAGCAATAAACTTACTCCTCCCCAAAGAGGGGAGGCAAAGCCTGGGAGGGTGGACCTCCTAGAACTGCACAGGACAGGCGTGCAGTATCCATCGGAACAGATACTACACTTTGATCTTAGCCAAAAGGCCAAGGATAGAAGGCCAAAATAGTTGTTCTACTTTCGGCTCGGCCCTTGCTTTCGACGGTGACATGGCTTCGCTCCAGAAGGTGAATAAAACAAAAAATTCAAGCTATCTAAACATTGTATTCAAGCTGAAAATAAAGCAATGTGTTCCCTATTTCTTATCTAGTACTCTTTCTGCAAACCCACCCTTGAAATATGTCTCCTACTTTTGTCTTCTTTGACAGATCGCTGTTTGAGTATGGTGTCTAGGTATCTGCTTCATATTTACTATGTGATATCAGGCACCTGCAGAAAGTTTAATACACTGGCTACACGAATGGTGCAGGAACTACGGGATCTGCCCTACAAAAGCGAACTAAAGAAGCTTAATCATTTCTCTATTAGGTACAAACGTTTACGTGTTGATCTCATTTTAGCCCACAATCCCCTTAATGGCAATCATGATATTCCTCAGGACCTTCTATTTACTCCTGTGCTAGAAAGACGTATACGCGAGCATTACAGGAAACTTTTCACCGCCGATGTTGATTGGACCTTGGCATAGACTTCTGGGATATGAACTGAATGCGCCAAAGGGCCAAGGATTAGTAGCGAAATGGACAGGTACTGGAACAATGTATCCTCACCTGTGTAAATTTCTCCCCTTCCCTTTCTCTATATTACATAGTGCAGAATACGTCGCTTTGAAATATTTTAATTTCCTGGATATTTCTCCCAAATATACAGTTTTTGTTACCTATTATAGATAAATATTATCCAAACTCTTAATGTAAACATCGAAATCGACAGGGGTCTTATACTACAACATCTAATGGATGCATTTCCAACAAAGACTATAAAGAATATAGAAGGTTAAAGTCTAGTAATACTTTATACATTTTTTTACCTATATAATTGTAACAACAACGGAGATGAGATGTTTCTGAAAAAACCAACACCTTATATAGGAACCATATAAAAAATGAGAAAGTAAAGAACAGAGTCAGACAAGCAGTTCGACTATATAAAGTTTTACTACCAACTTTGAAGAAGAGGAAAATGAAGTAGTTCGGCCATGTCAAACGACAATCAAGTTTCGCAAAAGCAATTCTGCAAGAAACTGTACACGAATAAAAACGAATGACGGATAAATAAAGAGGTGCGAGGAGAACACCCGAGAGTGGGTAGGACTGGCGCTGAGTAACACGATCAGGAAAGCAGAAATTCAGGTGTGATGGAAATAATTGGTTGGCAGATCATCTTTGGTGCTCCACTGGTTATCCAGACAATGGGACAGATGATGTAGATTATTATTTTTAAACATATTGTTACAATGTCTATATATTTATTTTTATATGATTCATTTTTATATTTACCTGTTTGTGCTTTAAAATCGATTAAGTGTAGTAATAAATATATATATATATGTAAAAAGACAGTAAGAAAACAAGAAACAAGATGTTTGACCGGTCTCGTTCGAAACCGGTCAACTCTCCAGTTTCTTGTTTTCCTCCTGTATTTAAATCTGTTTTCCATTTGTTTATTTTTCACACATTTTATCTATCACGGCATTTCATTTTCATAACTTATGGTGCATCCGACTATATATATATATATATATATATATATATATATATATATATATATATATATGTATATATAATCTCAGAAGCCTTGCAAATAAAAAAGAAACAAAGCTATCTATTAACAAAATTACTTTCAATACTTATACTACGAATACTAATCCCTTAATAATACGTCAATCAATCACACGGTCCCCGCTAGACTATTACGAAATATAAAGAATACTCGTTATTTACTTGATGGCCACCCCTGAAGATGGATTTGGATGAATTTGAAAGTACTTGGGTTCAAAACGAGTACAGAAAATACATCGGCCAGTTCCACCTGGTAACCAGAAAACTAAGGAACTAAGAAAAGAAAAAAAAAGATATGCAAACACAATTTTTTTTCTGTAATATGTAATGAAATATATATTATATATATATATTATATATATGTATATAATATATATTATATATTATATAATATATATATATCATATATATATCATATATATATATATATTATATATATATATATATTTATTATATATATTATATATATTATATATATATCATATATACTATATATATATATTATATATATATATATATTATATATCATATATATATATATCATATATATATATATATATATTATATATCATATATATATCATTTATATATTATATATATCATATATATATATTATATATATCATATATATATATCATTTATATATTATATATATCATATATATATATCATATATATATTATATATATCATATATATATATCATATATATATTAGATATATTATATAATATATATATCATATATATATTATATAATATATATATATCATATATATATTATATATATTATATAATATATATATATATTATATATATATATTATATATATTATATATTATATATATTATATATTATATATATTATATAATATATATATATATATATCATATATATATATATCATATATATATATATATTATATATATTATATATTATATAATATATATATATATTATATATATTATATATTATATAATATATATAGTATATATATTATATATTATATATATTATATAATATATATATATCATATATATATCATATATATATATTATATATATTATATATTATATAATATATATATCATATATATATATATTATATGTATTATATAATATATATATATCATATATATATCATATGTATTATATAATATATATATATTATATATATATTATATGTATTATATAATATATATATCATATGTATTATATAATATATATATATATATATATATATTATATATATATATTATATGTATTATATAATATATATATCATATGTATTATATAATATATATATATATATATTATATATATATTATATGTATTATATAATATATATATCATATGTATTATATAATATATATATATATATCATATATATATTATATGTATTATATAATATATATATCATATATATATATTATATATATATATCTCATATATATATATTATATATATTATATAATATATATATATATTATATATATTATATAATATATATATATATATCATATCTATATATTATATATATTATATAATATATATATATTATATAATATATATTATATATATTATATAATATATATATCATATACATATATTATATAATATATATATATATATTATATAATATATATATATATCATATATATATATTATATAATATATAATATATAATATATATATATCATATATATATATATCATATATATATATCATATATATATATATCATATATATATATATCATATATACATATATCATATATATATATCATATATATATATATATATATCATATATATATATATCACATATATATATTATATATATATATATATAGAGAGAGAGAGAGATCATCAACCATAATTAACAAGGTGTTATTCAATGTTTAAGCAGTTTTTTTTTTAATATTTGCCGAACTGTAACCAGTTCATGAAGTCACTTTAGACGGATCGATCGCATAAATTAAAATTCAGGTTGATCAATTGTACTCACCGGAATATTTTCGCAGGTATTTGTCTCTATCGAACAGAGAGTAGTCTATGAAACTGTAATTATTATATAGAAGATTGCAAATAAAATATGCTATCGGCAATAACTCAGAATTACCAAACACTTTCAGTTGGATCCGTTTCAATTGAACAACGACGATGTCATGCTTGTTGCAATTATTAGATGAACATGTGTCCCATGTAGTGTATGCTCCTTACAATTAATTTTAAAAACGCCACAACAGCAGCTGAACAATTTACACATGATGACTGCAACAAAGCATGAACTAATTTTATTAATACATAATAACTTACATGTATATTTCCTTCTTTAAACATACTGAGCATAAAAAAAAAACATTTCAAATATGACCTAAGGGAAATATCAGATTTTATTCTGCCAAATGAGATCTCAGTGTCTAACAGCTGTTGATCGATAAAATTGACATGCACGTGTCACAGATTATGTACACATCTGTGTAAATAATCATATAAATAAAAGCTCTATTTGATATTGAGCACTCTCTTTAAGCCCGGTTTAAATTCTTTGATGTGTTACCCTGTAGATGTTTATTTTAATACCTAATTTCATTGACCTAATATTAGGCATACACTCTGAAACCTTACCACAAACCAAACTTAAATTTCTACTACGTGCATAGGCTATCAAACCCCCTAAATTCCATTATAAATTCGAAAATCCCCCCAGTCTCTAATAGAATATCAAACTCTCTGCTAATAAATCTATATTCGAATAAAACTCCAATTTCCATAAGCACGCACTACTTAATTCGAGCTACAATGATAAAATGAAATACAAAAATAATCCCCTCGCCCAGAAAAATAAACCCTTACGTATAATAACACATAACATAACAATGAAGGATAAAAACCAAATGAATACAACAACATCCAAGTAAATTAACACATATAAAAATAGGCCCACAAGGACTAGCAACACTGGCAAACTAGCTGACCCCCAGAACATAGACCAAATAAAAGACTACGGATAAAGAATAATATTTGGTTTAATTCACCATAAAATGTAATGTTAAAACCAATATCCCTAAAGAAGTTTCCAAAATTATAGATAAATATTTCCAACACTTACATAGATAAAGCACAATCTTGAAGAAACACTTTAAAACGATATCTTACTCCATAATGCCCAATATAGTGCAAACTATCATCCCCTCTAATACGAAGAAAATTGAATCTGCTCAGTCACCAACACCCATTATACCACCTGCTAATGATTGTAACTGAAATCCAGGGAATGCCAATTAAACAGCAATTGCATACAAAGTGACGTCATATACGCATGCGCTGTAAAAGAATTCCCTCCAACATCCTAATATACGAACTAACATCAGCATGCCAACCCTCTCCTAACTCCATAACCCATCACATCCCCAACAGTCATTACTACACAACACCGAAAATAATAGTCAATACTAACCAACCACTCCTGCTAACTAATGATAACCTTGATCTGACCTGTCAAACCTCCTTAGTTTCTCCACCAAGCAATACCAACTCTACCTTTGCTCGGAGTTTAAGTATCCAACCCCAGACAAGTCCTGATACTACAACTAATGAAAATACAACAATAGCATACTTTTGCTAGGCTGGGAGGATGAAATAATGATGAACGAACCACATACATTGAACCCCAAAGAAGGAGCTATTAACGAACATATACTACACTTATCCTCGACGGAGGGGGTAATTTCTGGTAGGATGGTACCATGACAACAGTACAGGTACTACAATACCCCTTCCAAAATAGAGGAGGTAATACCTTCTCATGAAGGCAAAATGTAATACATGTGAATATAGTATCATGGCAACAGAAAATGTACTACACTACCACCTTCCCTCCCCCAAAAATGTATTCCCTGGGAAAATTGTATCATGACAAAAGAACAGATACTACATTAATCCTCCATCACAGGAGCATGTAAGACCTTGGAGGATTAAAAACAGGAGGAGGTAATTTCTGAGAGGACTGTCATATGACAACAGAACCGATACTACACAAACCTATACACATAAAAATAATACAATAATACATTAGCTCATTTTGTTTTGGGAGGGGGCATTCATTTATAAATACCGAGTTATAAACACATAATTTTAATAGTTGTTTGGTCCTTTCCCAACGGTCGTACTCCCCGTTTTATTTCACTAAATTTCTGTAAATAAATGTATTTATAAAAAGAATTATTTCAACAATTTGAAGATATTTAAAGTGAGATGCCCCCTCAAGAGTAAATGTAGTATTGTAGTGACTTAGATGATTTTAGTTAAGAGCAGGATAGTCATTTTATAACTGTTGACCAAGGATGACACTTTTGATCACCTTGTGCCTAATTTGTTCGTAATTAACCTTTTTATATTTTGGTGCAAATAAATAATTCAAAGTTTTGTATCTGTTCTCAGCATCTCATTTACTCTTTTACTATTGACGCAACTGTTGATTTAAACAATAATAAAAAAACAATAACATAACAATACGGAGTCGTTTACAGGAGAGAAAGAAAAGAAGAAAGGGAGAGTAAGAGACAGAGAGAGAGAGAGAGAAGGGTGATATAACTTTATTTTCTTAAGTAAAACTTATCTCGCGTTTTTTTTTTAATTTACTCGGGTATTTCTTCTTTTAGTCAGATGTAACTCACGTATTTATTTATTTCTGTTTGTTTTTGTTGCTGTTTGGGGGGGTTGACGGGTTGAAGTTTCACTTCGATTAGTTGTTTTCGGTTCATACGGTAAGATTTACCTCGCGTAATTCTTATTGATAAAAATAAATTACTTTTCCCTCGAGCAATACCGGGTAGACCTGCTAGTTTTAAATAATAAACTTTTCAAAATAGAAACATTTTGGTTATTTTGAAACATTTATTTACCTAATAAATATGACCTAGAGAAAAGAAATAAAATCGAGGCGGTCGTTTTTTCTTGAGATCGACCTATGTTTGAAACATTTGACCGACGTTAGAACACGTTTGAACACAAATGCTAAATATTTGTCTAGAAAACAAAACAATATTGCTAAACAGAACATTTGTTAAATTAAAATTTAAAATGTCATTGACTACAAATAATAGTTAATAAATAAAATTCACTTTTACAAAACCAATATGCACATTAGTTAACCTTGCGAATCTGATATCACATCTATATAAACGGTATATAAAAAGATGGTGCGTATGTTAAATAAGTTGAATTAATTGGAAATAGACCGTCTTGACTTTACCGTTCGTGCGAGAAATGAGTTCAACTTTCGCATTTATTCATTTATATATATATATATATATATATATATATATATATATATATTTCTTGAATGTGAGATGGTATATACGATTATTTCTACAATCAGACAACGCCGCAGCCCACAACCTATGAAAGAAACAAACCGGAAGTCCTAGACTCGAGTTTCGCCCTCCTTTAGGCTCATCAGTAGAACACATCCGAACTCGGGATTCGAAACCCAAGTCACTTGCATGGTAAGCGAGTACTCTGCCACTGAGCATATATATATATATATATATATATATATATATATATATATATATATATATATATATATATATGGTATAATAAAAACAACTAATAAGACAATAACAACAAGGGTTCAAGTTAAATACATTTCAGAGCTGATTATAATCTTTTTCATAAGTATGTAAGGTGTTTTACAAAGCGCACATTTAACATGAATGACTGTTGAATTAAATGTACCTGACAACTTATATTTGCAGTGTAAGGCTAATTGGTTACGACCCTTACATGTAAAACGTATTATATATATATATATATATATATATATATATATACAATATTTTTTATAAAAATGATAATTTTAACCTACAATCACATGTTTATCATGCCTACGTAATCTTCAGTGATAATTACTGCGGGTCGAAAGATTCGAACCCTAATGAAAAGTCACCTTAGACTCTGCAGCCTCGTATTCAATCTCTAGGCTACCATCAATTAATATCAGAAAGAAGTGAATTTAAATGTTATATAATGCCGAATCGGCGGACATATACAGTAAGTTTGTCATATATTGTTCAACAGCAGAGGCCGGAATATCGCATTACGCATAAATTAACTGCCTCGTATAAATTATCCTTAGCGCCCAATATTTTTTTTATTTTTTTCTACAGACACATGTAAAATATTTATTCTCAAACTAATAAACCGATCATGAATTTTTGAACCGATCTCCGTGAAATATCAGAGTCCTTTCAATATTAGTAATTTTTTTACAATAGGTATTAGACATAAATTGATAAATATTCCCGAAAATTCAGTTCCTTTGGAGTAGTTTAAAAGAGTTTTAGGGGCCAAAATATGGGCATGACCTCTCATTTTAAATTTCAAATATTTCAGGTTTGCATTGAATACGATCTATCGTCATTAGACACTATTTAAGTAAGATGCTCAGAATGTTTACTGCTTCTTAAGACCCCTTAGTATGAAACCTTAAATGTTAAACAATTTCTAGAATATAAATCATGTGATCGATTTTGATAAAATTAGAATAAGTATTATAGGCATATGGTTTAATATCATTATACCTTGGTTTACATTTGTGTAAGGGAGACATACAATTATTTCAAAACTCTTCTGTTCGGGGGATTAATTGTAACTTTCTTAGGGCGAGTATTCTACTAGTATACGCATACTATTAAATTATACTAATTAGCCTGAAGATTTTTCTTGCGAACGAAACCCAAACTTATATGTGCAGCTTACTTGCGATGAGTATATTTTACTACTAGAAGCGTTTGTGTTTCATTTCTGATGGAAATCATCAGGCTTATTAGCCTAATAATTTTAATTCGGAATCAAACAGAAAAGTGTATGCGTCAGTTACATGCCATAAATATATATTTATACAACTAAGCTCCACTCCAACATTGAGCACTTTCGAATAACTACTAAAAGTTTATCCACGTGGTGTATTATTATATTATATAAGTGTATATACGGTATTCATAAATAAATATTACCACTGTCAACCCAGACTCCGAACGCGTTCGCTCTATCCTTGCGGCCATAGGAAATTTTCTCGTGATACAAGACAAATTAAATTATGTTTGTGGCAAATACAGCGGGTCGTAAACACCAGACACTCAAAAGGGTTCAACGAACTTTGTTGGAACCTCGCTTTATAGTTTAAGTAACAGTCTTTGTTTTAATATCTGCGAACAGAGCTCAACTTTAATCCCTAAAAATGGCTTTCTAATAATATTAAGAAAATCTCTATTTTAACAATTTACCAAAGATTCATAATATCATAGATAATCGAAATTATCTACTACTCGCATCAATATAAACCTGTCTGATCATCAATGATACCATGAAACTGCAGTAAAGTGATGAAGCTAAATACATTGTATTATAATTTATATAGAATATCTCGCTTTTAAATTGTGAAAGATTCACTCTCATTATCTGGTACTATTTTGAGAAACTTCTTTTTATGTTTGTTTATATACAAACATATATATAAATAATTAATAAAAAGCCAACGACTTCCTGGGACAATACGGACAACATTCTATGCGCGTTTCTTCACCACCTGTTTAAAAGTATCTTCTTTCTCCAGCTTTTTTGTTCATTTGCTTTTGACAGCTGATTCGACGAAGAATCGAAAACGTTCATGAAAAATATGAAACCAATGGAACATTTATTAATTCTTTTGATCATCAGACAAATTGAAAAAATAAAAAAGGTATAAGTAAACAGACGAATTCTGTTATATTTAACAAGGTTTGCATATATACATATATATATATAGAGAGAGAGAGAGAGAGAGAAAAGAGGGTAGTGCAGTATTAGTGCAGTTCCAACGAGAGAAAAGTATATATGTAAAGGAGTAAGGCTACCAACATTTGTAGAATGTTTTTTTCAACATTTATTTATTATTTTGTTGTTTTTTTCAACATTTATTTATTATTTTACCATTTTATGATTTTATATATAACGCGTTTCAAGCGGTGGCCCGCTTTCATCAGATATGAAAATCCATAAATATATATATATATATATATATATATATATATATATATATATATATATATATATATATATATATAGTAAAACTAATATATATTCGATAATTAGATGTGCAAATATAATTATAAGTTGTTTTGTTTACTTACAATGACAGTGTAAATATTTTAACCAAATCATTTCTTCAGGGCCTAGTATTTTACTCTTGTAAGTTTAAGCTATGGTCTGAAACTTTAGCATTGCATGTAAGTCAAATACCGTGTATATAAGTTAAATAAAAACAACAAGAGTAAGATAACATACACATAGTTGAACAACGGATTAATGCCACTTGATTATCTACAGACGCTCTTTTATATACTAGTAAGAAAGTTTGCTTGAGCACTTTTTGTTGTACAAAAAAAACTAATGTATTTTAATGCCCTTCCTTGACGTGTTTTAATTATAAAAAAAATTTAATTCGTCACAGATGACACGTATATATTAAAATGCGAATATTATTTATTTTCTATAACTATTTCAAAATACAATTTACTTTATATTAATACTTATAAATCGTTTATGTGACTACGGTAATCTGGTACACTTATCGAAAGAACGTGAAACTTCATTGTGAGTTGAGACAAAAACACAGCAGACATGCGCATATGCACACACACGCAAACACATAGACTTCCGGTTCTTAAATCCATCATGGCCGAAACGATCTAAAGTCGGTGTTTCAAAAACATGCCTAGTCGCGCCAAACGGCGGGCTCCGAGGCCCCGGAGGCTCGTTCAGCGTGCACAGCATGCCCAACTCGCTGCAGCGTCCCACAGAGGAGAAGGTAATAGTGGAAGGTAAGTGTTTCTCAGTATATAAATATATATACACGCATGAATACTCGGTGGGACACGTTTTAAACATATTCCCGCAACTGTAACTTTTCTACTTATCTTAAAGTAATCTGGTGCCGAAGATGTTTACATTATAACTGTCCGTTAGTTTAAAATCCCTTTTTCTCTATCTCTTTCTCTCTCTTTCTCTCTTTATATATATATATATATATATATATATATATATATATATATATATATATAGTAATAAATTAAAATTCGTTTGTCTTTGTTATTGTTTATGTGTTTTATATGTGTGTGTGTGTATATATATATATATATATATATATATATATATACTAAAAATTAAATTGAATTTAAATCTGTATAATGTTGTTATTGTTTATCTATCTTATATGTATATATGCAACTTCATAATTATCAAATTCTTTCAAAAATATAATGGCATACATATGCCATACGCGCAAGGTGCTTATGTTATTTACTTTCTTTTTATATATACGAGTGTTTATATGGAAATCAGTTTGAGAAATTCGGCTATATATATATATATATATATATATATATATATAAGTATGTATATATATATGTGTGTATATATATTAATATATATATGTGTGTATGTATATTAATATATATATATGTGTGTATGTATATTTATATATATATATATGCGTGTATGTATATTTATATATATATATGTATGTGTGTATATTTATATATATATGTGTGTATGTATATATATATATATATATGTGTGTGTGTGTATATATATATATATGTTTATATATATTTATTAATATATTTATATGTATATATATATATATATGTGTATATGTGTGTATATATATTAATATATACATATATATATATTAATATATATATGTGTATATATATGCATATGTGTATATATATATGTATATGTGTGTATATATAGTAATATATACATATATATATTAATATATATATGTATATATATTTTATTATACATACATATATATTCATATAAGTATGTATATATTTATATATATATATATATATTTATCAATATATACATGTATATTTATATGAGTATATATATATATATATATATATATATATATATATATATATATATATGGGTGTGTGTGTATTATTCGTGTTCCGGCAAATATATAGATTTAAGATCAGTTTTAAAAAATTTTAAATTTATATATTGATCAACATGTGTATGTTTTATAATTTCAGGTTTGTTTACACACGTGTCTGTGAGTGTGTTTTGTTTGTGTTCAAAACCGTAAATGTAATGGTGCGTATGTTCATGTCTGTCACACACGTGGCTTCCTTGCTGTGTACGTATGCAACGCCCCTCACAGTATCCCAATTTCACAGATCATGCACACGTGCAAAGCAAATAACACACGTGTGTGCGATTTACATGTGAGAGTTTAATTCGGACTTAATAATATTGAAATATGTACCGCATTTAAAATTAATTTTCAATTTATTTAAAATATGATGCATATAATTTTCTAATATATAGATACTTTCTTCAATACGATTGGTACTATTTAATCTAAATATGAAAGATTCTATTAATACCAATGTTAATAGTCATTGAATGCTCTCAATTGTCATTAACTCATAAATAGTATTATTTTTAGGTGTTATTAACAATAGAAAACATAACATAAACTTTGACAACATAATACACGATCTGAGTAAAACGAATATATACTTTATATATTGGTATATGTATATAAAACATCATATATATAAACAAGATATATATGCATATACGCATAACCACATGTTATATTTATGTAAATAATATATTTGAACAAAATCTATAAATACGGTAAAAGAATGTATCTGTTTGAAAAATAAAAATAATTTAGTATATATATATACATATTATATCTATACAATATAACATATATAAACAGTATATATTATAAATGTAAACATGTCCTGTATATATATATATAAAGACTATTATATATATGTAACAATTTTCAATATATATATATATATATATATATATATATATATATATATATATCTATATATATAACAATATTTTAAAATATATACAATGAGAACCACTATAGGTTCAATTATGTAGAACTATGAAGAAGCAGATATATACATAATTATAATTCATATATTCTTATTAAAGTTGTTCCCAATAATGACTGTATTTTGGCATACAATACTATTAAGACAAACATGTATACATATACATATTAATAAGTAATTATATATCTACTGGTTTATATATGATGTTTTTGCCTGAAATTGATCTTATTATAACTATTTTCCTATCAAAACAATAACATAATTACAAATTCGTTTTACCATATTAAGTAAATACATATAAAACATAAACCACATGTCCTTGTATTAGATTATAATATTATAACTGACCCTACCACGGTAGAAACCTAAGGGTGCATGATTATATACTTATTTTAATAAGTTACTTCAAATATTATTAATAATATAGGTTAACTACTTTAAATATGTATTTTTTTAGTTTTCAGAAATTTTATTTTCTATCGACAATTTCCGTTTATTGTTTTGAAAATTGTAAATAGCTTCAACTAAACTTGTTTGTAAATATATTTTATAAATAATGCAGATACAACTTTTTGTCACATCTTTTTAAGTATATCATGATGGTATTATTATTAAGTTGTATTTAAATCGCTTACGACTTTAGTTACGAAGTGCATGTGCATTGTAAGTATTAGGATCGAATTTTATTATATTTAGCAAACATTACTTGAAACCAAAAGATGATTATGCTGATTATCATTATCTATTAGTGTACTAATTATTAATAGTAATATTGTCCCTACAATCTTATTTTCAAGTTGATTGTTTTTAGACATTCTTCTATTGCGAAAACATTGATCATAAAATAGCTAACTTTAAAATACTTAGATTATGATATGTGTTACTTTTAGAAACCTTATTATCATAAGGTTTCTAAAAGTAGCATATATCATAGACTAAGTCATAATATGTGTTACTTTTAGACAACTTATATTATCATGTGTTACTTTTGGAAAACATATGTTAAAATATATACTACTTTTAGAAAACTTATATATCATATGTTACTTTTAGAAAATGTTATCATAATATATGTTAGAAAACTTATTAAGTATGCAACTTTATAATATGAGGTTTCGAAAAATGTGTTACGTAAATATAGTAAATATTTTTTTTTAATCTATATAAAAAAATGTGTTACGTTTACGAAATCTAGATTGTTAATTATGTTATTGCAGATTATCTATATTAATACTTATAGAAAAAGTATTATATGACATATTACTTTAGGAAAATTTATAGTTTCCGGGATGTTACTGTGTTTATTTTTGTTTAATTTTACATTCGTCGAAGTTCTCGGAAATAAAGGACCCCCTTCCTGGTGCTAACACTAGATCTCTATATGAGATACATAGATATTCGAATATTCCATCAAAGTTCCCCTTGACGTTGCGTTTATAAAGAAGATAAACACATTAATTTATCTCTCCTACATTGACCAGTAACCTATGTAGTAGCATATATTTCTTGTGGTATCTTGCTCTTACTGGATTCCAGGACAAATAATTCATCTAGTCCGGTGAAGTATCCAGCTAAGTGCTGTTACCTGTGGTAACATTACTTGGAGAAAGTTCATCATTCCTCATATGTGTCAGTATATAGCCGTGTCGAGGATATCTTATTTGGGCTTCGAATACTATATTATTTGTGATATTAAGCCAGTGTTTACTTGTAGGGTTAAGTATTTTCATGTCAGGTTGTCCAGACAAAGCATTTTACAGAGCGACCAAAGACACTTGAGGATAGAGTCTAGTACGTACTTATAACTAGTAAAATTAACATAATGTATAATACACGTTTCGTACATGTATGTTATGTTTTATAAACAAATATTATGTTATATGTTACTTTTATGAATTTATTTTTAATAATTGAATTGGAATTGTTACATAAATCTAAATTGTAAAATTAGTATTGCTGTGAATGTTAGTATTCAACATTCTCACATACGAATTATTAATTTCTAGCCATTTATGAAATATGATACAAATAATAAGGGAGAAGAAGCCAAAGAAATGCATTGGGTGTAGATATGGGGCTCTATCGTTTAGTATATTTCTTCACTCTCTAAATAAAACACGTAGTAGTATTTGTAGTCATAGTAGTAATACTATTCCTACACCAATAATAATGATGATAAAGTATATTTTGAATTGATATTGTAATTCTATATATTTGGAAAAATTATCGCATTTTACTTCGAAGATCTTTACTATTATTTAATCTATGTTACTACTTTCACAACTACTACTACTACCAGGATATATTTTTACCATGTATTTAAAGTCATTAAAATATAGTTAATGCGATTGCTATTCGTAATTTAGTTTGACCCAAACTGATTTTTATTGAAACTTTTTGATTAGTACTTCGTTGCTAAAGTTTTGTTCATTGATTTCTTCTTTCCCTTTTTTTGGATTTCTTTTCGTTCGCAAGACATCCATCATGTTAATTCGAAGAAACGATTCCCAAATGTCCAATGCGAAAAAAAAAACGTAGAAATAAAAGTCAATTACTATGATTATGGTAATGATAACTAATAATGATAATGATAATAATAATAATATTCATAATGGTACGTGGAGAGAGAATGAAAGCGAAAGGAAATAATAAAAAGGAAATACATTTAAGCGGGGCGCGTTGGGTTGCGAGAGGAACGTTGGAATTTGTCCAAACTAAAATACTTTCAAATAAAACAATAAAATAGAATTTATTAAAAGAATATATAAAATAAATTAAGAATCACGCAAACAAAAAGAAAAATGTTGGAAGTAGTTGCACGTATGATGTGTGACGTGTTTGATGAAAAGGAGAGTTAAGAACGGGGAGCAAGAAGTGTATAAAAGGTTGGATGTGAGAAGGGTGGATATTTGAGGACATATTCTGTGTATTTATCGATAAAGGAGAGGTGATTATGTGTGCAGTTGCGTTGCGTTTGTGTTATGTGCGTACGTTTGAGATTTTCAAAGGTTTCCAATCTGGCCCAATCAAGATGGTATTTGACTTTGCGGTGTGTACTGTAGCAATTGTTATTCAATTAGACGTTTAAGAAAGAAAAGAAAATACAAAGACGAAATAAAAATGGAAAATAGACCTTCCAATGCTTTCAGAGTAAAGAAGCGGGAGAATGTGTGGATGGATTAGGTAGAATAAGCAGATATTGGAATGAATTCCCCATAGATTAGGCAGGGAAGAAAGAGAGGGTTTGACGAAAGTTGTTGGGAGAAAAACGGGCGCCTGCAGATGCTAGGAATTAGATTGAAGGGATAAAATGACTGGAAAGAATTCAAATAATACTTCGCAGAACAGAGAATCCCCATGAGAAGTGTTGAAATAGAAATAACACTCTTTAGTCGGACGAAAGAAAAACAGTGAGAAAGTTTAATTCTATTAAAAAAGACATTGTCAAAATCTAAAATTACAAAAAGAAAAGACTTTTACTATCGATTAATGAAAAATGGATTCAGAAAACTACAAACATATACTGAATATTAGCATATATATATATATATATATATATATATATATATATATATATATATATGCTTATTACTAAGTAATACGTTAGTATATATCCGTTCCAATAGTGCTCGATACTAAATTAGATTTTAGTAGAGGTCGTGCCTATACATTATTTTTTTGTCTAACATAGACAAGTCGAGGTTTCCGTATATCAGACCTTCCAAGAACCACTGGCACATTTAGTCTCTGAGGCGATCATATAGACGGAAACTCCAAATCGTTGATATTACATCACACACACACATACATACACATACATACATACACACACATATATATATATATATATATATATATATATATATATATTGATTACATTGCTGGTTATACTTCTAGATCTTTAATTGAATATTTTTCTTGACAAGATTTCAACCACCTTATGCTTTAGTCAAAACATATATGCACATATAAAGCAATACATATTTGTATAAACACACATTTATATCATATATATATATATATATATATATATATATATACTTACATATGTTTAAATATTATGAACACCTTCCTCTAGATATTTTGATTGAAATCCGTTCAAGTTCCCTAATGAGAGTATTTCCTTAAGATTGAACCTAATAAATGTACCATAGTTATAATACTGGACACTTTCAGTGCTGTGTGTTTTTGACAAGAACGTTACGTTCTTCTTAGTAAACTTTTCGAAGTTATATAGTTCTCTTAGAGGTATGAATAAACTAGCAATTAATGTTTAATACACTGTATATAATGGATATTTACAATGTAGATGTTATTCCGAAATCAAATAAATGTAAGTGGCTATCATCACCTTTAAAAGTCTATCATGTCTTAAGTGTCTTCAAGATCTTCTGTCTCTCACCAGTTTATTTAGCTGACTGATATGTCTTGAAGAACAGTAATATACGTTATCGTCCCATCTTTTCTGGTGTTTACCTTTTTTCTGTCACCCTTCTAAAATCCCTTCTGGCATCAGCCATCGGTTTCTTGATGGATTTGTACATGGTTTAAGTGGTAATTACAGATTTGGGTTAAGAAATCCCGTTACTTAGGATGGTTTCGAAAAGTTTATATGCTGAAAAACAAACAATAAACGGCAAGATTCCCGAGATATACAAGATGCATCTGAAAAAGATCAGAGATTACATCGGCCGAAACGTTGTGATAATGATAATTTACTTTAACCAACATAGTCTAACTTTTTCAATCTAATTAGTGTCAGATAAATTAAAATAACTAGTGAGACCTGTGGAGATTAAACAGTTTTATCTTTCATCTGTTCTATATTGCTGCCGTGCTTAAAAAGTGGTGGTGATATATTCCCATTCTCTAGAAGTCCGGCGTGAACGAAGACCCACCACGATATATTTCAGCCTGAACAAACATTGTAGAATTGTACTTATATAACTACTATGTTTAATGCAGTTTTAGAATATATCTAGTTATGAGGATCTATCTCCAAAATCCCCGTAGGAGTTTGTGACATAGGTCGTTCTATTGACGTCCGGCGCGTATAGATAATCTATGATATTTTTGTATCATATTTGTACACCTATACCATCCTTTAATCGTAAGCCGAAGGCAGATGATGTTTATTATCTTTTAAGTTTCACGTTCAATACAACAGAATAATCAGATTAAATGTTTAAAACTGAATTCTTTTTGAATTACACGTTCGACGATCGGGCGATCTCATATTTGACAGAGAAAATGGTGTGTCATAAGGCACCTATGGATATAAACGCTCTTAGCGCATTATTATATAGATACTTAGCGGAAAGGAAACGTCAAGCGCGCAATTCGGAATTAAAATAGTTATTCAGCGAAAAAATATATTTATTCTAAAAAAAAATTGTAAGAAATATATTTAGACAAATATAAGGCTTCGTTACTATTAAGACAACTAATTGAAACAGAAAATCAAGAGAAGAGTTGTCATCATCTTTGACGGAACGGCTATTCTTTTAGATAACGAATATTATAATTTTACAATACGATATTCTAAAACACTACTAACACTTAAGCACTTGATAGAACAACATCAAAACATTTCTAGACCCATAACTTCAGTTGTGTAATCTTAATATAACATGATTTAAATGATGTTTCGTTTCATTGAAGTCGTCTAGGGCTATTGGGTCTCTTGCACTGTTTATGTTTCCAACCTGTATCATTATGTTTATGAACGCGATCTTCAACGATTATTACAGCTGGTTTCTAATATCCTCTTCTGCTATTAAAGACTCTCCTTTCATAAAATACGTGGTAAGTTCGAAAGAAGATAATCAAACAACAGAACACTTAGACTTTGATATATGTAAGATCAGATGGTTAGATTGAAGTAGTATTCATTTTACAAACTCTTACAACAAATAATTAAAATGGAACAAAATAAATAAGTTATGCACAGTAAAATAAATTAATAAAACAATATATGTAAAATTAATATTTACATAAAATAAATAGATGGTATTATTTTAATCATTCATGTACGTTCATATACGTTAATCTGTAAATTTGTTAATATCGTGTTAATTCGCATCAAGGCGTGTGAAACATATACAGGCCATAAAACTTTACTGGTCTGTCCAGGAGACATCTTCTTTACACTTAATATGTCATGTTAAGTGGACAGTTTTGATATAAAAAAATACACATATAATAAGCTTGTAAGGTTTTCTTCATTTTTATTTTTGGAATTGAGAAAAAACAATTTCCTTTAAAAGTTAGTAACTACGCCAAAGTTGTACGTTTCTTTAACCATGGAAGTTGTACGTTTCTTTCAACATGGAAGTTGTACGTTTCTCTCTACATGGTAGTTGTACGTTTCTCTCAACATGGAAGCTGTACGTTTCTCTCAACATAGAAGTTGTACGTTTCTCTCAACATGAAAGTTGTACGTTTCTTTCAACATGTAGTAAGTTGTACGTTTCTCTCAACATGTAGTAAGTTGTGCATTTCTCTCAACATGTAGGAAGTTGTGCGTTCTCCTCAACATGTAGTAAGTTGTGCGTTTCTCTCAACATGTAGTAAGCTGTGCGTTTCTCTCAACATGTAGTAAGCTGTGCGTTTCTCTCAACATGTAGTAAGCTGTGCGTTTCTCTCAACATGTAGTAAGCTGTGCGTTTCTCTCAACATGTAGTAAGGAGTGCGTTTCTCTCAACATGTAGTAAGCTGTGCATTTCTCTCAACATGTAGTAAGCTGTGCGTTTCTCTCAACATGTAGTAAGCTGTGCGTTTCTCTCAACATGTAGTAAGCTGTGCGTTTCTCTCAACATGTATTTAATAGGGGCAATATAAATTGTATATACCCTCAATCAACATTGGGATCTTGTAATGTAGTTAATAACAGGATATGGATATGAAATAAATGTTATATAATTACACTATTTTGTCAATAGATTTAAAGACAGAAAACGTTAATTGTTTAATATATACTGGTGTAATAACACATCGTAAAATAGTTATATATTAGTGTAAAACTTAGTCAATGGTTAAGAGTTATATGTAGATATAGAAAGACATGACTGGAATCATAATTTTAGTGGTGTGACTAACGATTGGCATAGGTATATTCTCGTATAATATAACTATTTTCTGCTTATTTTAGGTTGCATCAGTTACTCAGAAATAGAAAAGTAGGAGCTGTCTGTATATTATGTATGGAGAAAAAAAGCCATAAATAAAGAATCCACTGTGCACAAGGGAAAACCGCTAGCAGATGAAAAGAGAAAGTGAAAGTGAAAGTAGAACTTTGAAAACTCTTTGTGAAAGTGAAAGTAAAAGTAGAAGTTTGAAAACTTCGATAAAAGCAAAGGCTAAGTCAGATGAGAATGATCGAGAAAGGAAGGGGGTAATTAGTATACAGAACGTGCGGGAAGGGGCGATTTGCCCGGCTGTGTTTGCCTTTGCCAGGAGTGTTGCCTTAACGAGCTCGTTTTGGACATCGTTGAAAGACAATCAGCCCATCTTTACTCCTCGTCCATCTTTCGAGAACTCCTCTTCCCACACCGCCATCCATTTCTTCCTTCCGTCCGGTTGCCCTTCCTTATTTCCTTCTATTTCCAATGGTATTTGCCTAATTTACAATTTGTTTCACTTTTTCGGTGAAGTTTTGCTGGCTGGCTCATCTTGCTTTTTCTACTTTTCACCTCTTAATCTATTCCAACTTCTTCTTTCAAATGTCAATCTATCTATCTCTCTATATACGATATAGGATTCCCCCTTCTTTCTCGAATTAACGTTTCTCCACGCATACATATAACTATCTCATACATATATATATATATATATATATATATATATATATATATATATATATATATTCCATAGCAAAGACAACTGCGCTTTTCTCTATCCCTCTCTCTTTTTCTGTATCTCTCTCTTCTCTCTATCCGTTTCTATATCAATTATCTTTTTGTCACTGCTACATAATATATATATATATATATATACATATTAGATTACACGTCCTATGATAATAATTAATTTACCGAAATAACAGTTTTATCCCAGTTATCTGTCCGCTCTATGAATATTAAAATCCAGAAATAATTCTACTAAACCTTATGTCTAGAATCCTTATTATATTTAAATCAAAACTCATTACATGATTAGGATTCTAAAAAATGTATAATATTTAAAGTTTAAGGGGTCTTTAATAGAAACTGACATCCAGAGAAACTTTCTTTATACGGTTTTAATGATCATGGATCAAACAATGCGTATCTGAAATATGTGGATTCTCAAATGGCAGTTGGTCTCCATATTACGCTATCTAAAAGTCTTTGAAATACTCAAAAGAAATCGAAAGCTGTGGTATATTTATTAATTGATGTCTAATATTTATTATTAAAATTTCAGAAATATCGATGGCATCTGAATTATCACGAGGCTTGTATCTTCTCTTTACTTACTTTCTAGAAAACTAAATATAACAACATTAGCAGCTGTGTTCCAAAATTAATAATGATTAGGTATTTTTTCATAGTAATATATAAACATATACAGTACCTATATATATATATATATATATATATATATATATGCCGAAAGTCTAAGTTTATAAATAAATGTATTTTATTCATTTAAACAAAAAAATGTTTATGGTTTCTAATTTCTGTAAAAAATGTATCTACTATGGAACAATTTTCAAAGATGTGATCAACCCCTTTTTTATACTAGGGCTATCAGATACATTCACATCAAAAACAGACTAGATTTAAATCCTAATGTCAGCAGGATTGGTCATATATCTTTCTTATAATAAGAGGATCACCGCTCCTGGGGCCTATACCAGCGAAATGAAAAGGGATAAAAAAAAAACGTCTAGCTTTGTTGAAGGAAAATTCATTTGCCGAACGGCAAAGCTTATAAATAAATGAATGTTATTCCTTTACAAATAAAAAATGAATTGTTTGTGGGTTGTAATTAACGAAACAATTTTCAATAATGTAATCAACCGTCTTCATATATATATATATGTATATATATATATATATATATATATATATATATATATATGAATTACATATACATATATGTTGAAATATTTGCGCCCCGTAACGTCTGAAATTAAATTTATAAATACAGCTTTTAGACGTATGTCTAATATAAACTATATTTGGTTAAATTTAGTTTATTGCAAAGGTGGCGACGTCTAGAATCCTTTCCTGAAAGTTTGGATAACTATGATGTTGATGAAATCTTAGCACATATATGCAATATTAATGAAAAAAGACTAATCAAATGTCAGTTAGATCAGAGAATTTTCAAATGTTTTCAGCACATAGTATGGGCACAACCTCCATCAATAAATGTAATTTTTTCCGATTTCTATGAAATTTACTCGACATTGAACACCAAGTAAACAAGATTTTCTGAATTTCAATTTTTTAAGACTTCTTGAAATTTTCGCTCCATGTTCTTGCCTCAAATCATCTTTGATCAAATGTGGAATAAGGATACTATACAAAAGATTTATTAGGGTATACATCTTGATGTTTATCGTCGTAAGAGCATACACATGTGATACAAAACTATTTCTTTAATTATATACTAGCTTGATGCCTTTTTTTAAATATTTTTCCACTGATTTGTACGTCAATTCTATATTTCATTTCTTTAGATTTTCGACTGATTCATATATAATTTATACTATATTTGCGGTGTCACTGTCCGAGAAAGCAATTGTATAGAAAGTCCTATGCCAAGAGCAAACACATGATTTCTCGAGTTAAATTTTTCGAGATAGCTCATGGTTGTATAAAAATTTGATTGGAAGTGTTTTTTAGTCGCACCGACCTCCAATGTCTAATAATAAGCATTTAATTACAAAATATACACAAACGAAAATTACGAAATGAACGAAATAAGTAACAGTTACTTATTGCTTTGTACTCGTGAATCATACAGTAACTAAGAAGTACAAAGTGTGACACAATACTCAACCATGTGATAACTGCACCAACTTAGTAGCACTCATATCCATGTGAAATAAGTGTCGTCCATTTCAGTATCTAGAGATTCAGTTTCGAATTCCAGTTCCAACAGTGACTTTCTGTTCATATATGACATAGGTTTTACAATACTAATGTGAAATTCATCTTTTCGCAGCAGATGGAAGGACAGTATATTTAATTTAAACTTGAACATAAAATAAACACTATAGAAATAAAACAACAAGAATGTAATCGGTAATATCTGGTCCAGTTGTAAAAAGATGGTCCAAAAGTGTTCGTCATTACTTGTTTACTGTTTTTTCTGCTTTCATTGCTCTTTCCTCCCATTCCCTGTTCATTCTAATCTCTGAATCACGCTTAGATTCTTTAACCGACTTAGGTAAAGTTTCTTTATTCGCAATACTATTATCTTTGTGTCTCAATCTTTTGGATAAACATTGATTATATGGATTATTTGAATTATTCGGACAAGTATGTTTAACATCTCGTAATTTTCATAAAGTGTAAACATAAATTACTTTCAAACTTCATTAATTGCATATCTTAAAAATCGGAAATCTTTATGTTCGACATAAAATTTCCCTATCTCAATAACATACACGTAAATAATGTCGAAAGTGTAATCGGCCGAAACGTTGTGAAAATCACAATCAGGATGAGGATATCCGTCCAAATAATTTAAATAATATATAGTTGTCTTTATTATCACTTATTTTCAACAAAATCCTGGATCAAGGTTGATCCTACCTCCAATCAATGTATCTACTTTTATCATTATTTACTCTTCTGTTGTATCATTTTCTATTTTTTCTGATCCCTTCCTCGTTTACAATTCACTTAAGTTGAATCCTTTCAGTAAAACGCTCATTGGCTGGCTGCGATTACTCTTCATTCATTTTTACTACATATTTTCCATAATCAACACACATTCACTTTTCACCGTCAATCACCCTCACTCTTTGTTGAAGTTTCTTTATTTCTTTCTACTTTTTCTTCTCATTCTCAATGTCATTCATCTTTTTATCGTTAACCTTCGCCTCATTTAGAATCTACACCAAGATTCCACCAGTAAATATTTCATTATGTTGAATCCTTTTCTACGTTAAATTTAAGATTGTTTTTTTGCACATAGAATCAATTCACTATTTTCATGTAATCAAACGCCTTTTTTTAAAAATCTCTCTCAATTGTCTATTCTCTTTTTACCAACAGCTCTCTATTCTGGCTGTTTAATTGCAACTTACTCATCTTTTTATTTCTTTCAATCCTACGCTTAGTCTATCTCTTTCCTACTCTATCCTTAATTAGACATTTTCCACTGAATCTGTTGCTATATAATATGTGTTTCTCTTTCGGGATATTCTCATAACATTCCTCATATTCAGTCATCTCTCAATATATATATATACATATATATATATATATATATATATATGTATTGTGTGTATTTAGGCAGCATTTTTTCATTAAGGCATGTTTTATTAATTATATTATATAAAAAAAGCTGACAAAACAAATATATTCGTAATATTAAATAAATCTGACTATCATACTAAAGTCCAAACAATTCTCGATGAACACACTAAATTTAAGAAAATTAACAAAAATCCAACCAATGCATTAAAAACACAAGTTAACAAACTTATCACTGCAAACAATGCCCAAATAGGTAATTATCAACTCCCTAAAATAATCGGAGATTATAAACCCGGATATCTATACGGAACTGTTAAAATACACAAACAAAATTCCCCACTCCGCCCAATCATATCCCAAATCACTACCCCCATATACTCCCTAACAAAGACCCTAAATGAACTTATCAGCCCATATATTCCTAGCAAATACAGCGTTAAGTCCACACAACAACTGTTACAAATCTTACACAGCAAAAAGCCTGAGAATAAAACCATTGCCTCTCTAGACGTAGAAAGTCTATTTACTAACGTACCTGTAAAAGAAACAATAGATATAATCATAAATAATATATATAATAACCCATCCCTCCCTCCACTTAAAATAAATAAAACAATTCTTAAAAAGCTACTAACAATTTGCACCACTGAAGTACCTTTTTACGACCATATGGGAAACATATATACGCAAATTGACGGGGTATCTATGGGTTCGGTTCTCGGCCCGACTTTTAGTGAATTTTACATGTCCAATCTTGAAAACCTAACATTCAACACAAATGAAAAACCTCCTATTTACGTTAGATATGTTGACGATATACTAATTCTAGCCAATAACACTAAACAAATTAATAAACTTAAAGACCTATTTCAAAAAAACTCTGTCCTTCAATTCACTATAGAATTAAACACTAATAATAAAATCCCATTCCTAGATGTACTAATTGACACTTCTAACAATACATTCAACACCTCTACCTATAAAAAACCAACCAGCAAAAACTCCAGCCTATTAAATTTTAAGAGTGAATGCCCCCACCGTTATAAAATAGCTATCATAAAAAATTTACTAAACCGAGCAAAATTGATTTCCTCCTCTAAAAAAACATTATTCATCGAACTAAAAAATATAAAACAAGTATTAATTAACAATGAATTTCCCAACTACCTCGTCGACGAACTAATTAAATCAATGATAAAAAACCTTACAAACACTAATATAAATAATAATAATACACAACATAACTCCAATTACATCAACATATATTACCGCAACCAAATGCAGCCAAACTTCAAACTAGAAGAAAAAGTTATAAAGAATATTACACATCGATATATATCTCCAACAGATAAAGAAAACAAAATCAAATTAATTATTTATTATAAAAGATTCACAACGCAAAACCTTGTAGTAAAAAACAACCCCTCTCCGACCCCAAAAACACTAGAAAGAACCAATGTAGTTTATAAATTTGAATGCCCTTTAGGAGGATGTACCTCCCAAAATAATAATTGCTACATTGGTTTTACAACAACCACTCTATCCCGCCGCCTCACTATGCACCTCGCAAACACTAGTTCAATATACAAACACCTACAAACGCACAACTGCCCTACATCTGAGTTGAGACAGATATTAGTAATGAACACAAAAATAATACATTCCGAAACTAATTTAAAAAAATTAAAAATACTTGAAGCCATATACATAAAAACGCAGCAACCTAAAATCAATAACATTTCATACGAGACAAGTAAAACTATTTTAAAATGCTTAGTCTAGTTCAGTGATATCAACCGGTGTTTCCTAATTCAATTAAAAAAATAGGGACATCTTATTAAAATTACTTACTGCCTATCTCCCCCATTTTCCTTCTCCATAATTATTAGACGAGACAAAATTAAATCAGCCATTATTTTAAATTAAAATAATAAGAATAATAAATAAAATTAATTAAAAAAAACGAAGAACTGTTTCAATTGTCACATTTTAAAATGTAGACGTCCGTATTTTACGCTAACGGTTTGCCGGCGTATTTTTTAAGAAATTCCATTCTTTCACTCGCTTTTTATTCATTTTTTGCCATAAAAGACCTGAAGATGATTCCGGAGAGAATCGAAAACGTTAGTCAAACACATGGATCCTTCATCAATTCATTCCATCTACACGTCAAAAAGATCATTCGACGAATGGAAAAAATAAAAAAAGGAATCACTAAACAGAAGATTTCTGTCGTCTTTAATAAAACATGCCTTAATATATATGTATATATATATATATATATTGTATAAAAAAGATATTAATAATACAGGTTTTCCCTGCTTGATATATGCCCTTATTTTCTTGATTAATGCGATCACTAAAGATAGCTATCCCAAGAAATAAATGCATCAGATACAGGACCATTTTATAAATATCTATGGGTAGGCCGAAACAAATGTATGCGTGTAATATAAACATATTTTTAGTGAAATAGTGTGAATCTGTGCATCTTTTACATCTGATGTGTTTTAAATTAAAATATTATTTTATTTTAGCTCTAGCATCTACTATTGAGCTATTGCCTTTGCGTTATGGTATAACATTTATAATCAAATATCAAGATTCTGAATATATATATATATATATATATGTATATATATATATATATTAAAGAAGGAAAGATGAAGATAAAAAAGTGCATAAAATTACATAAAATTGATACAAATTTTATTACATCGAAAAGTTCAGATGCTAGGAGTTACACTAATCCTTTGAAAAACCATTGTTTAAGATTTGGGGTAACTCCTTGCATCTGAACTTTTCCTTCTTTAAAATGATTGCTCTACTCAACGTATTGAGCTTTACTTTATCACGATATACCACTTTACGATACTTCACTTATCGTTAATTCTATCATTATTATTATTAATATATATATATATATATATATAAACATAGTTCACCCTAAACAAGTCAGGCCGCCACTGTAGACGTAAGGGGCTACTGAGAAAAAGGGAGAATATTTTTTTTTTGGGGGGGGGGGTCAACTTAAATAGGGAGCTTCGCAGTGAGATGTCTGTTTACATTGGTTTTAAATTTCTGCATGTCAGTACCGTGGAGAAAACAGGGGGCAGGAAAAGAGTTCCAGAGGCCAGCAGCACGGGCAAAGAAGCTATTGGAGTAGAAAGCTCTCCGGAATCTGGGGGCCTACACGGTGAATGGATGAGATTAACCTGATTGTCAAGTTGGTCTAGTGAATTTACGTCGAGGGGGTCACTAGAGTAGCCGGTTCATCGGAGCATAATCCATTCAGGTATTTGTAAAACAAGCGCAAGGATACTACATTTCGATGATAGGAAAGGAGCTCGATCTTTGTTGAAGGTGAAGGAACTATTAAGTGGTCGACTCTTTTTTGGATCTTGTCAAGGAGGGAGAGATTAGTAGATGATGCACCAGCCAAGATGTGGCAACAATACTCCATGCATATATATATATATATATATATATATATATATATATATATATATATATATAGATGCTAGGATAAAGTAAAACCATTTCAATATTTTAGTTTTCTCGGTTTCCACATTTTAAAAACTTACGCAGAAATAAAAACACAACTTTACTTCTCAGGGATATTACTCATATGTTCTTTAATAAAATGTAAATTATTTCCGATCATGATTTTTGTTTATTATGTTTTGGGTCGTAATTTTATAAATGTTTCCATTTTAGCAGTAATCCGCGTGGGACTACGTCATTTTTTAAATGAACTGCAGCGAAGTACTCTATTATAGTCTAAGTAACATTGAAATATAATAACACATTAAAATTTACTAGTCTAAATAAAAATGTCACATGTGGACATAAATGCTATTTAATTCTAACTTTTAAAATCTCACAATATGAAATGTATGTTATATGTATATATATATATATATATATATATATATATATATATATATATATATATACATATATATATATCATTATCTGCAAAAATTTAAAGCAACATCTTTGATTTGATTCAATCGAAAATGCATTAACATTTCGAAGATTAGCTGAACATAATTTTTAGAAACCATTTTTCTTTAAAAGCGATCTTCATTTAAAAACAGTCAATTTATCAAAATAATATTTTCAATATTTTATATTCAATTAGTTAAGTGTCGCTGTTGCGTAATTCCATTAATTCTTATTAATTAAAGAATTCTTTAATTAAATTGTTTTCTACACATCGTTTATTGGATGTCAATTTCTATGATTCTTCTTGAGTAGGATTTTCTCAGATATTGCGCATTAGTCCCCTCTCTCCCTTTCTCTTTATACCTCTCTATCCCTTAATCACTCACAATGTTATATTTCCTTATCACTATTTCGCGAGATTCTACTTAATATTACACTTTGTTTTTTAAAAAAATCAAATGAACGTTCCTGACTATTGAATAATAATAAGTACTCTTTAAATGAATAATAATAAGTACTCTTTCAATGAATAATTACGTATTTCTTTTGACTGCCCATTTGTATCGTTTGTTTATATTATAACTAGAAAGGTATCCGCCCCAGCGCAGATAAACTTAATTTCCAGAACAGTTTTGCAATAATTTCATGGTCTGTTATCGAGGTTAAAAGTAAGATATAATGATTGTAAACCTTATGTCTAGAATCATTATTCTATTTTTTTTCTCAAAATCCATTAAATGATTATAATTCTAGAAAATATCTAATTTTTTATGTTTAAGCTCAATAGGTCTAAATAATAAACTGAAATCGATGGAATCGTGCTTAATTAGTGTTTAGGGATCAAAATGGATGCAACTCTGATCTCCTATTATGCAGCCTACTAAAACGTTATAATACTCCTTAGAAATGAAAGTTGTAGAATATTTATTAATTAATACTAATACCTATTGTTAAAGTTTTACGAAAATCGAAATAATCCGAATTCTCAGAAATAGCCTCTACCCCATTTTACACTATTTGCATGCAACTAAATACAACTAAATATAGCCCACATTTGGACCGTTTCCGCCTAACAAAAGTGTCTCAAAATTATGAGTTAATTAGTTTAAGAGTGAATCCTGTACTAACAAATATGCAAAAATGCAAACATACAAAACATACCTAACTTTATAAATATTCATATCAAAGTTATATGCATATCATTGTAACAAGTTATATGTATATCATTGTAACAAGTTATATGTATATCATTGTAACAAGTTATATGTATATCATTGTAACAAGTTATATGTATATCATTGTAACAAGTTATATGTATATCATTGTAACAAGTTATATGTATATCATTGTAACAAGTTATATGCATATCATTGTAACAAGTTATATGTATATCATTGTAACAAGTTATATGTATATCATTGTAACAAGTTATATGTGTATCATTGTAACAAGTTATATGTATATCATTGTAACAAGTTATATGTATATCATTGTAACAAGTTATATGTATATCATTGTAACAAGTTATATGCATATCATTGTAACAAGTTATATGTATATCATTGTAACAAGTTATATGTATATCATTGTAACAAGTTATATGTATATCATTGTAACAAGTTATATGTATATCATTGTAACAAGTTATATGTATATCATTGTAACAAGGCGAATCTCCAAAAACTGTCTATTTTATATACATGATTAATCCAGTTCAGATGTGTTAATAAAATGAACACAAAATTAATATATTTAGAGAAGTACTCAATACTAAGTAGAGCTTTATAAATATATATATTATAAACAAAAATATAAGTCCCTAATCTCTTGTCGAGCACTCTCGTTGGGTAATATCTTCTGTTGCTTTTTAGCGTAATGCAAAGATTTTTGTTACTAAATAAATTGAGCGCAGCGGCTCGTGTTTATATGAATAGACATCAATAGATATCATTTAGAAGCGCTGCTCACGTAGTATCATGGTATAGAGCTACCGACTACCAACTAGATGGTTGATGGTCCAATCTCTGGCTTGGGAGTGATGCTAGTCTAGCCACACCGAAGGGATGTGATACAACGACACGCTATGTATGTGGATGAATATATATATATATATATAATATATATATATATATATATATATATATATATATTCCTCTAATCACGTGAGTACAAACGTGCAGGACGTAACAATTTAACGTGTTTAGAGCAAGTGTTTAAATGAATTCGGAAAGAAATTCCCACTCTATTTTTACAATGAGACTTATGTTCTTCTTTTTATATCAATTGATAATTTTCTCTGTTTATATTATTTTAAGCTTTCCAACTTGAGAATCGTACCTTCTTTCTTATACTTTTTTACTTCACCGATTATTTAATATTAATATAAATGCGAACACTGGCGAAGCATAAGTGTCCACCGACATTTATAACGGATGGTGTACACTCGGTAATATAAAAAAAAGATGAGAACTTCCTGATAACCTGACGCAATATTTGGTCGCAAACGTCTACGAATTTCCTCTCAGTATAAGCCCTTCTCTGACACTCTAATTTACGATAACAGCGAAATCATTATCACTTCACTCAAAGATAATAATCTGTTGCTTTAAGTATTCGCCCAAACAAACGTATCACACCTTTGACACGCCGCAATTTCAGACTAAACAAGCACCCACTAGAGATAAAGTGATGCCCATCTCACACTCATCAATCACCAATGATGATTAAACAACGTTTGATCACCGTCAAACATACAGTCATATTTCATACACACGTTAACACTAACACATTTACGATGAAATTAATCTTAAGAACAACAAAATCTATCAGTCTTACTTACATGATGTAACATATTGTAATTTCCTAAATCAGTTCTTTTCTGAATCGATTCTTTTCAACAAATTCATGACGCTGTCAATTTAAATATATTTAATATAAGTGTTTACTGTTTGCTCTAAAAGACTTCATTCATGATTTTAAACTATCATACAAATAATTCAAGTATGATTTTAACGTGTATACATATAAAAGACTTTGCGTGAAGCAGTAGCAGTGTATATATATATATATATATATTATATATAATATGTTATATATTTATATATTATATATATTTATATATTATATATATATATTTTATATATTCATATATTTTATATATATATATATATGTTATATATATTATATATATGTTATATATTTATTTTGTTATATATTTTATGTGTGTATATTATATACACATATATCTTATATATTTATATATATTTTATATATATATATATTGTATATATATATTTTATATAAATATATTATATATATATATATATTATATATATATATATATGTTATATAAATATATTATATATATATATTATATATATATGTATATATATGTATATATATATATTTATATATATATATATTTTATATAAATATATTATATATATATATTATATATATATATATATTATATAAACATATATATAGTTTATATATATATATATGTATATATATATATTTATATATATATATTATATTATATATATATATATATGTGTATATATATTTTATATATATTATATTTTATATATATTTTATATATATATTTTATATATATATATATATATATTATATATATATCATATATATATTATATATATATCATATATATATCATATATATATTACATAAAATGAAATAAAATATAAAACTAAAAGTATACTTTTAAAGGATAGAACTTATAGTGAAATGGTTTAATCTCAATATACGAGTTAGAGCAATTATAAAGATAAATAAAAGAAGAGAGATAAAGATGTACAAATGAAAAAACTATTTCAACTTCGATTGTTCAATGCAAGGTGTACTCAGTAAAACATGTTCTTTTCTTTCCTTAAGCCAAGGCTTTTCAAAGATATACATCTTATCAGAGGAATTAAATAGATGGATAAGTTGGCAGTGGAAAAGCGAAAATTAAAATGTCAAAAAAATGTAACGTAATGATGAGTAAGAATATGCGTGTTTAAAAATAGAGTCTGTCCAGTTGGGGAATGTCCGCTGATTAGGTGTCCGCTCAAAGGAGATTTAAAGATGAAAAAAGGGTTTCGTGAAGGCAGCGTTTAAAATGTTCAAAATGAAGTAAATCCAAATAGAAAGATATTTAGTTTAATCGTAGATGGAACGCACTTATTCGAGAATTAGTGCCATTTTAAAATACTTCCGTGGACCGGGAATGAAAGTAGTTTTCTTCAGAAGTTGAGTTTGAAATTTGTATATTAAACGCAGGTAGTCGGGAATTGAAGTAGTGACGTCCGTCGAGTCTAAGAAAAGCGAGAACTCTAGTTAGAGACAAGGACAAGGACGGAAGTGGGGTAAGGGGTAAAGATAAAAGATAAAGGAGGTAGGTGATAGGGTTCGCTAAATTAACTATAGATCATATTGGAAGCACACATTTCACACTCAACTTCTGAAAAACTACTATGTATATTATATATATATTATATATATGAGAGAAATCAACAATTCATAGAATTAGAATGGTATTTTTCAGTATTCTATCTTGCAACACGTTATATTTTCGAATTCTTATTCAGAAATATAACGTGTTGAAAGATAGAATACTGAAAATAAGGCGATGCTTTTAAAATTAAAAAAACTGAATTGTTTCTAATTTTGACTTTGAGTTGTATGCACGAAGCTTGATATAATATTTTTTGGAAATCAACCATTTTTTAAGTGTTTCTAGTTTCTTTTATCGCAAGTTATTGTCTACTCTATCTATTCGGCGATTTATTATGACTGCACAGTTTTTGATATGAAGATCACACCGAGTGTTACGTCGCAGCAAATAAAAATCTGAATTTTGTAAAATGAAAAAAAAAAAAAAGGAATCTTACTCTAAACCAACCTCCGTCTTTCATTAAAACGGACAGACTCAAAATATAAGACAGTTAGATAAGTTTCTTTGGACTATGCTAAAAGGTCACAAAAAACCAATTTTTACTTCCCAAATTTCCTTTTCTTTATTTTCTATATTTCTTGTTGCAGTTTTTTTTTCTACTGACAATAATATTTCGCTATCTATCGGTAATACTATGTCTAAAGTAAAAACACTACTTTTCTCAATTGGATGTGTTTGTTTTATCTGAGAAAGAATATAGTAAACCCAAAACAACATATGAACTAAAGTCGCTAGTTATTCACTTTTTGAAGGAAAATTCAGAGACAAGTTCACACAAATAGTTAATTGAGAGCTTTATCGTTCTTGTGTTACTAGCACTCTAAATATTTTAAATGTAAAAAAATGAAATGTGTAACTTCATTACTTCATATATATATATATATATATATATATATATATATGTATATATATTATACATACATTATAACTAAATCAAAAAAAAAAAACAGACGGATAAAAATAGAATCGACTCATGACCTTTTATATAACTTCTTTTATATCAAATGACTTCAGAAATTACTGAATAATTTAATATTAAAATATTTACACAAATCCAACACATGAACTAGAAGGTCATGTGTTATTTTTAAATTTACAATAAACAGAACAAAACAAAAGTAAAGAAATACAATATAAAAATAAGCGTATCTTATGCGAATGAGAAAGATGTCTGCTGTCAGGTGGCGGGGGAGATAGTTACGTTTAAGGTACGTATCACATTTTTCTAGTAATTTGGCGGGTCTCTGGACATGTGAAATAATTGCGTAAAGATAAACCGAATGTATTGGATATGCCCATACTCATGAATTGAACACAAAACATACATATTCTTGACGATTAGATAAAGAGAAAAGGAACAGAGAATAACAGAGAATTGAATCTTATATATATTTGAAGAACGTTCGCTCGCAATCGCCAAGGGAGACGTCCAACATGTCTAAATATGACGAGATATTAAGCTAGATGCATTGTGCATAAATATGTTAATCCTTTAAAGTTTTATACAATAAACATTGGGACTTGTTCCCGGCACTGAATTATATATCACGCTGCTATTTGTTGAGACTATTTGCGTGTGTAATACTCTTAAACAAACAATTAATCGAGCCCGCATGGATGGGAAAATCAGCAGGAGAAACTAATTCCTTTGCAATATTACACTTCGAAAAAGGTGACCACCTCTAAATGGTGTCGCCTTAAGCACAAGGCTAACAAGTCCAGCGATTAGTGAAAGGTGAATATTATAAATGACTCATTACTTTTATTTCCTAATTAATCTGTATTGGCTTTTATTATCATTTTAAACCATAATTTACTCGAACTTGCGTCAAGTAGCGAATACGGTAGACATTTTATATATGAGACATTCGGATTTGCTTCATGTGTCACGCTGTTCTTTTGGTAAAACTCTGAATTGTTTAAACTGATATCTTTGTTTTTTGTAGAACCTTAACAGTATGACTTATTTTATAATAAAGTCGTTTTCTGGTTAAAGAATATGTATGTACAGAATATACGATATTTATGCAAGTATGCATTTTCCGATTAACATTAAATATAAGACACTATATAAATATGATAGACCTCTGTGTGCCTCCTTCTCAGTCATTCTGAGTATTTGAGTACTAATTTTAGCCATTTAGACCTAGGAATATGATATTTTCTCATGGATGTTAACCATATGTGTATGTTTACATTCAAATGTATTCTCTCAAGTCAAGGAGGTAGCATTTTACAGGTACTTAACATTTAAACATTATGTTTAAACCGAAAATTTAGGCTAAACTCCAGAAAATAAAATAATTTGTCAGTTGAGAGCGTCATCATAGCAATCATCGTTTGATTGTGTCGGAGTAATTTGTGGCTCCGCGCCCTTTCTCTGTATCTTACATACAGCGGTTAAATGAATTCGTGGACAGCCTTAAAAAACGTATTACTTCTTATGTGTAATGTTATCATATTCAGAATGTCTTAGGAGATTTTAATGTAAATATGAGTACAATAAAAGTATATTATGTATTTACACGAATTATAAATGGACTTTTTTTTACATTCGGTAATACCTGGTGTGCTATTCCTCAAGGCAACATTCGTCTTTCACTGAACAAAGGGCATTCTAGGAAATATGAAATTGACATGAGATCTCTTCCTTCGTGAATCAGATGATTCTGGTGTTGGCATTAGTTTCCCCGATGATTTTCTAGTTAGAAATCTTTCTGGAAAGACATCGGGTACTTACGAGAAGGACCACGAGAAGGTTGCACATCTCTAAGTGAAAGTGTTACTGTGGAGTCGACATCCACTTAAGAAACGTCACCTCCCGACATGAGATCACCAGTCGCATGTATATCCCGGTCAGGAAAGATAACATACAGCGCCTAGTATTCCAAAATGGTCACCCGTCTAATATTAACAAGGCTGAACTTCGCTTAAACTCAGTTATCTACAGAGAACCGGAGTGTCAACATGATTGTGTAGTATATAGACTAGTCAGATCCGTGAAAATTAGACGGTATTATTTGACTATATAATTTAATATGTGTTTTATTTTTAAGTTCTGCTATACACCTATGATAAATAAATGTTTTAAAACATAAACATATACGAAATCAACTAGAATAGTAAGCTTAAAAATGAAAAAACAAAACATAAGCATGTGATACAAATAATTGGTTTGTCAAATAAATTGTTTAATCCGATAACAATGACAAACACCTTTCATCAAATTAAGAATATTACTTTGTATTATGCCGACTACTGTTCTTAACTAGAATGTTATATGCACAACGTTTCGGCCGATGTAATCACCGACCTTCTTCAGCTTATTTTAGGAATCGGGTATAGGTAGAGAACTTCAAACGGAACCCTTTATTTAATACACGGGGTAGACTGCTCTCGTTCCGTCAGTAATAAAGATTCGACATGAAGATTCCCGAGTTCGACAAGATGTACCGGAAGAATATCGAAGGTTATGTCAACCGAAACTTTGTGAACATAACATTCAAGAACAGAACAGTAGTCATAATAATCCAAATAATATAAATCTTCAAACCTCATCTTAAAATTTAGTACAAATAATAAGAATAATATATGAATATAAACGTCCTAATTCTATTCGGCATGACGCCACATCAATTTATTCGCGAGCGATATTAACATTTGTGAGTATTTAGCTGAGAATATTGTTTTAATACCAGCCATATTATGCAAATAAGCGACATCAAAGGACTTAACATTTATTTTCATATTTTTATATATCGGATGTCATAAGAGATAAAGGCCGTACTAACGCAAAAAACAGTCACACTATAATTTATACCACAAGCTTTAAATCAAACATGTTTCTGAGTTAAAAAAAAAAAAAAAAAAAAAATGGATTAATTTGGAAAACATATAAAGTAACATATCCGCCAACCGGACAATGCCTAGTCGCCTTTCTCGAATTCGTATACAATCACAAGCTCTCAATCTACCGGCGTTACGAATGACATATTCTTAATTTCCGTTCGAATGTTTTCTTTGGTCGTTGCTACATCCCCACCCACACCTCGCGTCACTTCTGATGTACTATTTAACATTGAGACAAATTACAATTCGAGCGAAAATACGTACACTCACCAAATCTGTTTTTTTTTCTCACCGAGTGCCGCATTAAAGTATCCGCATAAAACGGCATACGTATAAATGTCGGTCAAGAGAGCAACGTGAAACACAAACCTATTTTGGTTTCATTTTGTTTTGTTGTTCGCCACAGTGAAACCTTTCGTTGTTTAAGCCTTATTTGTAAAAAAAAAAATAGAAAATTGATCGAGTTATGGTGCGAGCAAAGAGGTTTAATTGTTATATGAAACATTTCTTAATGCTGTATTCACCTTGGCGCAAAAGGTGGTATCCCACCCCTACAGGAAAATGTAAGACAAGGTCAAAAGAGAGATAGTGAAAAGACAGCGCACAAAAGGTGTGTGGCCTCTGGCACACAATTACGTCTGCTAGGCATTCTCTGGTAGTGGTGTTTAGCAATAAAATAATCCTTGCTCAAAGAGAAAAGGGAAGTAAAGCCTGGGAGGGTGAACCTCCTAGAAGTTCAAAGAACAAAAACTCAGCTTATAATAAGCAAGGGCACCAACTTGAAAATGGACCAGACTATGTCGTACTGATTATCGAGGGCGCATCATCGACTGATATGAAGCAAATAACTAAGGTTTAACTTCGGCGTCTCATGTTCTACTTTGAGCGAGGCTATTTCTCTAATATTCACTAATAACTATATCTCTACATCAACCAGTTGTCCCTCCTTCTAATGGGGGCACGATAAAGTATCTTTGGTAAGGCAAGGAGACTAGTAGACGAACACACTTCGAAATCAACCTTGAAACGAGACAGGTTTGTCAAGTAACACGTAGTGCATCTATATATATATTTCTATATTTGTTTTTTTATTAAATCACTTCAGACCAAGCATGAAGCCACTAGATGTAACAATCTAAAATAAGTATCACTTTAAGGTTAAAAACTAGCCAACGATACTTGTTATATGAATAGAAAATAGCAATTCTTCCCCCTTTGGCTGAAACATGGCTCATGGAATGTGAAGCCTGCTGTGCAAAATCAGTTACGAGGCTTCCGAAAGAAAACCCAAGGTCTACATTCTACTTTCTCTATATAGCCATAACTTGTCTGGTAGAGAGAGTGGGTCATGTTTACCCTTATAACACGATCGTTTTGACAGAAAAAAGAACTATCGTGTATATATATATATATGTATGGCAATCCTCCAAAAGATAATAATCCGAAATATAAGACAACCGAAACACATCGTGTAATATCGAGGAAAAAGTCAACTATTTTCACTATGTAAGACGTGATATTACTGCGGATAATGGCTGATACCGAGTATTATTATACATTGTCCTTTCTCCTAGACATGTATAACAACGATCACTAATGGTATATAATTTATTACATCTTCGATAAATGAGAGTAACATAAATGTACCCATACATTATTACATACTCATAGTGAAAGTGATGCAATAGCCCTGACAGAATTTGAATATAGTATGCTTATTTCTACACACCCACACACACACACACATATATATATATATATATATATATATATAAATATATATATATATATATATATATATGCTGGTGGATTTAATTCTAAAGACCAAAAAAATCAGTCGGCAATCATAATTATTTTATTTATTTCGGCAAATGTTATATTTTTTCCTTTCTGTCTTACACGGCTTTCCCAACCAGTTAAGAAAATATAGTCTTCGGTTTAACAAGCTGCTTTTCATAGACATTCTTTTAATAATTTAATAATCAAAACACACACAATATTAAAAAAAAAAAGAAATGCAATGTGTACAAGAAAGATGAGAAGAATGGCAAGTCAAACACGAAAAACTCACTTTAAAAATGACAATCAAGGAATCCCTCGTACATCTGACACAACGTAAGCGGATTCCTAAACTTATGTTTAATTATTAAATGATTGTCTATCAAGTGCGCCCTGTTAAACCAAATACTATTTTTCTGAACGGGTTGCGAAACGCGTGTAAAACGGAAAGGCGCCGAAATAAAGTAAAAAAAATATTAAAAAAGGGACAATTATGATTGCAGGCTAATTCCTTTTTGGAATTGCATTTAATAACCAATCAGTATATATGCCCTACGCCGGAAAATAACTTCATTTAGCCTGTTTTTGAACCAATTCGGATATTTTTATAAAAGGATATATACCTTATATATATATAATATTATATATGTATTTATATAAACTCGGATATATATATATATATATATATATATATATACATACATACAAGACGGGTCAAAACTATCTTTTATTCTTCGATTAAATTCGAAAATTCAGAATATTGACATATTAAAATATAAGTAGCCTAAAAGTTCAGTTATTAGATATACAAATTCAATTGCGTAGTCATTCACAATATCTCTCATATATATATATATATATATATATATATATATATATATATATTTATATATAATGTGTATGTGTGTTAGGTGTGTGTATATGTTAGGTACGTGCAAAATCAACGGCCAATCTCAAAAATGTAAAAACATTTAGACCCTCCCTTCACTTAAAAATTATCTTAAATTCAGAGAAATCAACAAATTTTAATGTTTAAGTATGTATTAAACAACGATCACGAAATGAAAACATTTTTTTTTAATCTTAGTGAAAATGTATTATTTTTGAAAACAAAATACACTTTAACTAAAGTTATATTTTTATGTATTAATAAAAAAATGCGTGATTTTTTTCTTTAAAAATAAAGCAGTGTTGATGTTTAAAATTGAAAAAAATATTCTATCGTATATATTACGAAAAAAGCCCCAAAATTCCGTGTTAATAAAATCACTAACTCGAAGAAAAATAAATTTCTTGAATTAAAGTTTATCAATGAATAAAGCTTTGTTTAATCAATATTTTCACAAAAAAATAATAAAAGTGCAAAAAATAGTTCATGTGATTTTAATGATTTTTTAGGAAAAATATAAAATGCGAATTAAGTATATTTCCTTTTCATACATGAACGTGTCATCATCAGCATAAGAAATTTATTTTGTAATTTTAAAATAAACAACAAATTAAAAATGTGAGAATCAGGATCATAACGAAAAAAAGGATTGAAAAAATTGGATAACTTCTACTAACGCTTGCCTTGGAGAAGTATGGTAGCGCTGTTCTGTAATAAACAAGCGGGATTAGCTCACCAACCACCACTCGAATTCCCTACACTGTCCTCAAAATGTTATTTTAACACATTCAACAATTTCGTTATTTTCACAAATAATCGTCAGTTATTTGGAAAGATTAAACTGATGTTTCTATTTGTTTTGTTATATTTTCATTAATAAATATTATTTTAAAAGTTTTAAACAATTATTTATTAATAAATAAATAAAATTCAAACATGACATTTTCTTTCAAAATTTAATTATATTTATTTATTACTAAATAAATGTTATGTTTTTAATTTTTTCAATGAATATTGTGAATGTAGCAATTGACTTTAATTTACTTTTTCAAACTAAATAAAATACTAGTTTAGCTTTATTTTAAAAGAATTAATGTTATTTATCGTTACGACACATGTAAGAAGTCTTACAAGTGTCGTAACAATAAATTAGTAAATTATTCTTTAATAATTAATGTAATTTTCAATTACATTAATTGTGAAAGAATACATTGATAAAAGTAATTGTTCAAGATTTTAATAAATCATAATGTAAAAATAAGTAATAAAATTTACACGGTTCTTAGCGTAAGAATTTACACAAAATAAATATTACTGCAAACGAGTCTTCCATACTTTTAGCTTTTGTAGTCATATTTTCTGTTTACTCGGCGAAATGATGTCCGGAACCTAACTTTAACTTTTTTAAGATAATTAAGTAATATTTAGTAAAAGAAAACAGGTATATTATTTTGTAAGTCACTCTCTTAAGACTTTAATTTAATAATTATCTTTGAAACAGTTTTAAAAACACTGATATTGACTTTTCCAGCGAATTTTAAACTTCTTTTGTTAAATCTGCAGTTTTACGTGATGTTACGCTTTTTTTAGTAGCTTCGATACCATTTTCGATTCTATTTCTTTTACTTTTTTTTAATAATTATCTTTGAAACAGTTTTAAAAACACTGATATCGACTTTTCCAGCGAATTTTAAACTTATTTTGTTAAATCTGTAGTTTTACGTGATATTACGCTTTTTTAGTAGCTTCGATACCATTTTCGATTCTATTTCTTTCACTTTTTTTAAATAATTATCTTTGAAACAGTTTTAAACACACTGATATTGACTTTTCCAGCGAATTTTAAACTTCTTTTGTTAAATCTGCAGTTTTACGGGATATTACGCTTTTTTTAGTAGCTTCAATACCATTTTCGATTCTATTTCTTTTACTTTTTTTAAATAATGTCTTTGAAACAGTTTTAAACACACTGATATTGACTTTTCCAGCGAATTTTAAACTTCTTTTGTTAAATCTGCAGTTTTACATGATATTACGCTTATTTAGTAGCTTCGATACCATTTTCGATTCTATTTCTTTTGTTTCCTTTATGATATTGATTTAATGTGTTTATCTTTCAAACACAATCAAAAGTTAAACGGAAACTAATTTTAAAAATTTAGAAAATACACTTTTAAGAACTATAGTCAGTACAAGCGACGGCCATTTTCGCACGCACTTAGTGTATGTTAATATATTTCTATGTACAAAATTCACTCCTAAACTAATTACCCCGTGGTTATGAACTTTGAAACACACCTTCTAGGAGTAAGGAGATTAAATGCGTGCTTTATTTCGTCCAATGTCGTTTTACAATAAATAGTAGAGATAAATTAATAAATATTCTCCAAATCTTATTTTCTTTTGAGTGTTTTAAAGGTGTCGAGGGGGTAATATGGGCACAAATTTCAAATATTTACTAGATTTGCATTGAATTTCATCCATAAGCATGTGCCTCTAATTGTGCGAGATTTCTTAGATTTCAGTTTCTTTATAAAACATTAAAAAAACATGTAATGAAATTTTATTACAATTGAAATAACGTACCTAGAAAAAAAGATTTATTAATAGCATATCTTGATTTTTACATTCGTAAGGGATCATACAATTTTGGGAAAATAGTTGTGTTAGCTGATATTGTTTTAGCCGTATACGGGTATTCTTCTATGATAGATATATAAAACGAAATGTTTGACGGACGTACTCTACGAAAGGTTTCGGAATTCCGAAAGAAACTCCTTTTTAAAAACGAATCAATTTATTTAAATTCATAACGGGAGCTTACAATTAAAATTAAATATCCTTTGTTCGATGACAATATGTTAATTAGGTAAACAGTTTTGTATTGTTAAAGTGAATAATTTTGTCATTTTTTATATTTTTGAGGGGGTGTCCTTACTTTCTGATTAGATTCCCCAAGACGAAGAATCTCTCTCGGAATACTTAAAAACTGCATAGCAAATTGGTGCTAATGATATAGTTTGGTCAACAAATAGTTTACTATTTTTGGAATTGAGCTGTTTTTCTTTCAATTCGTACTTTAGAAAGTAAACTTAATCATATATTTATTTGTATGTATGTATGTATTTATGTATGTGTGTATGTATGTATATAACGAAGCTGTTAGCAGTCATATATACATGATTAATACACATGTATATATTTAATATCATTGCAAGTAAACAAACCCCAATTTATATAGGGCATCTCTCTTTGTCCTCCTTTCTCTCATTCTTGATATATATTGCCATAACGAATAAAAAGATTATATATATGTATATATATATATATATATATATATATATATATATATATATATATATATATTCATATATTTGCCATGGCAATGGAAATAATGCGTTCATTAGGGCAATTAGACACGTATTAATTCGGCAAACTTCTGTCATTAGCGTTTGCTTAAGCATAAATTATTTCATGGCTTGCTGTTTGACAAGTCTTCATGTGTTGTTAACTGATACGTTTTAACCCAAAAAGGACTACGTGTATCTACGTCCACACTGCCATTGCCTATTCCCAGGAGTCCAAAACGTTGGCGGAAGTGCTGGCAATCGGAAGTAGATTGTTAGATACGAAACAGGAAATGGAAAAACGGGAAACAAAGTAAGAGAGACGCAAGATGAGGAGAAATGTCGACTTTGAAAATGGAACGGTTGTTATCAACTAATAAAGATAAAGAAAGCCTAATTAAATAGTTGGAAATCGATTGAAACTGATCAGAGAAAATGATAAGACCCGATGAATAAATAAAGGGAAAGGTAGGAAAGGGGAATTGTAAAATAACTAATTGAAATATGGGTGAGTGAGGAAAAATAGATTAAGAAGTGATGTTAATGGTTTGTGATTTCTTTTAGGAAATTTTAAAGAAAAGGAAGGAAAAAATAGGACAAAAGTAAGGGATGGAAAAAGGAAGATAATTTAGAAAAAAAAAAAATAGGAGAGGGGAAGTTTAAAATGGCTATAGATATTAAAGACAAATGTTGATACTAAAACAAAAAATAAAATAGAACGAAAAATCGAAGGAATTAAAAAGAAAATATTTAAGGACAAGTCAAAAATGGAAATACAGGAGATAAATTTAAAGTTTTAGGGAAAATTTTCAAAAGCTTGGGGTGGGGGCAGAACGAAATAAAAAAAACATAAGTACGGAAGAAAAAAAACCGAAAAAGGAATCTAACATAAAAAAAATGAAGAAAAATTGTAAGAAACAGAGAGGGGGAAAAAGTTAAAGAAAGGGAAAGTACAAGGTTGAAGCTGGATATAAAAAAGAAATAAGAAAAATAAAAAAATAAAAACATGAGTAGGAACCAAAATAGAAGTAATAAATATGTAACAATAACAACAATATACGACAGACAATTGAATACAATTTTTAAAAAATAAAGAGCAAAGCAATGATAAAAAGAAAAGTGAAAATTGATGAGAAAATAAAATAAAAGATAAGGGGAAAAGAACAAAAAAAAGATAAAAAGAAATAAAAACATAACGAAGAGATAAAAGAAAAAGGAGATGACAAAGAAGAAAATGGAATAAATGAAAATTGAAAAAGAAAGGAAAAAAGAGGATAAATATACAAAATCAAGAAATGGAAAAGCAAAATGAAGGAATAAAAAGGGACAGAATTAAAAGAGCAATAGATGCAACAGAGAAACAGAACGAAACGTGACATAATTTTTAACAAAAGACAAGGAGTACACTTTAAACAAGATAAATAAGAAATGTGAAACAGAAAGCAAACACGAAGTTCTCGAGTTAATGCAGAGTTTTATTTGTGCAAAAATAATGCCGTAATGATTCAGTAGGCGATAAAAAGAGCAAAACAGCCGAAAAACGAGCCTATAACGATAAGCAAACGTAATGCGAATGTACAATTTAAAAGTCAGGGCGAAAGTGAAAGTAGAAACAAAATGGCGAGGGATGTGTGCATAGAGAAAAGGCGGGACACTTTTCCTAACGAGGCTGGTTTTTCCGGAAATCGTGCAGGCCAAATCGCCTTCACCGATTTGGTTCTTGCTTTTCCCTTTTCCCTCTACGTAACCCATTTCCTTCCTTTCCTTTTTATTCTTCCGGCATTTACTGTTTCTCTTGTTTCACCTTATTTTTCTTTTCCCTTCCCGCCTTTTCTCATACTCCCACCCGCAATTACACCCACTCTCTATTTCATCCATTCTCTCAACACTTAGACGGATAATCTAATATACAGTGTATACGTTAAACTCTCTCTTTCTCTTTCCATCCTTCTCCCTGTAACTTTTATCTCTGCAAACAGTTCCACGTATTGAAACATACACCTATACATTAATATGTATGTATCTATATAAATATAGCCGTTCTCTCTCTCTCCGTCTTTTTCTTTCTTTTTCACGTCGTTTATTTTTTTTATCGTACCGAACGACCAGACTCCTTACGTATACGTATATACTCGAACACATTCAAATTCGGATTGACAAAAGCATACCTTCTGAAGTGATGGGCACCCGCATCGGTTGTAAACCGACCCCTCACTTACGACCCCCACCACACTACACACACAGACGCACGTGTATAAACAAATACTCGTATTAACAACACACCGAATACTCATACAATGACATGTTGAGACAAACACATTGATTAACACAAAGATGTACTTCAAAACAATGACACTAAACCCATAAACTTAAAACTGGTACGTTTTGATTGATACATACTTAATTAAAGATATATTACACGTGCATATATATATATATATATATATACATACCCATGTATGTATATATATATATATATATATATATATATATATATATATATATATATATATATAGGTGGGTGTTCTTTTGAAAAAACGTGTGTCTGTTATACGCGTATACAAACTAATGGAAAACGAACCTAGACTAATAATTAATATTTTGAAACGTTATCTGTAAAAATAATATTCTTTATTGCAAACTTTTGCTATTGTTTTCATACCCGAAAATAATGGACCCTTTTTGAAGAAATTGTATTGAATGGTTTTCTCTCGATTTTTCAAAAAACAATTCGGTTTGTTGACATGCTTATACTTTACTTAAAGTAACGATGACGAAATTATTGCAAAACCCATACGAATTCATTACCGGATCAAATACAAAATTACTTTAAAAGAAGAAAATGTTAATATATTAACGGAGGAAACAACGAATTGTTTACTAATAAATAAAACCAGATGAATTAAATATGGCGAAAACGTGTTTCGAAAATCTCAAAAAACATTTGCTGGACTTTGTGTAAACTTACAAAAAAGAAAACAACTATTGTTCCAAAGGACGTCGTTGGTCACATATTGAATACGTGTGACCAGAATTTGCCGGGCATCGAATTGACTTCGTGACATGTGTTTAGTACCGCAGGAATGGTGTCGGGCAGATATGAGCACAACCTGGATGCCTACCTCTGGGTGGCATCGCTTCCAGCCGAAGGATCTCACAACATCTTCGAAAGTTAAGTAACTTATACGTTTACATATATATATATTGGTAAACACGCACTCACATATCAATAATCACGATCGCACGTGTTAAGATGTACCTATTGCAATAGTGTGTACACACACACATATATATATATATATATATATATATATATATATATATATATATATATATATATATACAAACAAGGGCTAAAAAATGAATATCATTTTGAGTTTGGTTGTTATAAGAATGTCTTAATAAAGATTTATTATATAGTAACCGTTATGTAAGTTTAAATGTTTTATGTTGAAGAAAATGTAACAGTCTTTATTTTTGTTTGACTGTCATCATGTTACAATGGTGATAAATACTTCGTGTCAATCTCTCTATTACTTACTTGAACCTAATGTTGGAACTAAAGATACACTACAGATAATTTGTTTTTTTGCAAAACTTGCATTAGATTGTTTAACAGCGAATTCAGCAATCTAATGTATATGCAAATTGACTTAGCTAAAGTGTGTACATTTTCATGTGCCGAATGATTATTATATATATATATATATATATATATATATATATATATATATGTTTTTGTGTGTTTATATATTTATATATATATGTTTTTGTGTGTTTATATATTTATATATATATATATGTTTTTGTGGGTTTATATATTTATATATATATATGTTTTTGTGTGTTTATATATTTATATATATATATATATATATATATAAATATCTGGAGAACATTCTACATTACGAAATTGTGTATGTATAAAAAAATTGAACGCATTGAAACTGAGTAATTTTGGCTGTTCATATGTGATTCGGTAAACGTTAATTCTGTAGAAAAACGTCAATTTTGTATCATATATATGTGTATTGATGTGTATAATATATATATATATATATATATATATATATATATATATATATATATATACACACACAAGCATGTCTGGAGCGGAACACCGGAAAATTTCTTGTACGTTCTTTTTTCAGTTTATTATGTTAAAAACTTAAATTTCATGAGTTAGATATGCTTTAAAGAGGTTCCCCTCCCACCATACCCCTTTTAAAAACCTTCCCCTGTTCAACAGCCACCCACATATACATATTACTACGTGAACTGTACCTTCTTGCATCACGTGCTACTATGAAATTGACTAAATGTAATCCTCGTTTTTTGTCAATGAATATATATGATGACATTTGCATTATGTGAATAATACTTTACATACAATATTCAATTTCTTATAAAATATTCTAGTTGATAAACTAAAACGATTCTTTAATTCACATTAGTGAGACTTTTCCATTTTTTATGAGATGTGGCAATATTGCCGTCAAAGTATTAGCTAAATAAGTAATAGTTTATATCATTTTCTTCATTAATACATTTTTATATGCTGATGAAGATATTTACTTATCCCTTGGAATTTTACTGAAATGGCATTTTGATAATCAATATAGCTGTATCACAGAAACGAGCGTACACATAGATTATGAGCTGAATATTTGTTCCCGAAACTTAATTTAAATTCTAATTAATATGTTCTTTAATATGTTTAATAGTACGATATTGATATGATATATTATATGTATATATATATATATATATATATATATATATATATATATATAAATACAAATATGATGAAAGCTACAGTCATATATATGTTATATATATATGTATATATATATATATATATATATATATATATATATATATATATATATATATATATATATATATGGCATAACATATCCGCATATTCTCTCTCTCTCTCTCTCTCTCTATATATATATATATATATATATATATATATATATTTATTTTTTTTCTCTCTTTTCCTTTATATATATATATATATATATATATATATATATATATATATATATACATATCACAGCCGGTTTTATTAGAAACGACATCGATTAACTTCTATCCTCATTTTCTTTTTCGCGGAGATGTAAGTTTACGTTTTTACTTTTATTCAACATACATAGATTTCCGATAATACTTATTATCGGTACTTTCAAATTAATCGGAGGATGACTGATTTAGTAATTCATGCTTGAATGTATATATATATATATATATATGCGTATTATAACTCAGTAGAAAATAATATTTGTGATATTATTGATGATTTATAACCATGTTCCTAAACTTTTAACACGCTACAATATGTTCTATGTGTGCATACGTTTCACAAAATTCACTTTTATTATCATTTTTACCATAGAGTACAAACTTTTTCAAAAATTATGACTTTTTCGTCAGTACATAATTTTTCAACTTAAACTAAGTTCACTTGTAATAGAAATATGTGCAATAATTTAAAAAGTGAATAACCAACATAAAGGTCAGAATGATTTAAACAGTGCAATATTTTAGATAATGACAGGCACAATACGTGGGAAAAAAAGTCAAAAATACATTACATGGTGGGATGTATTTTTAAGGGGGCTTTACTGGCTTTAAAACTTTTCATAATCGATTTTCTTAAAAAAAGGATGAAGCTCAATTTCCTATAAAATAACAAGTTGAATAACAAATGTTTTTTGGGTTAAACTATTAGTGATACATTTAACCATTAAGCTGCAGCTTATCTGAAGTATGTAGTTATATTCTGGGGAATTCATAATATGAGACATATTGTTTTTAAAATATCTGTGTTATATCATGTTCTAGAGGTATCGAACTAGTTAGTTCTTTAACTACTTTGTTTCTTGTATATATGTGTTTGTCTATTTTGCTCCTTTTTGTCAAGTTTTCTATTAAATTTAATAGCATATAAATAACATGTTTCTTATAGATCTAATAATGTGAATTCATTTTTACACTTTTGTGGCGTTTATTTTAATCAGATATGCATGTATCGTAAATTAATTATAAACACCATAGAATATGCATGTACACTATACTAATACATATTTTAATTAGTATGCATACATTAACATTGTATTTATTAAAAAAAAAATATAATTATATAATTCCAAGACAATTTATTTTATATTGAACATTCATGAGGCATTTCTATATCACACAGTATTATTTCAATTACTTTTATTTAAATGCATCTGTATAATTAGCATATTTGAAATAAATTACATTAATTTAATCGAAGACTCTATTAAAACCATATATATATATATATATATATATATATATATATATATGTATATGTATATATATATTAATCATTGTATGTGATACGTTTTGACGTATTATTAAATAAAACGAATGTATATATATACGATCTAATATAGATCAATACTAAAGGATATACAATATGCCCTGATATATATATATATATATATATATATATATATATATATATATATATATATATATATATATATATATATATACATATATATATATTATATATCCAGTTTTTTCGGCTATTTCAATGCAAACATCTTTAGAATAGTGAATATAATAGGTTTATAAGACATTAGAGTAAATGTAGTGGTATATATATTTAAAAGGAAATAAGATTGTGGCTCTGATGAAGCTGTATAGATTGGCACATCGACGTATCGTTTTAAACAAGGAAAGCAAATGCACCAATCATAACTGCTTTTGTGTCGAGCAATGTTGTAACGGAAGTATTACGTTGTAATAAGCTTAAACTCATATATATATATATATATATATATATACATATAACCCACATTTTTATTCTAAATATTTTCAAACGTAACAAATACCTAACTGATAATGTATATATTCCAAAAATACGACACGTAAATGTGTTTGTATATAGAACATCAATAGAACATCATTAATCATAGTAAGATACCGTTTCTGTGAGTGTCCCGTTTAGGATGAGCCTAAACCTGGACGAAGCAGTATAAGTGGTCACGTCTTGCCTTATATGATCACCATAAAAGAGTACGCCTGACATATAGTTGTAACATCAAATAAATGTCTGAATATTTTATACTTGTGATTACAGGCAAAGAAAGATGCAGAAATGAGAGAAGTCAAAACACGCCTAGTGACTATGGGCAGCATTATGGCATTTACAGTTTCAACAAGTCCCTTAATAAAGTCAAATTAATTATGTGAAATTGAGCATTAAGGGTCCCGTTGAAGTAAGTTTAAGAGCTACCCTGATTTAGTTTCAACCCAAATTTCATTTCAGAAACATAATCATGAGAAATGTTGGGTTCTATGACGAAATTGCTTCTTTTATTGTGATTAGTTTTTCTCTTTTAGTAAATAACAACACTTTTAAGATTATTTTTTACTAAATAACAATATCGGTTCTTAACGATTCATGAAATACAATGTGTTACTTGTCTGACTTGCTTGGTTTAATTATCACTTTTCAAATAGTATTACAGTACACATAATTGCTATAGACCATCCTAGATAATTTGAATTCGCTACAGGTGTATTTATAATTTAAATGCAATTAGTCTATTCATATTTTATTCATTTCATACATGAAATTATATATATATCTTTTTTCTTATATATCATCTTATGACTTAAAAGTTAGTGTAAATTTTCAAGTAAGAACTATAGTCGCAAAGAGATGCATATTGCACAAGTAAATAATAATGTTGGTTCATGCGAACACACTGGTCAGAGTAACCAATTTATTATTTTATAAGATTCGATCTGAAAAGATATTGAGTACATTGAATATATATATATATATATATATATATATATATATATTCAATGTACTCAATATCTTTTCAGATCGAATCTTATAAAATAATAAATTGGTTACTCTGACCAGTGTGTTCGCATGAACCAACATTATTATATATATATATTCTAATTTATTTATTTGAAAGCTGTTATATATTTCATTATCGTACATTTAAAAAAGTCTATACACAAGGGACTCGTCAACGTACTGAAATGAGATCAAACCTACAATGAAAAATGGCGTTTATCGATAAAAACCGGTGCATTTCTGCAATGTCTCTTTGCGAAAATATATTGGTTTTGAATTGATTGAGTTTTATTTTATTTATTATTTGTGTTTTGAGAGGGTTTTTAAAGTTTATTTTACTAAGTGTTTTATTCAATTATTTATTTGTAGTTTCGAATGTTTAAGGCCGTCTCTCGAAAAATGGAAAACAAATTAGGATGGCGTCTGAATTTATCGTTTAAAAAGTGCATTGTTGACGTGTCCATTTTGAAGGAACTACTGGTTTAGGGTTTAATATATTATATGGGTCTTAATCGTAATTAGGTTTCATTAAAATGTATTTAATTATTTATGATATATTTTGTGTGTTTTACTGCTTCAAATGTGTGTTTATATTTAGAGATAACTGGGTTGACTAATTTATGTATTAGGCTCTGGGTGTGATTCATTAATATTTGTATTTATTCATTATTTTTTTTGTTTTTATTTATAGTTTTGTATCTTCCCAAAAATATGTGTATATTATGTGTTGTATATATAGGGGTATGTATTGGAGTGTATTAATTGTTATATTATGACTGGATGTTGACGGAGGATATATTTTGTCAGTGAAAGCGTTCATCTAAGAGATATCTTATGTTTTAACTATTATTGCCATATGTATTCGTATTGGGTTTATGTATTTCGGTAATTCTGGTGGGCTTTATCTAATATGGTTCATGAATACATTATATGGTTTGTGTGAAACTAGTGAGGCTTAGGTCTTAAGCATCTATAATTCATTTTATTATGTGAGGTTTGATAGTTATATTTCTAAGTGTTTAATTAGGAGGATTCATGTATTTACCATCTTATAAATGTTAAAAGAAGATGTGTTATCAACTGATTAATGTTATATCTGTGGTGGATGGGGTGAAGGGGTTAAGCTGTATTGGGATTGGTAAGGGTGATGTTGTTGTGCGTGGGGTATGTGCAATATATTCGGGGGAGGTTGTTATGTTTTATCTAAAAAATATAATTTTGTAAAGGTCTTGAGGAGGGCGGCAATGTTATATATTTGTTTAATGTTAGTTCATGGTATGGAGTTCATTGGACTTCAGGCGTGATTAGTTCGTCATATATTATCATCGTCAGTCCATTGTAGGGATATCTTTTGAAGACTTCGGTGTGTTGTGTTCATGCAATTTATGAAAGGGTTGTTGATTGCTTGTAGAATCCTTAAAACCGTCTCTGTTTTTTTTTCATTTTCAAGACACTGAAAATCTCCTACGATATATAAACCACTCTCCAAATACAACCCTTTAAATAGAAAAATACAAAACTACAATTAAACAATTAAATAAAACATCTAATTGAATATTTAAAAAAAAAACGTCTTAAAACGCAAAATTTTAAATAATGAATGAAAAAAATGTAATTAATTCACAAGATATATTTTTCCAAATAGATATTTCTGGAATGCACCGGTTTTTATCGATAAACACAATTTACCATTGTGTTTTGATCTCATTTCAGTACGCTGACGAGTCCCTTGCGTATAGACTATTTTAAGTGTTAAAAGAAAACCCATCTAAATGAAACTGTGGTAGGATTCTGAAATATGTAACATAGATTTACACAAATAAAGTATTTGTATTAGTTCTCACCTTTCTGCAATCGACAATTTATGGATTTCTGGTCAAAATAAATTGGCACACACTATATATATATATATATATATATATATATATACATATATACATACACATATACATATATATACATATATATATATACATATATATACATATATACATACATATATATACATATATATACACATATATATACATATACATATATACACATATATCTATACATATATATATACACACATATATATATATACATATATACATATATCTATACATATATCTATACATATATATATATATACAGTACCTATATATCTATACATATATATATACATATATATCTATACATATATATCTATACATATATATCTATACATATATATATACACATATATATATATATATATATGAATATAAACTCTCATGTGCTTTATTTTCACCATATATTTCAATCATCAAATTACTGTCCATCTCTTAAGCTGCTGCAAGTACTACTGTAGCTTTAGTTTTTTTATATATTTTATTCATGTACGTTATTTTTTAATTTACCCAAACCGCTTATTTTCTCCTACTCCCGTTCAAACTCCACCTCCGACTACACTTTGCAGAGAGTCTTCTCCTCCCACCCCCATTAATCACGTTCGCCTTTCCTCACACTATTTAAAAATTCAATATGTAAACAAAAAAAGCAAGATCATCAAAATTCTAGTATTATATATTGTATATTTAATGTTCTCATGTGTCTCCAGAATCAACTACGGCATGAGAGTTGTCTTCTGTTTGTATACCAACCTTCTATTCTGTTTCTCCATCCCTGTAGAAAAGAACAAGCGTTTGTAATTGAATTGCACTGATGTTTTCTTTTAAAATGTAAGGGACATTCATGAGAATATATTCTACTTTTTTTTAAAAGAAGTTATCAGTTATCAAAGCAAAAAGCCAGTCAATGATTAGGATTAATAAAATGGATGGATTGTCAGTTTAACTGATGAACGATATATGTTGAGGACCGAAAACGATTTATACAATTAACAAACTGTGTAGACAATTTTTTTTTAGAAGTATTTGTTCACATTGGATTTGAAGACAAGCGTATGGTCTGCATCGAAAGAGACTTTTGGAATTTGTCCTCCAGAGATTGGCGCTTCATATAGAAGTATAGTATATTTGTAAATGTTTGGAACATAAAGAATATTTTTAAATTGTTTTTGCATTGAATATTATTAACATTAAATGCTTATCATTGAGTGAACATCTATCTTATAAAAATACAAGCTAATCATAAGAAATTAAGGGACATGTAACCTTGCTTGAACGGCAACAATGACCGCAAGCCGCAGCGGCACGTCTTTTCTTTTTTTATAAATCGAAAATAGTCTTAATTAGTTTGTTCAGTCCGATTAAGTACCTTTATTTCGATTGATAATTTTATCATATCTCTGTTATTTGAAACCCGGTAATTAAAGTATACATCTTGTATCTAAACATGTTTAATAACGCATAATATTTGGTAAAAGTTTTAGCAACTATATAATTCTGTTACCTATGGTTTTAATCACATTTACTTCATATGTAGCAGATTGTAAGTAAAATATCGTTTAGAACGACGGAAAAAGTGTAGTACGATCAACGACCACTTCTTGTGTCAGGTTTATGAATCCAATGTTCTCATTCAATCCTCAGATGTTTACCTGCTCATAGTTGACTGAATGAGAGCAGGATATAACCGTGGATGAAGTATAGAGCTTTGTTCGGAATTCCATACAGATTTCAGAGTTCAACAACACGAACCTGGTGAAGGCTGGGGTGGCATTAGGCGAACCGTAGTGAGAATAACACCCAAGATGAGAACAGTAGTCGGAATATTCAAAATAACAAAATTATCTAAAAAAAAATAGTAAACATTAAATTTCCTTAAGTTACTCTCACGTTCAGAAGTTTTATAACGACTGATTTTGAGAAAACATGATTATGTTCTATTTTAAAATCGGTGCTTAACTATTTTACGTGGAAGCGTCTATTCTCTTTCAGAGTGGTTAAATCAGGAGTGCTAGGATGTCAACTGGAAGAGTAATATGATCAAAAAGTGTACATATATCTATAACCGTTCACCTTGTTCGTATTAACTCATATACATCCCTATACCCGTTTGGGCCTCCGCTACCGTCGTGGCTTGATATGCCGTCCCCGTTGGATCATTGCCTGTAACAGTGACATCAATTGATGATCTTCGGCGTCTTCGTCAGCACAATCTCATCACATCCCCCACTGGGATATTTCTAGTAGAGGAGGATGTCTCGCAGCATTCTGGGAAGCACTAACTATATAAGGTGGTTTTCATGTAGACCAAAAAATATGTACATGAAATTCAACAGAGGCCAAGCACCGTCTAGGATACACAACAAAGCTCTTGTCATGCATTTCTGGTAAAAAAATATTTTCGTATTTACAGGAAGCGTAAATGAGGGGGCATGTCTATGGTTTTGTATGCTAAATGTAAATTGTCAATTAGCTCAATTCGCGTAGTTTCTTTCAGTCTATTTCGGTGAGCGATAAAACCATGCGATAAGATAGAGGGAAGACTTGACAGATTGGTTGACCGTCTTTCACCTCAAACCTTTTAACTCTCTCAAAATCCGTGAGAACTAACTGAAAATCATTAATTCGCTTAAACAAAACGGGTTATCTGGCTATACTCGGGATAAGTCCTTATTACATTGTCAATACCAACGCTGATTGGCTCTCGCCTGTTTCTGGCTTGGGTTGGAATTTCATTCGAACGTGCCCATACCTGACCACAGTTCACCTCTTCAGCTGTCATTTCTGCTTTCACAGTTTTGCCTATTTGTAGACAAAGATATCCCTAACTGGTCTTACTTGTTAATTGATAATTTCTGTTTCTGGAGTACATTTCTTCCAAATATACACTAATATATTTACTCCTCTCTCCTTCTGCGTACCCCCAGTACATTACCACATGTCTACTTCTCGGTGGTCTATGGTTGTGTTGCCTTCAACGTAGGAATCTTGGAATCCGTATGACCCTCTATGATTAACTCTCACTCGTACTCTCTCTCTTTCTTGTACTCTCTCGCTCTTTCTCGTACTCTCTCTCTCTTTCTCGTACTCTCTCTATCTCTTTTTCGTACTCTCTCTCTCTCTTTCTCGTAATCTATATCTCTCTCTTTCTCGTACTCCTTCTCTCTTTCTCGTACTCTCTCTCTTTCTCGTACTCTCTCTCTCTTTCTCGTACTCTCTCTCTTTCTCGTACTCTCTCTCTCTCTTTCTCGTACTCTCTTTCTCTTTCTCGCACTCTCTCTCTCTTTCTCGCACTCTCTCTCTCTCTCTTTCTCGCACTCTCTCTCTTTCTCGCACTCCCGCTCTGTCCCACTCTCTCTCTGTCCCACTCTCTCTCTCTGTCCCACCCTCTCTCTCTCTCGCACTATCTCCCTCTCTCTCGCACTCTCTTTCTCGCACTCTATTTCTCGCACTCTCTCTCTCTTTCTCGCACTCTCTTTCTCGCACTCTCTTTCTCGCACTCTCTCACTCTCTCTCTCTCGCACTCTCTCTCTCGCACTCTCTCTCGCACTCTCTCTCTCTCTCGCACTCTCTGTCGCACTCTCTCTCTCGCACTCTCTCTCGCACTCTCTCTCTCTCGCACTCTCTTTCTCGCACTCTCTCTCTCTCGCACTCTCTCTCGCACTCTCTCTCTCGCACTCTCTCTCTCGCACTCTCTCTCTCGCACTCTCTCTCTCGCACTCGCACTCTCTCTCTCTCACTCGCACTCTCTCCTTCACTCGCACTCTCTCTCTCACTCGCACTCTCTTTCTTACCAGCACTCTCTCTCTCTTTCTCGCACTCTCTTTCTCGCACTCTCTTTCTCGCACTCTCTCACTCTCTCTCTCTCGCACTCTCTCTCGCACTCTCTCTCGCACTCTCTCTCTCTCTCGCACTCTCTGTCGCACTCTCTCTCTCGCACTCTCTCTCGCACTCTCTCTCTCTCGCACTCTCTTTCTCGCACTCTCTCTCTCTCGCACTCTCTCTCGCACTCTCTCTCTCGCACTCTCTCTCTCGCACTCTCTCTCTCGCACTCTCTCTCTCTCACTCGCACTCTCTCTCTCTCACTCGCACTCTCTCTCTCTCTCTCACTCGCACTCTCTCCTTCACTCGCACTCTCTCTCTCACTCGCACTCTCTTTCTTACCAGCACTCTCTTTCTTACACGCACTCTCTCTCTCTCTCTTTCTCGCACTCTCTCTCTCTTTCTCGTCTCTCTCTCTCTTTCTCGCACTCTCTCTCTCTCTTTCTCTCTACCTCTCTCTCTACATCTCTTTCTCTCTCTACATCTCTCTCTTTTAACAACACAACACCCTTTTCCAATGTCTCGATGTAGGTTTCCATATTACCATAACACCTTACCGAAAGAATTAAAGGGTATAACATAACCAAAATTACTCACAAGAATAAAAACAATGTAGATAAAGTGGGTGCAATTCAGTGGCGCTGTCGTCGACTGATCTGACATTCATGATTCAGTTTTTTTCTCTTTAACAAAGGTATTTTTTCTCATCAGAGTCTAGCGAGTTGGACGCTTTCGCCTGGATCATACAGCTCTTCCGTGACATATCGGATCTAGACATATCTCATTTCATAGAACAAAATGTGTATTTACACCCTTTGTGTACTACACATTCGGTTGTTGATTTCCAAGCCTAGAACTGATTGACAACACTTGCCATTGATTTACGGCAATTTCAGTTTATGATACCCGAGAAAGTTCTGACACGATCAAATCGTTGGAAATGCTAAGAGTGTGTTTCTTATTTAAAAAAAAAGGCGAACCTTGCGACATTTATAAAGTATTAAATCTCAGAATTGCTGTATTTGACTGTTTATTGAAACCGGGATTAATTAATGAAATTGCAACAAACAAATTAAGTAAATAAACATTCATGTCAATATAGCATCACCCCGTCTAGAAACGAGTATTCACCTAGTTTGTATATTAAATATGAAAAATTACCGATACCTTTTTCATTTAATAAATCATATTTTCGATTTTCTTCTAACAAAATGGCGTATCCTTTGTTAAGTTGCCGCAAAGAAATACAGGAATTATTTCTGAGAAATGTGAAAGAACACAGAACTATCAATTAAAAAAATCAATAGTCTCTCAAACTTCGATTTTTTTCCTTCAAAATCGTAAGCCATTGAAATCTTGTGAAAATAAGAAAGACATTCATTTTATATGAAAAATGAAAATTGATTGCTCAGCTGTTTGTATTTGAGTATCTGCGCAGCTGGTTGGGAAGTTGGTGTGTGTAACCTGGAAAGGATTTAACGGTAGAAGGCAGTTATCGTTTTGATTTTCGCTCGTAGGGTTTTGGGGTGCTGCTTCTGATTGCAAATAGTTTTGCTCAATTTTCAGGCAAATCTATAGGTTTAAATTGATCATGTTCTCTCGTTGTATGTTTTAGTTTGTTTAATTCTGCTTTTTTTAAATCCCGGTTTTATAATGTTTTATTTGAAACGAAAGAAGCCACTACAAAACACACGAAACAAAGTGTTACATAATCAGCGAAAGGGAGCATGAACTAGAATTATTGAACAAATAAAGTATTTTGTATCTCATCTTAGAGATTATTATCACAACGTTTCGGCCGATGGAACTTCCATCCTTCTTCTGTAAGTAATAAATAGTAAGAATTGTAAGGAACAAGGATAGATTTAAGACTCTTAAATTAATACTAGAATGGTCAGCAAGGACCTTGGCACAGCGGATAAAAGTGCTAAGTAAAATCAGTTCTAAGTGACAGTATTCTGGAGATTAAGGTTCAATCCTCAGTACGGGTGATACTTAAAATATAATTACGAATTGCTTAAGACTTCTATTCGGTCCTGGCTGATTGAACGAGAGAACGTTATTATCGTCGATTAAATACAAGGTTCAGTACGAAATTCTGTCAAGATTTCCGAGTTCGACAAGATACACCTGAAGAAGGTCGGATTTTACATCGGCCGAAACGTTGTGAGAATAACATCCAAGACGAGAACAGTAGTTCGAATGATCTAAATAATCCAAATTATCATCGTCAACTCAAAATTTCCGAAAAATAAAAAGAATACTGTTTCGGAATATTTTAGATGAAGATTGGTAATTTGGATTTTTTTGGACTACTCTTCTCATTTTGGTGAGTTTTCTTCGGACGATGTAAAAAGTGGCGCAACGGATAGATGCGTTGAATGTAATCAGTTGTGAGTGAGAATCATTTGAACTTTGATGTTCAATCAAAGTCGATATTAACGAAAAATAAAACATGCTTGATAGATGAAACTGTCTAACTCGGTGCATTAAGTGAAGGACTCAGTTCAAAATTCCATAGAACTTCGCAGGTTTTATGTAAGAATTCAAAAAAAAATGTTACTTAATAATGTCGGATGTAAGGTGTAAATAGTAGTATTTCTAAGCCAAATAATACAAATCAAGTTCACATCTTTCTCAAATGAATTCCTGCATGCAGTCATTGCACTATACGTCATTTCATATATAACTAGACGGGCTACCCAGCGTGCTCTGAGGCAAAAGTGTAACCTATTTCTATTAAAACTTACATCTCTCTACAACTTTATATCCGTCTCTCAATCTTACTTTCGCCCTCGTGGCCCTCCTCTCCCAAACTCCTGATTTCTTCTCCGCCCAGCTCATTCCTCTCTAACTAGACATACACACATACACACAGACAACTCACCTTCATTTAACAGTCCCAAAGATTTAGTTGGCATTTTCTTTCGAAATTACTACATACTATCACTGAAAATTGCAGAAAAACCAGCCCGCCCTGGAAGGACCTGGCCCAGTTGAACAACTTAAAATGAGAAATTTCTTTTAAATTGTAAATATTATTATTCGGAACACCGCCGATCAAGAATATACAAACATTGTGGGTGTTTATGTTGTTGTTTTTCATTTTTGCTCGACATTCATGCATACAAGCATACATACAAGTGCCTTTTATATACGAGAAGATTGTACTCGGAAATAGTGTCGTTAATAAACGTACAACTGTTATATTTTTTCACAAAATCTTCTGTATCAAATTACAAAACCTACAATCAGTCAATCTCGTTAACCCTTATCTTATAACCTTAGTTGCTTTTTTCCTTAATAACAGTTGCCTTATTAGACAAGATAAAGAAGTGTTCCTATAAAGGTATATATATATATATATATATATATATATATATATATAATCAATAATTCTTTTACGTTTTGTATAGTTATCGTAAAGCAAAACACGACAAAATCTACGATAATAATACCAGCATAACAACAAACAAGATTAAGATACCTATTCGACACATTTTTGCATATTATAAGATACTTTCTCCTGTCTCATGATAAAACTTCATCGACCTATAATGACTCGAAAAGACGAACAACAGAATCGAAGAATCCGGAATAGCATTTGCACTCTTTCGGGGAACCCTAACAAAAAAAAATAATTTAAATGTTTTTGAAGAAAAAGAAAATACTACTTCGGGATATTGATATCTTACACGACCCACCAATTAAAAACATCCTCTACAATTTGCATAAATTTACATACATATTAATAGCAGCAGGCTTTCAAATGGCATGATTTATGGCAAATCGAATGGCAATTGGGGAATGGCTGATTAAACATCAATAGCATTAAGATATGCCGAAAACATGAATTTATTTCTTTTCAAAAATCAGTAAAGATTTTTTTTAAATTGATCGTCTTTAGTGAAAAAGTTGTTTGTGCTCTCAAAAGATGAGTTCTTTATGAATAAAAGTAGGCTTTATTTCAAGTCCACACAGTTTATATATATATATATATATATATATATATATATATATATATATATATATATATATATATATATATATATATATATATGCATATATATATATATATATATGCATATATATATATATATATATGCATATATATATATATATATGCATATATATATATATATATATATATATATATATATATGCATATATATATATATATGCATATATATATATATATGCATATATATATATATATATATATATATGCATATATATATATATATGCATATATATATATATATGCATATATATATATATGCATATATATATATATATATGCATATATGCATATATATATATATATGCATATATATATATATGCATATATATGCATATATATATGCATATATATATATGCATATATATATATATATCTGCATATATATATGCATATATATATATATCTGCATATATATATATGCATATATATATCTGCATATATATATATGCATATATATATATATCTGCATATATATATATGCATATATATATATATATCTGCATATATATATATGCATATATATATATATATGCATATATATATATATATATATATCTGCATATATATATGCATATATATATATCTGCATATATATATGCATATATATATATATATATCTGCATATATATATATATCTGCATATATATATGCATATATATATATGCACATATATATGCATATATATATATATATATATATATATATATATATGCATATATATATATACATTATAGCTAGGATAAATCGTTTTGTTTATCAGAATATCAGTGTTTTGATAATCTTAGACCTGGAATAAGGTTTTAGCTGAAACATATTTGCACATATGTTTATAAAATGTTTATATAAATCAAAAATGTATACCAATACATGCATATGGCATGATTTCGAAATAATTTATATATATATATATATATATATATATATATATATATATATATAAAGTCCAAAAACGGGTGGTTGATGAGCTATAGGCTATTTAAACTATTCTTTTGTTGTAAACATCTTATACGTAGACCATGTGAAATAATGTACTTTTATTTCTACATATTAGATAGATAAACATTATATCGTTCAATAGGATCGCATGTAAAATAACTATATGCCTCGTGTTGTCACATGCATCAACAAAATCATAAAAAAATACACCAAGCAATTATAAAAGCCGTGGTGCTCAGAAGAAAGATCCGAGCACCATTATCGTCAAGGGAACCTTGGATGGCGACATGGAGGACTATGTTTGCATGATACGAATATTGGAGTGTCTTATTTAAGACTTCAGATTAAAAGTGACCAAATTCGCGTGAATAAAGATTAGCACATTAAAGACTACGCAGAAGAAAAATTGTCCACATGTAAAGATTAGACTGAAAATGGAGTACTATTACGACAGGATTAACACGGATGGAGGTTTCTTCATATATGTAGAGCATTAGCATGAACTTTTGCCATCGATTTTACTGAACAGCCTGTATATGTGTATATGAGATGTTATTTTCAATCTTTTGCCAAAAAACTGACTGCGACATTCAAGATAAACGAAAGAAGGCAGAAGATAAAAGAGAGAAAACAAGAAAGTACACTAAGTGTAAGATTCATTCTTATTTTCAATTCTAGACTATGACATAGGAGAAGATACTTTGATAATCAAAACAAAATCTTAAAATTCTCACCATAAAGGTTATTTTGATTGTATTGGTTTCAGCCTATCTCTACATTAAATAGTAGATGCATGGGTTCCTATAGTGAAATATAGAGAATGAGTTATATATATATATATATATATATATATATATATATATATATATATATATATATATATATATATATATATATATATATATATATATTATATATATGCATATTTAGACAGCAAGTCATTATCTAAGCAAGCGTTGTTGAACATCACGGAACTTTCACGTTTGTATATTTTCCTCGTGAGGTTCTCAAACCGTCGAGCCATCTTTCTGGTTTCAGGTGGCAATCCGTATAGTACTTCGCCGATAGTTTTTAATTCGGCCATTTTCTCGAGCGGTTTCGACTTTCGTAGTCGTCTTCAGGATTAGGGTTTTTTTTTTTAATTTAAATAAGAAGACTGGAGTTAGTGTTTTATAGTTATCGCTACGTCCGAATGAAATAGATAGGAGGGTGTGTGGTTGAGTTCATTTTATTTAATCGTTTGTGTGTTTGGTTTTATTGTTTACTTATTTATTTTGTTAGTTCTTATTTTTGCTATTATTTATTTATGTATTATTATTTATTTCTATTAATATTATTACTATTATTTATTTATTTATTTGTTTTGTTTTTACTTAATTTCCATTTAATTATGGAATACTTTTAATATGTTGGTACCTGTGTTGAAAGCTATTTTGTTAATGTTAGGCTGTTTAGTTTTAATGAATATATATATATATATATATATATATATATATATATATGTGTGTGTGTCTATACATGTGTGTATATATATATGTCTATATATGTATATATATATATGGGTGTGTATATGTGTGTATATATATGTCTATATATGTATATATATATATGTGTGTGTATATGTGTGTATATATATGTCTATATATGTATATATATATATATGTGTGTGTATATGTGTGTATATATATGTCTATATATGTATATATATATATATATGTGTGTGTGTATATGTGTGTATATATATATGTCTATATATGTATATATATATATATATGTGTGTGTGTATATGTGTGTATATATATATGTGTGTATAAATATAATAGTGTGTGTATATGTGTGTGTGCATATATATGTGTATATGTGTATATATGTATATATATACATCTTTAAAGCATCAAACAGTGTAAATATTTCATATAAACATTTGTAAGCCAAAAGTAATGCATATTTTAAATAAATTAAATCTTTGTTTTAGGCTAACACTTTCAATGATAACATCATTCTCAGAGCAAGACTTTTTACCTTTTTTTATATTTTATTGGTAGTTACTCCAGGGATGGGGCGAATCATCAGTAGAGTTAGAAAAATGCGTCCAGTTGTAAAAGACGGCAGTTTAAAGTGTAGTAAAATTTGGTCAATTGGTATGACGCTTTTATAGTAAGGAAATAGATAACATCTTTGAAGCATACATGTGTATGGATATTTCATATTAAAATTTTAAAACCAAAAATGATGCAATTTTTAATGACTAAAATCATTATTTTGTTTATTTTTTTCGGCTAAGAGTTTCTATGAATATATCCGTTTCAGAACAAAACTTTAAGAAAAATGTTTTTCTTCGTTTCATTGGTATAAAGGCCATGGTGGGAGAAACATTCTTAATTACTCTTACATTTGAAAAAAATTGAATTCGGACAGAACTAATAGGAAAACCTAATACCTCATTTTTCATTGATACTAGAATATATTTGCACGTGAATTAAAATATATTTTTAATTCGTTCTTTTGTTTTTCATGGGAATCTATTTACGAGGATCTCTATCTCTACATTGTGCAATCCACTGGTGCAAAAATCACGACAGCAAGACACATTAATTCTGCGTAATATTGTAATCCAAAATCACACATGCTTCAGCGCACAAGAAGAAACAAAAATACAGGAGGCATGAAGTACAAAACAAAACTGAATCACATTTAGCAGTGCGCATAACAAACCCAGGGTGCGTGAAGAAGCCGACACATGATATACGTAATTAGTGTTGTAAAATCGGAGCTAGACTGAGCGTATCAAAGCTACGCCTTTCAGAATCCATGGAAAACGGGGAATCAGTGCATACAATGATGTGACACAGAACGTAGGGTCATCCAATGGACGAGCATCTTAGGAAGCATATTACGTTATTGATTGTGTTGTTAATACAGTTGCAAGAACGTATACACAATAACACATACACTTATATATATATATATATATATATATATATATATATATATATATATAAAATATTATATATATATATATACATATATATATATATATATATATATATATATATATACTACTAAAAGTCTATGGGTCTTGTATGTTTGCAATCAGCTTTCAGCTTTCCGGTTTTCAACATCCGGTTGCGCATGCGTAAATAGCATCGTCTTCCAATCTGTTATTCCAATTCCGTTGAACTCTTAATATTAACGAACGCATGAAATTTTTCATTCTGGAAATGTTTATATCGCTTTAAATATAAAACAATTACATTTAATTTCATCAAATAGTTTTTTTTGTTTTCTCCACGGCTAAAAACATTCAACGGCAGGACTTTGTAAAGTTTGTCGCAGTTTCAAAAAAGCTCCTCCCTTTTAAAAAACAAAAACAAACAAACAAAACAACAACAATCATTATTAATATCAATAGCGGCGGTGAACGAAACCACCTCCCACTTTTCCTCTCACAGATTTCACCACTCCTACTCCCTCTGTTTTCGTTACGTACGCGAGACAGCCGGTTGTACCCCCTTCCTTTCTCAAATCGCCTTTATTTTTATAATCTTTTAAATGAAATTGTTAGTTGAAACTAACAATTTCATTTAAAAGATTATATATAAAAATTTGAATTTAACTATAATAAGTATTATGGTACCTGTTCAGTGCATATTTACCTATAAGTATGGCCAACCACTTATAATTCAGTAACTGTAATTTAAAAAAAAAACAATTATAATAAACAGAACGACGCATAGAAATCTATCTATATTCTTTTTTCAACAATTACATTTAATTTCATCAAATAGTTTTTTTGTTTTCTCCACAAGTGTCACGCACATACATGAATTCCATAGCTAATATAACAAACTGACCCAACGGGTCACGGGTGGTCTAGTATATATATATATATATATATATATATATATATACTATTTATTCACATAAGCATTATGGACGGTCAGAACAACATCGGTACCGTCGGTTTCAAATCCAAATAAAGGGAACTTATACTTAGTCTCCTATGCCGGACTCCTCTCGGCCTCTGTAAACAGTTACGTAAATATGTATATAGGTAGGTACTGACAATTGTATTAATATATCAAATTTAAAAAAAAATATTAAAACTATTAATCCTAGCGGAGATTTGTTTTAATAGCTAAATAAACCTACCTACTGTGAAAAATATGAAAATACTGCAACAGCAAGAAAACAATAATGGCTGAAATTAATGTTATCAATCAAACTGACAGACAATATTGGGCCTCATGTTTTCTGAGTTGTCTCGATGGATCTGATCGGCGTCCAAAGCAAGTCTGAACGTCGAGATTAGACAACGTGTCCTCAGAGGACACCCGCTGTTCCAACAAACAATCGTCTTTTTCAGCTTTCAGCGTATCGATAACATACATGATCTGATAATAATAATAATAATAATAATAATAATAATAATAATATTATATCATTACACAATCACATATTAAAAGAAACATATGAGAGAGAGAGAGAGAGAGAAAGTTAAACTGTACGAAAACATATTCATACCATAATGTAACCAGCAAAGACATTTTATTATGTTATCGACGTCGAATTACGCATTTGCTTAATCCAAAACACCTCAGAAGTAAATCATTATACCACACTACCTTTTTGATGAATAGCAACTTAAACACATTTAATAACAAAAATACATTCTAAATGTATGTTTATTGCTAAAACAATGATGAGTTTAATTTAATCTTGTTTGATGATTATTTGAGCCGGAAATGGAAATATATAACGAAGGATATATGTAAATTGAAAAAACCAGGTATCGCGGAAGGGACGAAAAAGTTTGCATTGTGAGTGTCTGAAATTGTCCTTTACTCTGTTAGTCCCGTACCCATTAAATGTCGCAATATTTGGGGTTGGCTTTGTTAATTCTTGACGCAACATTAGATAAATTATAAAAAGATGATGCTTCTATTAGAAGGTAAGTTAGCAGTTAAGTTAACGTGTCAAGGAAGTTGTGCCATTCAGGAAGTTGACGTAGTAAAAAAGCGAGATAAATACTGTATCTTGGGTTTTCGACGTCGAAGCCTCTTCCAAACCTCTTCCTACCCCATACAGGGGATCACTGGGAAGATGTAAATATCTAGATAAATTTGGGGCAAATTAATAACTAAATAAATAAATCAATTAGAAAATCATATGCATTCCAGACACAATTATAGAATTTATGGTGTTCTTTTTCATTGCTTCCATTATGTCAGCTACAAAGAGAAGAAAGAAAAAGATGAACATAACTACGACTGGCACCGTTGCTACTAGGAAGAGCTGGCCACCTACAACGTGTCAACCAGTCTACAACTGTTTGTGTAAACAACAGAGAACCGACCAGCAGTTTGAAATGACAAAACTAATCGCTAAACTGAATTGAAGTTTGATAAACGAACCCCGAATACATTGTATTTCGGCTTACTTGACCATGCCTTATAGTAGACTTTCCTGCAAAGAGATCGAACTTCCTTGAACCAGGTAATTACGTCACTGTAGAGAACTGCGACTTTTATCTTTCGCGAAACATGTGTGTTTTGTTGTGGAACACGATTAGTTTATGATTTTCTTATTAATCCAAATTAATCAATATAATTTAGTTTATTTCGTTTGATTGATTTCCTTCATCTCGCGACTAGTCTCCCACCTTCTCTCACATGGGACCCTTAAAGTGGTTCAGTCAAGTGATATACGTTTCGAAAACTAGCACACATTTACTTGCCTATTTACTTGCCTCCTCAGAAGGGCAGGGTTAGACACAGTCGTATTTTAATGTTTCAAAATCCAGCTACCCTAAAGATTGACATTGAATTGGGAAAAAGGTGAACATTATCTCAGTCTAGAAGGATCTCTCCTTCACTGTCAGCGGACAGAACATATACTATGATTTTATCGAAGGCCGATAAAGTGCATTTGTAGATATAATAAAGATATGAAATGAGAGTTATCCAGTAACTAATGACTACTTGACAGCTTCGACATTCTGAGAAGTGTCTGTTCGTTCTTGTCGTTGCTTCGTATCATAAAGCATTGTTCAAAATTGAAATCAATCTCAACATCCGTGTGCTTCGTTACGGATGACCGAGGCTGTTGTTTGAAACGTGCCTACCTGGTAATTGAAGCCTAGTTATTACCTGCGCATTAGGATGAAAAGAATATGTTGTCAGGTGACACGAAACAACCAGGTAGATATACCTGCAGATTAAACGATTGCACTTTATTACTTTTTATTATGTCTGTTTTTTTTTCTTTTGTTGTTAAGAAACATATTTCAAAATGGCGGACGATATCGCATAATGCGTATGCGACAAGTTTGAAAAGAAACTGGCCCAAACTTACAAGCAGCTAAAACTAATAAGAATTTTAGACAAATAATGGATGTATTAAAAGAATTATTCCTCCATCATCATCATCATCATCATCATCATCATCATCATCATCATCATCATCATCATCATCATCATAATATTCGATGTAATGTCCGTTTTACATGCTATCATGCGTTGCACGCCTTTATGAAATTTACTTCCAAACTAACGTATCTCTGCGTAGGTTTTTATTTACCCCTCTTTGTCTCAAGTCCATTTCTATGTGTTCATTAATCTTCCCACGTTAACTGGGCATGCTACATGAACTGGTTTACATATACTGACCCCAGAACTCTCGCCCATTCTTTCATCGTAGCCATAACATCTAAGTCTCCTGTTTTTCACACATAACCCTATACTGTTCAGATTTAATCTTCCTCTGAGGTCATCATACCTAAGTCTGTGTCTAAGACTCACAGTATACATCTATAGTACTATTTTCATATCAGTTTACGTATTTCATAAATATAAAAATAATATAACAATATATATTAATATATATTCTAGTTATTTCAAACCGTTTTCAAACAAGTGCCTATTTCAATATGCTAAAGCATTTCCGCAATATAAATATATCAAACCAATTAAGCAGAATATAAAACAACCTTAAATCAGCTGATATAATAAGGAATTAACATTTAATTAAATGAACATATAATGATAAAACTGTATCATTCTGTCTCTCTATTTGTGCGTCCAATTCAATAAAGCTATACAAAGATCTAGTTCAATAGTGATATCCATTTTATTTTAGGTAAATTTACAACAATATCAAACCAAACAGACATAAAAAGTAAATACAGCATTTATTTTATTTTATTGTATTTATAGCAAGCCCCTGTAACAAGATTGAAACACAACTGGGACTTTTTCTTGATTAAAATGGGAAATTATTAAGAGATCACCAGCTTATAAAGGTCAAGGAAAGGTATGCCAATTACGCCTAGAAGAAAACCCGTATTACAATTACTAATTTGCTAAACAAAAAAGCCGAACTCGTAGACACATACGTAAGTTGGAGGTCTGTAGATGATCACCAGATTAATTTAATATATGAATTAGAAAATTGCAAGTAGTTGGTAAATAATTAATAAAACGTATAAACATAATTTAATCGTCAGAACAAGGTTATTGCTTATCATTTATATACTGATGCAATAAGGACATGTGGATTGTATTGCTCTCATTGTTGACAGCAGGCGGAGAGTCTTACAATGTATCTCAGAATTTTAAACAATGTGTGGCAAAAGCTACTCCTAAAGCAACAGTACATGGAAATTGTGTTTTGAGAGTTTTACCACGCCAGAATAATGTATTGTTTTTAGTAAAAATAGAGGAAAAAAGGAATAAAATTTAAATAAAGTACAACAAAATTGGGTTGTCTACATGTTGTTTAGATTGTCATGAGTTGTAATTTTAATTAAACACGTTACCTATAAAAAAAGTTATTGGAAAAGAGGGATAGAATCATTGGTCGTCTACAGCAAACATTACATGAGCAAAGATGCTTAAAATTAAGTTAGTAGGAGTAAACAGAAAAACGTAATAACTATGAAACGTAAATGAAAGCATGCAAGCGTGAATGCAGAATTATGAGACAAATAGTCAAATGTAAACTGATCGGAATTCGATGCGAACCGGGTGCCCAGAGCGTGAACGATGAAAGTAGCGAATATTTTTTTTTAATTATATATAATTGAGTTTTTAATATTTTAGAGCGAAATTTCGTATATGTGTACTTGATCAGAAAACAATATTTAAGAACAAAAGAAAATATATCTCGTTTACATAACGAAGAACATCAATACAATATAATATCTCGATTTATATAAAGTTATGTATGTCTATATGCTTATTTACTTATGTTTATATACTTCTATGTATAGGATTAAATTCTAATGTAATTAAGCGATCAATATTAATTTCGGAACACAGCTACCGGTCGTAAAGCTGAGTAATGGAAGTGATATTTAGTAATATTTAGTTACATGCAATGGGGGATAAAGGTCTTCGTGCAATTCAGATACCTCCGATATTAGGGAAATTTTAATAGATATTAGACATCAATTAATAAATATTTCCGACATTTCAGGTTTTTCTTCGTATTTCACGACGTTTTAGTGGTATTGATATAGGCACAACCTACTAATCAAATATTTCAGATTTGCAGTAAGTTTGAAACAAGATATAAGTCATTAGACATGAATTGAGCCAGATTCCCTAAATTTCCATTTTTTCACATGCTCTCTGAAGCTTAAGATTTACATTTTTATTGTTTTTTAAATAAAACTCATGTAATGGAATTTTGATCAAAATTGGAATGACGTTTTTACCATAAGATTCAGTATTATTATATATTGGTCCATAACTGTTTTTCTAGTACACACATATATATATATATATATATATATATATATATATATATATATATATATATATATATATATATATATATATATATATTATAATAAAATAATATTATAATATAATAATGCTCTATCCAGTATATTGAGCTTCAGTTTGTATCCGGATGTTTCACTAATTATAGGATATTAGTTGACGTTTATATCTTTTGTTGGATTACTTTGTATGTATATATATATATATATATATATATATATATATATATATATATATATATATATATAATACTTTTGAGCGCTTACTTTTCAAACTGTTATCAATTGTAATGTTCTAGTGAACGTTATATATACCGTTGAGTTTTAAACGCTCACTTTTCAACCCTTTATCGTCTGTTCTGCCGTAGCACATTTCTCAGCGTTCTAACTGCTGAGCACTCCCCCCCCCCCCTTTATTTTTCAGACTTTGATACTTGTTATTGTATATTTATTTTTATTCAATCTCAAGTTTGATGAAAGCTTCTAATAAAGGTGAAACGTAGATAGATATTTGATTAATATTTTGGTTTTCCTTATTTCATTTCTCATATATATATATATATATATATATATATATATATATATATATATATATATAACGTAAAATATAATAACACGAAATTACATGATTGTCGATGCAATAATTTATTTCAACCTTGCGGTTTTATTCAAGCATCCAATTTGACAATTACATTTTTGAGCCTCAAAAATGTAATTGTCAAATTGGATGCTTGAATAAAACCGCAAGGTTGAAATAAATTATTGCATCGACAATCATGTAATTTCGTGTTATTATATGTTACGTTATTTTTGCTCTGTTTACCACATTGAGCTCTCTTACCCGGATTTCTCTTCCTGGAATTATTCCATTATAACACTAAATATATATATATATATATATTAGTGTGTGTGTGTATATGGACAGCTTTTTAAGACGTATTTCGTTAAAAATTAGAGATGTATTCTGTCTGCATATTTTTCCTTGGCTTAGATTGCAGATATTACAAATAAAAACTAAAATGTCAAACATTAATAACATTAATTTCGGTAACAGTGTACAAAAATTCTAAAATGCTTTCAATAAGTATACTCTAATAATAATAGTACCAACCACACTGTTCCCACTAATACCATCCCTAACATTTTAATACACATGTTCTTATTCTCATTTTAGCGACGTTCGAAAAAAAGTACAAAATAATATGTTTACGTTACAAACGACCCAAATATTTTCAAATATAAATTTATATTTTATTTCGTTAATCAGTCATCTTAAGAACACCTTGAAATAAAGACGAAACGTTGATGAATACATAAATAATTTTCAAGTGTCCTCTGGTATTATTCATCACACTGGAATATCATTTTCATAATTATATATATATATATATATATATATATATATATATATTAGTAGGAACGTGTAAATAGAAAAGATGCGGATGAATTGATAGAAAATAAGACTAACCAATAGAGAAGGCAGCCAGAGAAAAAAAAAGTTGTTAGAATGAGAATCTATCAGAGCTACCGAGTACACTAAATAAAGATACATAGAATATATAAAGCATCCACATTACAACAAAATAATATATATCGTAAATACGTGAAAGAAGCGATGAAAAACGAAAAAAAGATATGACAAGAATGACTTAATCGAACGTTCTCTGCTAAAATCGAAATAAGACAAACAAAATAGTCGCTTCGAAAAAAATCTGATTAAAAAAATCATTCTAAAAAGATGGAGGGCAACTTTAATTACATTATTGTGTTATTTTATAGATATTTGAATGCCCGGATCGGCGAATAAGAGAATAAAAGAATTATACATATACATATATATATATATATATATATATATATATATATATATATATATATATATATATATATATATATATATATATATATATATATATATGTATATATATATATATATATGATGAGAAAGAGAGATAGAAACTACAAAAATAGTAGGATTCTCGTGTTTTCTATTCCCGTATATGACACCTGTTCTTTGTGTAATTAAAATGTGTTATTATACACGTTCAGCCCCGACGGGGCACTTAGAGCGTGGGCGATTCCAATAATCAGAGACGTGCTTTCATCAAATCATTCGCCATTTTTATTCATTGTGTTAGTCTTTTCGTCAGTAATATTAGTTGAAGAATAAAGAGAGAAAAGTGTCTTGTTCATTGTGTTTTCCCTTTGGCTAAAACAACTCTTATTCTCTGTTCAGAAAGGCAACCGCCATTATTATTACTTACGAAAATACTAAGGAAATTTACACTCATTGAAAAAAGACAATTTAATAAGAAAAAATGATTGCGCAAAGGGCATCTAGAGAGAGAAATCGAAGTTGAAATGTTACCGTCTTAGCACAATGCAGTTTACTTACGTATACTGTATATTTAAACAATTATATTTAATGGTATATATTTATATATAGAGATATATAATTGGAAAAATACCCGTCCGAACACGGGTAAAATTATTTCCTCGAACATAACGGTTTTGCGCCACTTTTATACCTCTTACAAAGATGAAAATCAAGATATAGAATTGCCCTAAAACTATTTAAAATCCTTCTCTAAAACAACTAAACCTGAAATGTAATTACTATAGAACAATACGTGTTACTCTGCATAATGTATATTAAACAAACGTATTTATACACACACAATACACGCCCACACACATTATATATATATATATATATATATATATATATATATATATATATATATATATTGTGTGTGTGTGTGTATTTAGGCAGCCTTGTCTCATTTATGCAAACATTGTTTAAAATAACAGAATTCGTCTGTTAAATTATACTTTTTTATTTTTTAAATTTTTCTGATGGTTATTTTGTATAAAAATTAAAAAAATATAACTGTTGCATAGGTTTCACGAACGTGTTCGATTCTTCGTCAGGTGTAAAAAAAATGAAAAGTTAGAGAAATAAGAACGTTTAAAAAGACGGTGGCGAAACTCGCATACAACGTTTTTCGCATTGTTCCAGGAAGTCGTTGACGGTTTAAATTTATCATTGTATATATATATATATATATATATATATATATATATGAAACAGAGATATAGAGAGAGTACAGTTGGAGTCCAAATGATTAAAACACGTTGGAGGCCGTGTATTAGTGTTAGGATAGGGCCGCTCTCAATAAGAAGGAAGGGTAAAACTAGAAGGAATATAAAAGATAGAAATGCTTCTCTACTTTTAGGAGTTAGGCCTGTATTACTGGTGTCGTTTTCTACGAATTGTTTTCTGTTGGCTTAAGTTATATTAGTAATGTTCAATACATATATATTTTAGGTTCTGTGTTCTCTTTATTTTTTATATACTAGAAGTATGGGCGCTATCGACTACACATCTAGTATATATAAAATTCGTTTTAGCGCCAATACGTAGTTAAAGCAAAAAACTTGTTTGGGACTATTAAAATAATTTCCAACACTATTGATATTATTGATCCCTTTATTTATTTATTTTTTATTATTCAATTGATGTTTTAAACATGATTTAATTAATAAATCTATGACGTAACCCCCACAATATAATTAATTTGTTATGGTATGTTTTTCACTCGGTTTGTTTAACGTCAGAGTGAAGAAAGTAATGGTTTCGAGTTCCGGCCATGGTATCCGTTTTATTTTTTGAGAAAAGTTATTATTTACTAGTAATTAAATATTTTTTTATTTCTAAAAGTAATTTCACAGTGAGACAAATCTCGCTATTTATTTATTACGTTTAAAAAGTATTAGGCTGAAGGAAAAAATTTGACTGACAAACGCACAAAATCTCTGTTTATATTATATATATATATAATTTTAAAATAAATATCATGTACGCTAGCGTTTCGAGCTTTCGCTCTCATCAGATGATACTTTCGGACAGTCGTACGGTTCGAAGCCATTAACTACACTCCGTAAGCAAGCGCAGTAATCATTAGGCCACGGGACATTACCACATTCAAGAATAGAATTTAAGTTCTATTCATACGAAGGGCGGCATTTCAAGAAGGATTCACTACACACACAGATGAAAGTGTTCTCCGTGGTACGATCATGGTGAAAATAATTGATAACTATGAGTAAATACTTATCCATTTGTGATGACGTGTACGCTATAGGTTGTGTGAGAATAGCATAACTATAGTGAATACTGACGGCTGAAAACACTTCAAATACGATGTTTCATTATTTCTTTGAATGTCGTCCTGTTCTGAGCAAGAATTCTTGCGACTGTTTACAGCCGAACACGCAGACCGATTGCGTCACATAGCGTTTCTATTCAAGAGCTTACCGTCTGTTGAACACAGTACTACGAGACTGCTTACCTGCAGACTGAAGCATTGTTGTCTTCAAGTCTAACGTCAATTAATGCTTGACATATCCGTTCCCATACGTAATCACATACTGTTCATTTTATTCATCAGTTTCAGTCTTTAATAATATTCTTCCTCATTTTTCTAACAATTCATTCATTTCATTAACCTTATTCTCGAGTGGCTTCTGAGCTCGAGGAGTGCTGACTCTATCGTAAACAATAGTATTTACTTCGGTCTATTACATTCGTTTGATACGGTTAAAAGATGTGCAGACGAGCAGTTACTTTCCGAGTTCGCTGCCAGTGTTGTTGTCGACCCGTCTTCATGCATCCCAGCACTATGCGATTCCCAAAATATTGCCTCTTCATAGTGAATGTCCGCCCGTACGTATTCAGGAACCGCATTCTTCTTAGGGCTTCCTTGTTTATATGTATGGACATGGGCAGAACATGGCGGATCGTAAGGAGTAAATATTCATGAAAAATGTTCCTATTCTACAGATAACATACATTTCTTGGCCTTTTGGCTAAGATCAATGTGTAGTATCTGTTCCGATGGATACTGGACCCCATAGACTGGTATTGTCTTGGCCTTCGGGGCTTGATTTACGCCGGTCTATGGGTCTGTCCTGTGCAGTTCTAGGAGGTCCACCCTCCCAGGCTTCGCCTCCCCTCTTCGGTGAGCAGTAAGTTTATTGCTTTCTGCCTGAGGCGCCCCTACCGGGGAATGCCGACGAGGCTTCCCGGGTAATTTTTAAACCCACTTTCCCGACCCGACCTTGG
>OY744538.1:65636718-65654218 GCA_963556195.1 Sepiola atlantica
TGCAGAGATGTGTCGATGTTATCTTACATACAGCGCCAGATATTCCCAAATTGACACCCATGTGGTACTGACCAGGTTTCACGTTGCTTAACGTCGGTACTATGACGAGAACCGGTGTGTCAACGTGGCTATGCTGTATCCATAGGTGTCCACGCATGACTTTAATAGTACGTCTACAAAACAGCTTGTTTAAGAATTGTCTGCTTACGAAATACGTATATGTAATATATTTGTATATTTACATTGAATAACATTTCAAATTAGATGTTTAGTGGATTTTTTTAGCTATGTTTCTATTTAAATGCCTCCATTTCCGCGTTCCTAAAATTCATTTTACATGGTTGAACTATGATCAAACCCTGCGCGCTCTAAGGCCGACTATGTAAACAGGTAACGACTTATTCTCCGATATGACAGAATTAGCTGTTAGGTGTGTTTATATGTATACCCATGTTATAAACACAACTTTCTTAGAAAATATCGTAGCCAATCTGAATGCGCCATTTACCTGTTATTTAACAAAATGGCCAATTCGGCATAATGGTTCGTGTTCACTTATTGTTTCAATCTTAAGTCAAGTTATCCAGAAACTCAAAAAATTGTACTTGATGTCGAACTGCTTAACATACAGCATTATAAAATCGATGGTAGGTCGTGCACTCCAGGGAAATAAGTGGCGCTCTTTTCTGCATTTCGGTGTAGTAACAAATCAAAACAGTGACGTAATGTCGCTCTCGACTATGGTCGATCCATTCTCTTCTATTTATGTGTTAAGCAATTTATTCAATGTAAATTCAAATTACATAAATACGAAGTCGCTATTCTCTAAATGCGAACAGCTTGGCACAGATTTAGAAGAATAGATAAAAAATTCAATGAAAAAAATTAAAAATAGAAAACATCATTACATTTTGAAAAAATCTAGTTAAGTCGGAATGTAAAAAAATGTGAATATATGGAGTAGATAAGAAGAAAAATGAAATATAACATTAATATATGCGAAAAACTGAAGAATACTGAAAGAAAATATGAATTGTATTAAATTTATTTTTAAAAATTGCACCGTTCTTTAATAAAAAACGAGAACACGGGTGCATATGAATACATATAAAAGTAAAGATCAAAAATTAAATCCTAAAAAATGTTAAATTATTTTTTAAATATTTGTTTGAAGTACACGTTGGCCGTGTGACGAATTTGTAGAATATGAATATCAGGGTCTTATTTTTATTTCATGATGGAAGCACATACGACTCATGTATTGTTGTTCAATATTCCTTTTTCTATCTTCTACTAGTCCCTCATTTACATGTAATTTTTCTCCCATTTTATCTTATAAGAAAATAAATAAATAAAACAGAGACATAAATATGTCTTTGTTTTATTTATTTATTTTCTTCGTCGTATTTTTCTATTCTTCATTTCTTTTTCTCTTTATTTCTTCTTTTATTTCTATTCTATTTCTATATTCCTTTTTCGTTCATTTTTATTATTTCTTCTAAATGCTTTTATTAAGTTTGCATTTGTTCTTACTTCCTCTTCCTTTCTTTCCATCCTTCTTTACTTTCATCTATTCCTTTTTCTTAATCATCGAATATGTTTTTCCCGTACTCGTTTCTTTCTTACTTTTACCAATTCTTCTTTTCCTTATTCTCTCTTCAATTTACTTTTTGTAGATAACACGTTTAATTTTTAATGTTGGGTTCTGAATGATTATACGTATTTCCTTTTTTTTCTTTTCGATGGTGCTTGTTCTTTCTTTCTTTCTTTCCATTTCTTTTAATCATTTTCCGAATATGTATTATTTTTATTTTTATTTTTGTTTCTTTCCATGTTTTCTTCCATTGTTCCTCTCATCTACCCTTTCTTTCTTTGGTCTTCACAAAATACTTTTTAGCCTCTTAATCAGTTTAAGTATTTCTTCCTCGTCTTTTTCCTTTCTGTTCTTTTTTCTTTTGTTGCGAAGATTAAAAAGATATTCGCGTTTTTATTATTTCGTTTATTCCGTGAAATCGCCTTTTCTTTTTATTTATTTAAAAATATCATTTCCTCTCCTTTCTTAGACATAAATGTAACATCATTATAAGTTCTCATTACTCCAGATGTAGCGTAATCGTCAATGCACTTTACATAGTCTTGCTTATCAATAACTTGTATATGTACACCAGTTGTTGTAATATCCATCCGAAAACAGATTCATCATGAAATTATTAGGCAAATTTATAGATACTAACATAAAAAATATAAACATACAAAAATACAAATTGCTAGTAAAATAATATACGATATTTTAATGTTCACGATGATTTACGGATCTATAACCGTTAAAATGGTGAGAATAGTGAGATTAAAAGAAATTCACCTGGTGAATTTCTTTTAATCTATAACCGTAAAAATGGCGAGAATAGTCAGATTAAAAGAAATTCACCTGGTGAATTTCTGTCACATTTGAGGGTTTTTAATAAGGTTCAGAAACGAATCTGTAATTTGATTGGCCCAACCCTTTTTTCTTCTCTGCACTCTCACTCGCAGATGGATATTGCTAGTTGCAGTCTTCTCTATAAATACTATTATGGCCCGTGCTCTTCAAAATTGTCTGATCTATTTCCTGCTTCCTTTGTCCCAGCGTTTTTTACTCGTTGGTCTAGTGATCTCCATCAATTCGCTGTTTTAATACTTAATTTAAATACAGCTTCCTATTCCAATAGGCTTGTAGAATATTCTTTTTGTTGGCTGTTTTCCTTCTACCTTTGTCTTTTCAAGACTGGGGTCAATAGGAATCGTCTGTCTTTGAAATAAGCATATTTTGTTCTTGTTAGCGCCTTACATCAAGAGCTAGTTTCTATGAATAAATAACATTGTGATAAAAGTAGAATTGTTTAACGGAATTTTGACCAAATTGAAACTTTCATCGAAATTTGTAAAATGACGCATACGGTATTATTATTATTATTATTATTATTTTCTCACTAGGAGTTCTCACAGGAGTCAGCATCAATTACAGAATTGGTTAATACATATAGATATATCTTAACGTCTCAACTAGCTTAAAGTGTTTATATATAACCATCCGTCGAACCAATTTATTTAGCATCGATAAAATAGATGTAGTTGGTTGCTATAAATGTGTTACTAAAACAAAATCTGAAGTTACATTCTTTATTTACTTATTTTCGTTTTTACAATGTTGATTAACTTAAAGTTTATATAGCAGTTTTAGCAGAAAATATATGAGAAGAAAAGCTAATCATTATTTGAATAGCTTTTGCTACATATGCATACGTTCTATGTAAAATTAGAAAAAAGTAGCAGTTTTACTTATTATTGCATGTTCCTGCTAGTATGTATTTTTTTAGAACACGTAGACATTTGAGAAATGACGGCACATCAAGTGCAAAACATACAAAGATCAATAGGGGCAATACACAATGTTGAAGACGGATGATGCACGAGACAGGAAGTTAAAAGATAGGAACTCTTAAATCACGTAGTCTACTTACCTTGGGTCGATAAAAGTTTAGCGGCATTATTTTTGAGTCGATTGGCCGAATAGAAAAAAATGAAAATATGGCGCGCAGATTTAAAAATACAGACAGAAAATCTTTTTGGCAAAAGCAAGAGTTCAAGGAATTTATTTTATAACGTCAAAGTAGATGAAATACTCGTCTACAGCGAGTGGGTAGGTGCAGAGGGGTTGAATACTGAGCTGCAGAGTCAAATATGACCTTATAACTGGGTTCGAGTCTTTCAACCTGTAGTAATTATCACTCCTACACTGGAGAGTGCGTAAGCATGAAACACATGTGTTTGTCGATATAAATTAAAAATATTTAAGAAATTATATTTGTTATTGTTTTATAGAAATAAATTACAGAGTGATCAATTATTGTATGATAAGAGCATAATACCTATTTATTAAAATGTTACAGAAGACCAGTTTTAATAAATATGGTACCATGGTTTTGAAGTCTATAGCTGGCTTAGATCGAAATCTAATGTATATATATATATATATATATATATATATATATATATATATATATATATATATATATATATATATATATGTGTGTGTATATATGTATGTGTGTATATATACATATATACATACACACATGTGTGTATATATGTATGTGTGTATATATACATATATACATACACACATATGTGTATATATGTATGTGTGTGTATATATATATACACACATATGTATATATATATGTATATAAATAGGTATATGTATGTATGTATATATATAATATGTATATAAATATGTATATGTATGTATGTATATATATAATATATATATAATATGTATATAAATATGTATATGTATGTATGTATATATATAATATGTATATAAATATGTATATGTATGTATGTATATATATAATATATATATAAATATGTATATGTATGTATGTATATATATAATATATATATAATATATATATAATATTATGTATGTATGTATATATGTATGTATATATGTATATATATAATATATATATATGTATATATATATAATATATATAATATATATATAATATGTATGTATGTATATATGTATATATAATATATATATATGCATATATATAATATATGTATATATATAGTATATGTATATATATGTATATATACTATATAATGTACATTTATATTGTATATATATAGTATATCTATATATAATATATATAATATATATGTGTATATATACTATATAATGTACATTTATATTGTATATATATAGTATATATATATATATAATATATATATAATATATATGTGAATATATAATGTATATATATAGTATATATATATATGTATATATATACTATATAATGTACACACATATTGTATATATATATAGTATATATGTATATATAGTATATATGTATATATATATATATATATGTCTTTGTTTTTTTTATTTACGTCAGTTATTTATTTCCATCATTCACTGACTTTCCTTTTGTCTATTCTGTGTCTTCTTTATTAACGTTCACTTCCGCTACTATATTACTCTAAACTATTCAGTCCGAATCGTATACAGTATATATTCGTGGTTCGCATTAAAGTATCCAAAGAAAGTTTGATATGGCGTAAAAGACACGGGCCGAGCATGTCAATCAATTATTTACTATACCTATTGTTCAAGGGAATCGGTAGATTCTTTACGATAAGTAGTATTTCGGTGCCATCCCACTACTTTAAGTTTTAATGTTTGCAAGTTTTATGAAGTCTCTACTGTAAGTAGTTGATTCTAGAAAGAATCGGGAAAATATACACAAAGAAAAAATCAAGTCAGTAAAAAACTCGTACGATGCTGATTCATACGAATTTCGTTTACTTTAGTTTTGTTTGAATACAAAATATTGACATATCGTGGCACGAAAACCTAGTCAATCAATAAATATTTTACAGTAGATATGCACATTGGTATTACATGAAATTATCTAGAAGGTGTTGCTATGCCGTAAAACAATTAAAACAAATGAATGTGTTTTTTTTCGGTAGTTTTATTTCGGCAGTTTTATTTCGGCTTGTTATGAAACAAAAGTGGTAGATATGCCATAAAAGTCCGAATTTTAATTCACGAGTCACTTCGAGTACGCATTTAATATATTTGTATGAATCGTCACCTTTCCTTTGTGTTTGTCCAGCGCAATGAAGTTATTGGCATTGGGTTATCTGATTAATTATTCAGTATGGTAGTTGCATGAGTGAGCACGGCGCTATGACAGCTATCAGATTTGAACTTGGCACACGTAGGGCGTCAGTTCACGCCATTAGCCACTTCAACACTGCCATATCCCTCCTGACAAATAACTAAAAAAAGTTGATCTACAGAAAAAGATGAAGACAATAAATAACCATTCTACATTAGGTATTGTATTTTGACCTTAAATGGTAATGATACTTATCACCTTAAAAACTCGTCAAAAAGCGGAAGAGCCGTTGCTTAAAACAGCGAGAAACTATGAGCAGGCTGATCAGGGATCACATCAGCGACGCCCCATGGGGTGTAACCTTCTCACTCCCTGCTGATCTGTGTGCAAATGAGCTAACCGAATGGGTCAAAGCAGACATTGACGGTTATGTCCTCACGCGAAAATTCTTCAGCAAACCCCACTCTTCTCAATGGTTCACCTCAGAATGTGCAGTTGCTATTGCTGAAAAGCTGCCATAAGTCAACTGCGAACAGACAAAAATGTGTAGAGGCAAGAAATGATTGCAAAGTAGTGAGAGATGAAGCAAAGAGAAGGTATACATAGATAACCAAAAAACGCATTCAGTCACAGAAACTAGGTACTCGTGATTTCTGGAAAATTTACAATAGTGTGATGAACAATGGGCAATCGACAATTCCCCCGTTATCAAATCACAACGATGTTGTTGGCACGGCAACTGATAAAGCTGACCTACTTGAACAGCGTTTCACCTTAAATTCAGCTCTGGACGCGACAAACAACCCCCTACCCAAATTCCCTATCGCGGACTGAAGCCACACTTGAGAACCTGGTCATCACCCCTGTCTCAAGTGAGAGACATCATAAAGAACCTTGACACCTCCAAAGTCTGTGGGCCTGATCTTACGCCAGTAATAGTAATAAAGAAATGCTCTGCTGAGCTGGCACTTGTCCTCTTCAAACTATACAACAAATGCCTTACTGAATCTTGTTTCCCTGATAGTTGGAAAATTGCCTCTATGGTACGAGTCTTTAAGAATTCTGGAGATAAAACTGATCCTCTAAACTACCGCCCAATTAGTCTACTCCCGACCTTTACCAAAATCTTTGAATCATTAATCGATCTAGCGATAGTCAGGCACCTAGTTAATGCTAAAATACTTTCCGATCGTGAATACGGATTCAGACAAGCACGATCTACTGCAGATATCCTACGGTCATCTCTGAACGCATATACCATACACTGGACAAGTCAGGTAAAGCTAGGGTGGTAGTGCTCGATATATCCAAGACCCTTGACAAGGTCTTGCATGAAGGGCTTCTTATAAAACTGCACTCATATGGAATCTCTGGGCAAATATTTAATACAATTAAATCCTTCCTAACAAAACAAACACTCCAGGTTGTAATCGATGGCCGTTCTTCTAGGCAACATGGCATAAATGCTAGTGTAGCACAGGGATCTATTCTTGGATCTCTACTGTTACTGATTTTCATAAATGACCTCCCTGATGTCCTTGCGACTGAGATAGGAATATTTGCTGACGACACCACGCTCTACTCTCGTCATGTGGGCAAAACTGACGCGCACATATCTGAGAAAATGGCTGAATCCTTAGAAAATGACCTCCAGTCTGTAGTGGAATGGGGTAAAAAATAGAGAGTAACTTGTAATGTCCCAAAGACAAAGCTACTTTCTTTCAATGACTACAAGGTTATTTATCTTCCTCCCACAAGGTAAGAACTACAAGAAACTTCTTCAACCACCGATTGTCATGGCAAATAGCACCCTGCCTGAGAGTTCATCATTCAAACTTCTTGACCTAACTTTCACAGATAACATTAATTGCAATAAATACATTGAAAACATTGCCAGGGCTGCTGAAAAGAAGGTGGACCCCCTCTACCGTGCCAGTAAACTACTCACACCTGACATTATCCTATATCTCTACAAAGCCACCATCCGCCCATGCATGGAGTATTGTTGGCACATCTGGGCTGGTGCATCACCTGCTAGTCTCTCCCTCTTAGACAAGGTCAAAAAAAAAGTCGCCAACTTGATAGGTCCCTCACTATCCACCAAGCTCAAGCCCTGTCCCATCGCCGCAATGTTGCTTCCTTGTACCTGTTTTACAAGTACTTCAATAGATTGTGCTCTGATAAGCTTGCTGATCTGGTACCCCACGACGTTAATTCACTAGACCAACCCGACAATCTTCCAAATCCCATCCATACATTGTGGAGGTCCCCAGATGCCGGAGAGCCTTCTACTCCAAAAGCTTATTTCCTCGTGTTGCTGGGCTCTGGAACTCCCTCTCTGCTCCCCTGACGTTACTGACATGCAGAAATTAAAAACTGATATAAACAGACATCTCGCTGCGCAGCTCCTAACTTAGGTTGACCCCCCCAAACCTTTACTCTTTTTTCTCAGTAGCCCCTTACGTCTAGAGTGGCGGGCAGCCTTGTTTGGGGTGAACTATGATAAAAAACAAACAAAAAAAACTGTATAACAAATGAACTGTGTACAAAAAATAACACGTTTCGGGATTTAAATACATGAAAAAGTAAGAATAGAAACTAAAAACTATATCGTTTCAGCTTTAAATACCACCAAAGGTTTCAATATACTGTCAACCAGACAGAACAAGCGAATAGGGTCAATTTTCCTGGTCTAGGCCAATCACCTCAGCTTCATTATCGATTTGTGCTTAGCTGTTGCAGTAAACCTGAGCAGGAGGACATAATACATGTTTTTGACTCGTCCATGGTGGAAACTATTTCTAAATGTATCATTTATTTCCTCAACACGGCTAAATGTTATGGCATTCATAAACGGGTTTGTTAATGTATATGGCTAACGTGAGCGTTTCAATATATTCCCTGTTATCAGTTTGTTCATTTTCTGATGAAAGCATTCTAATTGCTTCAGATGCCGGCGATACGTCACAACAAAGACGGCACACAAGCGTGGCGCACTTTGATCTTTATTCCCAATTTATACTGCACGTTTCCACAATGCTTCAACTTGCAAAATGCTTTGCTCGCTTTTCAAATTAGCTGTAAGATTTCTACTCTCGATGTAGCCATAACTAGCTAGAACACTTCAAAGATAGATAGACTAGTCTAAAATATCAAGTGTTAAATGTTTTCTTTGTTTTATTACATATGTTTTCAGTAGCATTTTATGTGCTCTCTATTGTTCGAGCCGTTTCATCAAATTCATTCGAATACTCTTGTGCGGCAATGAATGAAGATCGATTTGTGCTTGTGCCAGCATCACTGAATCCTACACTAACACGTATATTCGTATTTTCTTATCATTTTCAATTTTCTTTTAATTTTATTCGGCTGTGATGTTTTAGATTGCCGGCGCGAACGCAGACCCTACGATAGTATAATAAAAAATAAACGCTAATAGAAAATTAATATCGCCATTAGATTTTCTCGTAACATTTTACTCTTAAAGTTTGTCTTGGCATAGAGCTTTGTTTTCAATTAATTTTCTGTTGCAATCAGAACAGGATGTCTGAAGATACCGGCTTACTGGCTCAAAATGCACCAAATATTGATGTTATTGCTTCTTTGCCTTCCCCCTGCAAAACTCAATCATGTTCTGCAAAGCCAAAATAAAAAACAAAACAATCATTTTCTTCTACAAGATAACTACATAAACACCGTGAATAAATATTTAAAGATACATATAACTTTAAGCATAAAACTTTTACCAAAAAAAAAGTATTCGGCATTAAATTACATGAAAACTGTTGATATGCCGTAAAACCAAACAGTCAAGCAACCAATTAATTAAATCCGTGTTTTGATAAGCATACGCACAAATAAGTATAGTTTATTACTAACATATCATTTCTTGACAATAGCTATCAAAATAGGCGAAAGTTTTATGAGAAATCAAAATCAAAAACTTTGAAACATCACAAACTGCAGGACTGCTTCCCTGACACTTACAACATGACTATATTTTATTCCAATGTCATTAAATACTTGTCAAGTCATACTTTTAAGTAATCAAGGGCTGACCTTTCCACCCATTGTTTCTAATCATAGTATTGTACATCACCTGACATTCTCATTAACCGTTATCCTCAAGTGGCTTTTGGCTTTGGTTAATGGCGACTAATCAGCGTAAAAATCAATTGTTAAAGTTTTGTATTTAATCTGTAAAAACAATGGGTGAGTAGATGAACAGCTAGCTAAAGGGTTACTTGTCGGACTTGTACAACGGAACATAGATAAGAAAGGTTTGCGGTCTCAATATGTTTTGATAACATCAAGTGTTAAATACCAGATTCTCGGTAAAAATATAAACAAATACAGCGAAACTGTATACAAATAATCTTCTTTACTACTCGTTTTTGTTGGTTTACGTAATGCTATTATCAGATTTTCCCGGGTAACGCCTGTGGATGTCTTCTCTGACTTACGAATAATATAGACAAACAACCGAAGAAATGAATCGTCTGTGATAGATATTATGGTGCTTCTACAGAATTCAAACCGAACCATAATTGACTTTTGTAAGAACTAAACCTAAAACTTTGATTAAGTTAGGATTAGTTTATAGTTAAGTAAGGGTTAGGGTTTAAACAGTTCGGTTAATATACTGTAAAAGTAGTGATATTAGACATCTAGAATAGAATAATAAAGAAAATTGGTGATATGACATAAAGTAGTCTAACCAACCAACAAAATAGTGCATCAACTTTAAGGATAACATATGTAAGTGTGTTGGGGGGGGGGGCGGATACAATCCAATAAAACGGTATTTCAAGTTTGTCCTTTATACATAGATCAAAAAGTCTATAAAATCGAAATCATGCGAGAGACATAAGAAATGAAAGTGAGGCTGTCTCTCTCGCTGTGCTGGTGCCAGTTATGCAGCTCTGCCAATAACGAAGGAGATAGTGTAAATATTAGCTTTTAAACTGATGGGGATAATTCGAACAATCTCTGTTACCTCAGTGGCTGGTCGATCTTTGGCTACAGAAACTATCTATTATTATTATGAACACTAAGTGTGAAAAACTCCAGAAATGTTAAAGAGGAATAAGCTGAATAGCATTTCGGTAACATGATGAGGAAAGAAATAAGGGAAAGATAGATTAAAAAAACTATCGTTTTTCGCGCCAGAAATTGAAAATGAGCGTCGAAAGTGAAGAATTGGCCATGTTTTTCGCTGGAGTGAGCCAAACGCTGCGTGATAATACTCCTACCTTCGGGTAGGTTGGGAGCTGTGTAATATAGTTTTTATAGAAGAAGAAAAGGCGAGTGAGATTTACTTGCGTGTATGGAGGGAAGGTTGAAAGGTGGTTAGGTCTGATGATATTCGAAAATCGTTGGAGATGAGATGTTGTTTGATAGTGAGGTCAAGTAAGCGTTGGTAATGATAAAAACTGTCTAAACCGACCTTCGTTTGATTTTGAGTAGATTCCCCGGCGAAGAATCGGCGTGAGAAGAGGTGGGGCTCGCTCGTCAGGCAGATGATTCGGCCACTGATTAAGTTGGTGGTGGCATTGGGAGGGCAGATATTTGGATTTGAAATCTTTGAATTATTTGAGCATGCGAAATTATTGCGGAAAGAAAGAAATAATAATGGAGAAGAGAAAATAGAGAAAAAAATAAAGACTTTAACATAGGAACAATGGAATGGCAGAAAGATAGAAATTTACAATACGGCTTTATTTCAAAAGCCAACTAATTGCAATCCAGGTTTATTTTTAAATCACTAATCATTATGACAAGTTATTATCAGTAGTCTTACTCTGGTAAAAACACGTGGTCTTCTCTGGGATCTGAGAGACAATAAGCCTCCTAAAGATGTCAGTACTCTTCGTACGCATTCAGTTAGGAACTCAGATACTGTCATCCCTTTTCGGTCTTTCCATCCTTTCACACCCTCTACGGTCACTTAAAAGGATTATTATTATTATTATTATTATTCATTTATTTATTTATTTATTTATTTATTCACCAGGAGTTTCACACTTATTGCTCACTAGCAATAAAAAGTTATTTTCACTGGAAACTGCATGACAGACGTATTCCCAGATTTACAGTACTCTACATCTATTTCGATAACAGTTGTAAATTATATTGCTGTATTACAACAGTCATTCCCATTTTTTTCGCAACGACCGATGGTTTGTCCTGGAATGTGAGTGACAATAAACATATTTAAGGTTCCAGTGCACTTCACACACTTTCAGTAAGGTTCTGGCTGGTGCTCTCCCTCCTCGATCTTTCTGTACTCTGTGACCCTTCACTAGTGTTATAATAATTATTATTATTAGCAAATTGAACTTCATTAACACATCATAATAAACGTAATTGTAAAACATTAATATTAAAGGCAACTAATACTAAATCTGGTTATTTATGTTCAATACTTTTAATCTATACATGTGTATTACTTATAATGAACACGTATAGGTCTATTAATAGCAGTCGTAACAATATATGGACTCGTATCACAAAACCAGCATTCCCACATGTATTCATTATGTATTTACTTCAATGTTATCTAATACTTCAGAGATTTGATATGTTATTATTATTAGTAGTAGTAGTAGTATCCTATGTATTAGTGCTATTTATCGTATCAAAATTTTGATACATCAAACTTACTTGGTATCCCCATTATTTTAGTGAAGGTGCTTGTTTAATTGTGGTAGTATTGGCAGAAGCAATTATTATCATTATTATTATTATTATTATTATTATTATTATTATTATTAATAACGTCTTGATATTCTAAAATATGCTTAATGGTAAGTCGTGTGCAATTCAGATGATTAAATCTGGTAGCCAACAAAACGATAGGCAAACATACTTCTATTATAATATACAAGTAGGTAGACCCGACGTTGGGCGGGATTGAACGAGGATCACTACTACGTACTTTTTCACTACGCGCATAACACCATAGTAAATTCTGTTATTTACTGCCCCCTCTTACTGTTTTTCCCCTAACATAGTCAGAAGAGCATGAGATGTTGGAAAACTCTCTGAATAAGTGTCTTATACATATGGTTTAAATTTCATTAACATTGGATGCATGTATTTGAGTTTTAAGGGAGTTATCTCTTAATTGACCCCTTAGAGATGGGGGCATGTACATATTCTGCACATAGAGAATAACGTAGAGACTCGGATCGACGTCTATTATCTTCCCCATAAAACTTTGTACATACGATTCAAATTTCCTAAGAATAGAATATATTTGAAGTTGTAAGGGAGTTGTGGCCTCATAACCCATTTAGGGATGTATCTAGAGATTCGGGAACACTAATAGTTTCGTCCCTGGTTAATTTGACATGAAAACACACTTTTAGATTATATGTAGATTTTCAAACTTTTCTTTCTATATGGAACATACAAATAGCACACACCAATATACAGAGGCATTGGGTTTTATGTATATGGATATTAAATATGTCTGTGTTACGATATTTAAGTGATTATTTGCATACAATTATGGATGACGTTTTAATATAGTTTTTGTAGTAGTTCGTTTAACTTCCAAGTTTGAAATATGTCTATGCACTTTTTTATTTTACTTCAGAAAGCTATCAGAAATACAATGGGTCTTTTTCTGTGGCTAATACTTGTTTTCTATATGAGATACATAGATATCCGAATGTTTAATCAAGATTGTCTTCTTCCTCTCAAACGTTAAGTTACTAACGCAGTGAGGAACACTAATAGTCCTGTCAAAATGTGGCTGAACCTCACACAAATTGCTAACACAAGTTTTTTTAACTTGGATGTTGTGCATGAATAACCTCTCTTTCAGATACAAATTAGTTTACCAAAATTAGCCTTGCAGAAAAGGGTCAACAGGCGCCATCATTAAAATCCAACTTAATATTAAAATTTCGAGACATAAAATTCCTGACATTTCCTGACAAGTATGTCCATTATTCCTAACAATTACTGACAAAATTAAACGTTTTTCCTTTATAAATTAGAAATAAAAAAATAGTTTGCATAAAAACAGACACAGGGCCTACCCCAAGCCAACTTGACATATTCCTGGTGTTTTAAATTATAATAATGGCATGCTTAATAATAAACTAACACCAGAAAATTGCTAGCCCCTGTCATTGTTTTCATGTTCTTCTTATTTCTAAAAAAAATATGAATACAAAATTACAAAAGCAAATTAAGTAGCTTTTTTCAAAGCAGCAATTGTCACATTAATTAAGTACAAAATAAGTACAATTTACAATAAAAGAATATTCAGTTATTCGAGTGCTGGAGCAATGCTGTTGCATACCCACGACAGAACAAGTTCATGAGCGAACCAAAGAACATTTCCTGTCAAGAACTAGTCAAATGTAACCTCATCATCATCAAGATCTGACTGTGGTGAGTTGCTGCAAGTGAGGCCTTTGCAATTACCGCACAAGTTTGAACAGTCAATCGCATTTTTCCTTCAACTGCATCTTGCTGTAGTACACCCTGAATTACAGTTACACCTAATTTTAGCCAACACATTTATAGGACCAGCTGGCAAGTTAGTCTTGATTGGTGATAATTTACTATCTGAAAGTTTCCACCTCACTCATCAGGTTTTAGCTGGTTTCTACATTTCAATTCCTGAATTTGGAAGTAAAGTCGAAAGCTGTGGAATTTCGTAACTTCTTTTGTTGGTTGCAATAATGTGGCCTGAACATACTTTGAGTTTTTTGCAAATTATTCCCAACTTCAATAACCTCTTCTGCAATGCTATCCTTGCCAAACACTTCTACCAGTTTGAGGAAGTTTCTATTGTTCATCACCTTTCAAAGTGGTGCTGCCTTCCCAATTCCATAAACACCGGATGTAGAATCACGACTTAGTAGTGCATGGATGAAAAGAATGTTGGAACAGACCACATCTCCCAAAGATGTCCTCATCTGTTTTATGTTCCAGACTTTCACACTTTTTGCATAATACTTTGTAACCATCATCTCTATTGGCATGATAACTTGGAAGGCCAATAGGTCAGTGTCATCTGCTATCAAAATGGTTTCTCCTGTCTGTGCCAGTTCTAGAGCATCCCCCACATCTCGCTTTGTTCTTGCTGAAGTAGCCTCTTGGTGCTGGCCAATAGTGCCATAACGAATGCCTGCTAGTTCTTGCATTGAAAAATTTATTTCAGCGCACGCTGGTGGTGATAGCGTCTAAACAAATCGTTGAATTTCGTCAATCCCTCTGCCATAAGTAAGAGCTCCAGACGTCTTAATACTTCTCATTAGCACCTGCTCAATAACTAGATCCGTTGACAAGCTAGCTCAGTAGTGATCACCCGTCTAATCACATGGAATCCTTCAGAACATGTCTAGTACACTTCAGGATGGCTTTTCGTTAGCCCCTCTATTTGTTGCAAGTACAAGTCGGCCGACTTTGCATATAGTATGTGTCCTGTAGCAGCGAATATTGGAAACATTTTCCTTACACCGTCAAAATGCAATTCCCAGTTAGCTGCAAATATTTAGCAACTTTAAAAAAATGGCTGCTTTCTCTCTGACACCTCTGGCCTACCTAGGTTTTGTTTCTCAGAAGAAATAATTATCGGTACTTCACCTTGGCCAACCTGAAATTAGAATATGACAGAATGTTAAGCACCTGCAGTAATACATAAAAAGAGACACAAATAAGGCATAAGAAGTTATAATTATATTTAACCTGATGAAAACTATTGGTTTTATCCAATTTCACATTGCAAGATTTGGTATTTTTGAAGATAGAATTTACAGAAATTGAAGAGAGGCTAGAATCGGCGGCAATCTTTTAAGATGGTGCCCGTTGACCCCTGGGTTATTGATGCCTAATATCCAAGTTAAAAACATTTGTTAGCAATTTGTTTGAGGTTCAGCCAATAAAACCGCTAGATTGACTGGACTATAGTTTCCCTATCCATTATTCGCCACTTAATTATGTTATAGTTTATTTTTATTGTGGTCTTTTCTGAATTTTGCTGGAGTGCAGGACAATAATTAATTTGGTCTGATGTAGTATCAGGCTAAGTGATCTTACTTGAGATCACATCACTAGGAGACGATGCAGCATTCCTCGTATGAGCCAGTGTATTGAAGTGTCGAGGTTATCTTATTTGGGGTTCGAATACTATGTTATTTTGAATATATGGTCATGATTTACTTGTAGAGTGAAGTATCCTCATGTCTTGTTTACCTTACAAATCCTTGTACAGAGGACCGAAGCCCCTTGAGGAAAGTGTCTACTAGATAATTCAAATAGATACATTAAAGAGAGTACACAGACATATCATATCATACAACTGTCCACAAATAATAATTTACAACAAAGCACGTGTGCTTTATTGCTTTGAAGTGTTGTGTGATTCGATTTTCTAGCACTTAGAAGTTTAGCTACCACGAACCTTTTCTTAGGACAAGTTGAGCGGCCAGTTTGTTATTATAGTCTTGCTTTTTCTGGGGATGACTTCCGTTTATTCTGCTGGTCGCTGATCGGAAGTCATATAGTAAGGTGAAGAGTGGTGGGGTTATTATTCGTGGATGGCTTATTAAAACACAATAACAGTTGTACAAACATATATTGTTTAATATATATATATAAATATTACATTGTGTGTTCACTGTGTTTGTAAGATATATATAGAATTGGATATATATCTTAACATTTAGCTGTCTCAACTTCCGACCCGCGGATAACATGAGTAATAACTACATTGTTACTCCTCCAGATCCTTGTCCCACTGTATGTCTTCGTGGGTAGCTAATTATCTTTTAATAAAAAAGTATGGAAACAATTAGAAATTCCGTATCTATCAATAAAATCTAGTGGGGGATGTCTTCTTCACTTCCCTACATCAGCTTTCCCACATAACAGAGGTTGCTAGTGTTTCACTATTGTATCGTTATTTTTATGGTAGGTGCTCGACTGAGCTCTAATCGATTGACCCCTCTGTAAAAAATTCTCACCAAAACTTCGTCTAGCTACAACCACTGTAAATAATTTCACTTTCTTTCTCTGTGTTCATAAAACTGAATGGAACTTTCATGAGCAAAGATTATTTCCAAGAACTACAAGAACACAGTATCGCGCAGTTGCTTCCCAGCTAACTACAACATGGTTGTTTTCAAGTTCAATATGAATAAGTCTTTTTGTAACTGTCTTCCTGAATCAAATTCTGCCAAACTTGAAACCATCGGCACCAATCCTCATGCTGTTGTCACACCGTCCACCGGATAAACTCAGTAACACCTATCCTCGAGTGGCATTTAGGCCTAGATTATCAGTGACTCATTAATACATGAAACTAGAATGTTTTTGTTTTGACAATAGCAATCATCTTTTCATGCACAAGTACACCTAAGAGTCGGCCGATTTTGGTACAAGAGCAATCTATAATGTAATGCAAGTGAGAATGAAAAGACAGGACGAAGAATTAAAGGGAGTAAGAAAGTAACATAGATTCAAGTAATAAACGTGGCTAGAAACCAATGAGAAAGTCAATGTCAAAACATAGGAGAGCGTCAGAAGGAAAGTAAATAATCAAGCACATAGGAGTTGCTAGTTGAATAGAGCAGAGAAGACTAACGGAGTTGGGGGGGGGGTTAAGAATGAGAGAAACGAGATGAAAATAAACGTTGCTAGTTAAGCGAACGGATAGCAAAAAAAAGGTTTAAGACAACAACTAAAATTTTGACAGATCGGAAAGCTGTGGGTGTCGAAGGTAACGAGATCGGACGAGAAACACGAGAGTTGAAAAGAAAAGAGAACAAATAATCATAGCGGGCAATATGGAGAGAAAAGCATCTAAAGAT
>OY744538.1:65659218-65684218 GCA_963556195.1 Sepiola atlantica
ACTCAATCTCGGGTGTAACCCTAACTCTTGCATCCATATTTGTATTCATAGCCTGTAATACACTTTGAAAGCGACACTAGTCAGCGTGCCTCGAATGACAGGCAATAAACCTTGGGTGAAATTGAGAAAGTAATGCCTGGGAAGATGTTCTTCTATGAATCAGCATATAACATATTTATAGATTAGCATGACCTTTCCTAACTAAAACGATTGTAATTTTCAAACACAAATAATTGTCCCTATTTACTTGCCTCCCCACCAAAGTAGAGTTTGAAACAAGGTCGGTTTTTAAAGTGGGGACAACTCGACCACTCCTAAAACGGGCCACTTTAGATTGGAATAAAAATTAAAATAGCCTCAGTGTAAAAGGACCTGTCATTGACTGACCGAGGATCGAAACAATTAGGGGCAGCATCAGAATAGATACTACACTTTGATCCTAGACAAATGCTTACCGTTGCGTTATGTTAGAGGAATATGGCTTGAAGTAAAAAAAAAATAACGAACAAAGACAGTAAGCTATGAGGGAAATCCTTTTAGACTGAGGCAAATTAAAGTTTTGTGCTAATCCAGCCTACCATTTTTTGACAAGCTGAATTGTCTCCACTCCAAATAACCGACCTTATGTTTAACTCTGTTCTCGTGTAGGGAAGGGAAGTAAATAGGCACAGAAACTAAGCATTTTGGCTAGGAACAAAGTTTAGTATCAGAATTATGTCCACAATCAGTAGAGGAAAAAACCTAGACGGAAGCAGTTATAATTTTTCTCACAATCCGAAGTGACCCTTTCTCAGGAGCTGGGTTTTCCCCACCTTTGAAACGGACCTTGTATATAACTGCCCTTGTAAGGAGTCAAGTAAATAGAGACTACCAGCTAGAACTAGGCCACTCTATAAGATATAGGATGGATCATAGTAATCTTATCAAGAACATTAAGTTAACTATAATGTCCGAAGTAAAAAGTCAGTATTACGTCGCCTTGTGTTCTGTTAATGGACGTAGTCGCTACGAAAAGATTTGAACTTGTTATATTAGAGTAGGGATTATATAATAATTGGGCATAACACCTGGGAAAACTTATTCGATTTCAATCAAAGATTACACAGAGGTTATTGGCGATTTTATGATAAGAACAGTTTAAACACAACTTCTGGAGAGGGTGGAAGTTCGAGTTTTATCTAGACTTCTGCATCATTTATGAATTCGTATATCTTCCCTTGGCTATAAAGTAAATAATAAGGTAAACAAGATACTTCTAGCTTTGGTTGTACAACTAGTCTAAGAGAAGCATACACTCTGAAATCACATAAGTCTTTTTTCCGCTGATCACATAATTTTTCAAAGTCGTCGTGGACTTCGTAAAACTAGACTCAACCGATGTTTGTTCAGCAGATAAGCGGTTGGGGATTGATTCGCTACATACACTCTTACAATGGGTATCTACAAAGTATAAATAAATACACACATCGATATAAAATTTATAAATAGATACATAATAGATAACACACACAAACGTATGTATATGTGTGTTATCTACGTACGTATCTTTCTCTCTCTCTGTCTCTCTTTCTCTCTCTATGCCTCTCTCTCTCTCTCTATATATATATATATATGTATGTATCTGTCTGTCTCTCTCTCTCTCTCTCTCTCTCTATATATATATATATATATATATATATATGTATCTATGTCTCTGTATGTATGTATATATATATATATATATATATATATATATATATATATATATAATGATAATAATCCAGGTAAAACATCCACAGGGTAGTAATCCAAAGAATTTCAACCGGGTTTATAAAAAGTGCTCAATATCAAATAGAGTTTTTATATATGATTATTTTCATTTACACAGACATTTACAAAATCTGCGACACTGGCATGTCAATGTTATCGATCAACAGTTATTATGAACTGAAATCTCATCAGGCAGAGTTAGAATCCGATCTTAACCTTAGATCATATTTGGAAAGAACCAAATATGATCTAAGGTTAACATTGGATTCTAACTCTCCCTGATGAGATCTCAGTTCATAATAAGTGTTGATCGATAACATCGACATGACAGTGTCGCAGATTTTGTACATGTCTGTGTAAATGAAAGAAATCATATATATATATATATATATATATATATAAATTATGTAATAATACATATTAAATTATTTACAGAGGCATACGTCCTATCCTTGCGTAATCATCAGTATAGAGTTAACTATTCAAACCAGTCGCATGATCTGAACACCGGAACAAGAGTCGCCGTTAACTTAAAATCCCGACACCTTAACCAATGAGAATAATCTGAATATCTATACGAAGTGATGAGAAAAAAATCCTTTTATGTTGAGTATGCAGCCTACAGTTGTAATATGTTGATAACATGAACTAAACCAATATTTGTCAACAGTGTGCAATACAACGTGGAGCTTGATGAATAACATTTATATAAGCATTAAATAATCCTATACTAGGCTTATTTAATGTTTATATAAATTTTGTTATGAATATATATGAGTAAACATTATATAAACGTAAGAAACAGTCTACGTGGATCAACTTACGTTTCAACGCTTACGCGTCTCGTTTAACAATGTGCCAATTCACAGTCACGAAGAAGACGCCTACGCATTGAGGTTGATCCATGTAGACTATTTCTAATGTTTATTTATTTATATATTTTTTTAAATGGTCTAATTTATATTGAGCACGTTTTTAAAAAGATATTAGTTTTAAGGTCATGTTATTAATAAATTTGAACTATATATATATATATATATATATATATATATATATATATATATATATATATTAGGAAAAATTACAGTTGATAAACTAAAATAATTCCTGAATTTGCATCGGCGAGACTAACCTATATATTCTTTAAAAAAATAACATATACATACAATGCATTTAGCCTGGCGAAGCTTAGTTGTCATATTTATATTTTATACTATATAGATATGTGTGTAGAGAAAAGAAAGAGTGGGGTATATATATGTATATATGTATATATATATATATATATATATATATATATATATATATATATATATAAACAGCTCATAAGTTCCGATATCAAAATATTGATTACATCGTGACTACTTATTGTTCTGTTGCTATCATTATAGACACAACATGTGAATGAAATCGCCAGATACAAACACAAGTATTTTATCGCAGCATATGTATGTCATCGTTGGGTTACGTGCTGTTACGAGTGCTGATCAACGCACGAACCGAAAGAAGAAAAAAAACTGGTTAAGTACTAGATTAATTTAAGCCATTTACCACCGGTAAATATCATTCACAGTAAATTCATAGAGATAGAGATTGATCTAACCTTCAGAAAGAAAGCAAAAGTTGCAGAAGCGAATGAAAATTATTTAGTCGCTCGCTTGCAGACATCAACAATATTGGAATTGGGGAAAATATAAACTGATAAGAGTGGTAAAGAGAGCAAGTGGATTGAAGCTGCAGTATAGAGGAAGGCGAGAGAGAGAGAGAATTACAGGCGGGTAGACCAGGAGATAGCTATATGGAAAGGGAGACAGGGGAAACTCTGATAGGTAGATGTTTAAAACCGATTGAAATAGGAACAAACTGATATATACATATTATATACGGTACAATCACGTTGACACACCGGTTCTCGTTAGATCACCGAAGTTAAGCGACGTCGAGCCTGGCCAGTATTAAATGGGTGACCATTTGGGACTACCAGGTGCTGTATGTGCTCTCTGTTTATATCGGCATTGTTTCCAGTCGTCTTGAACTGCTTGCCATTGGAATCAAGCAGTGCCGACTCAGGAGAGGTGTCGTTAGGGATTGCGCAACCCTTGCTTCATAATTTCACGCGCAGCCAGCCCCTTATAGGGGTATCCATAGTCTCTCTAGACTGAACGGAGGGCTTACTTACATATAGCTCAACATCTCATATATAAAACATGTTGGTATGATTTTCAAATTCAAACTTTCATAGCAGTTAAGCTGACAAATGAAACATTGATTCTGATTAGCACCCTTTTATGTGTTATTTTATTTGTATGTGTTATTATTAGCACCATTTTATTTGTTATTCTTGCATGTTACAACAGTGTTATGGTTAGGATTAGTTAATTTCATAATCACTTGGATTAATTTTTAATTCCAATTAGTGAATTTCGCGATTTAATCAATTAAAATGTTAAGTTGTCTACTTATTTTCTCGCATCCTCATTAGATGAACGCTTCGGAATTTTTCGGCCGCCTACGTAAACATCCGGAAACTTCCGACGCCAAGTTGATTTTAGCTTTGATCCTAATTTGGACAAGTCACCATATTTTAATATATTCAAACACGGGACAAAAAACTCATTGAATAAATAAAATCATTGATGAAATAATGTATTCTAATATGATTCCAGTCGAAAATCAATAAATGTTGACGGATCTTTGAGGGTATTCTTCCGGCGTAACTAAAATATTAAGTATGTTTATTTCTATATAATAAACAATGATATAAAGACTATTATTATTAGGTAGTATTCTTTTAAAAGTAAATAGTTATTATTTTGCCATTTAATTTACGTACTTATGTGGTATGTACATTAGATTACGAGTCTTAAAAAGAGTCACATTTTTAATAAATATTCAGAACTAAAGGAATATTAGTGAAAGGTTCACTCAGCATAGTAAAAGTGAGTGAGAGATGTGTACCTCAGCAAGATATAAAAACTGCACACAAAATCCCCCAGTTTCTGCTCGACTGTTATTTAGATTGTTACCTCGACTGCTATGTCCGCGAACGCGACCTGACGCCAAATGAATGGCGCGATTTGGTGCCAATGATGCTCAGATGTAACTTATTTTTTGTGTCTTGATAAGTTATTTTTATTAGTAAATAGGTTGATCAGCTTAAAACATGACAATAAGTCAGCAATACAATTTGAAATATCAGAAGATACTAATCCTAGTTATACGAAGCAACGCTCTATTTGTTGCAACGATGTGTCTTTTGCCTTGAATACGCCAAAGTTTCCGATGTCACTCATTCATTGGAGCCAAATCTTTTGAACTGGAGGATTATTCCAATGTGCAAAAAGCTAGTAGAGAATAGTGTTCGTGTAGAAGCAATCGGAAATGCAAACAGCTAGTAGAGAATAGTGTTCGTGTAGAAGCAATCGGAAATGCAAACAGCTAGTAGAGAATGGTGTTGGTGTGGAAGCAATTGGAAATGCAAACAGCTAGTAGAGAATGGTGTTGGTGTGAAAGAAATCGAAAATGCAAACAGCTAGTAGAGAATAGTGTTGGTGTTGAAGCAATCGGAAATGCAAACAGCTAGTAGAGAATGGTGTTTGTGTGGAAGCAATCGGAAATGCAAACAGCTAGTAGAGAATGGTGTTGGTGTGGAAGCAATCGGAAATGCAAACAGCTAGTAGAGAATGGTGTTGGTGTGAAAGAAATCGAAAATGCAAACAGCTAGTAGAGAATAGTGTTGGTGTTGAAGCAATCGGAAATGCAAACAGCTAGTAGAGAATGGTGTTTGTGTGGAAGCAATCGGAAATGCAAACAGCTAGTAGAGAATGGTGTTGGTGTTGAAGCAATCGGAAATACAAACAGCTAGTAGAGAATAGTGTTGGTGTGGAAGCAATCGGAAATGCAAACAGCTAGTAGAGAATAGTGTTGGTGTTGAAGCAATCGGAAATGCAAACAGCTAGTAGAGAATAGTGTTGGTGTTGAAGCAATCGGAAATGCAAACAGCTAGTAGAGAATAGTGTTGGTGTTGAAGCAATCGGAAATGCAAACAGCTAGTAGAGAATAGTGTTGGTGTTGAAGCAATCGGAAATGCAAACAGCTAGTAGAGAATAGTGTTGGTGTTGAAGCAATCGGAAATGCAAACAGCTAGTAGAGAATAGTGTTGGTGTTGAAGCAATCGGAAATGCAAACAGCTAGTAGAGAATAGTGTTGGTGTTGAAGCAATCGGAAATGCAAACAGCTAGTAGAGAATAGTGTTGGTGTTGAAGCAATCGGAAATGCAAACAGCTAGTAGAGAATAGTGTTGGTGTTGAAGCAATCGGAAATGCAAACAGCTAGTAGAGAATAGTGTTGGTGTTGAAGCAATCGGAAATGCAAACAGCTAGTAGAGAATAGTGTTGGTGTTGAAGCAATCGGAAATGCAAACAGCTAGTAGAGAATAGTGTTGGTGTGGAAGCAATCGGAAATGCAAACAGCTAGTAGAGAATAGTGTTGGTGTGGAAGCAATCGGAAATGCAAACAGCTAGTAGAGAATAGTGTTGGTGTTGAAGCAATCGGAAATGCAAACAGCTAGTAGAGAATGGTGTTGGTGTGGAAGCAATCGGAAATGCAAACAGCTAGTAGAGAATGGTGTTGGTGTGGAAGCAATCGGAAATGCAAACAGCTAGTAGAGAATAGTGTTGGTGTTGAAGCAATCGGAAATGCAAACAGCTAGTAGAGAATAGTGTTGGTGTGGAAGCAATCGGAAATGCAAACAGCTAGTAGAGAATAGTGTTGGTGTGGAAGCAATCGGAAATGCAAACAGCTAGTAGAGAATAGTGTTGGTGTGGAAGCAATCGGAAATGCAAACAGCTAGTAGAGAATAGTGTTGGTGTGGAAGCAATCGGAAATGCAAACAGCTAGTAGAGAATAGTGTTGGTGTGGAAGCAATCGGAAATGCAAACAGCTAGTAGAGAATAGTGTTGGTGTGGAAGCAATCGGAAATGCAAACAGCTAGTAGAGAATAGTGTTGGTGTGGAAGCAATCGGAAATGCAAACAGCTAGTAGAGAATAGTGTTGGTGTTGAAGCAATCGGAAATGCAAACAGCTAGTAGAGAATAGTGTTGGTGTGGAAGCAATCGGAAATGCAAACAGCTAGTAGAGAATAGTGTTGGTGTGGAAGCAATCGGAAATGCAAACAGCTAGTAGAGAATAGTGTTGGTGTGGAAGCAATCGGAAATGCAAACAGCTAGTAGAGAATAGTGTTGGTGTGGAAGCAATCGGAAATGCAAACAGCTAGTAGAGAATAGTGTTGGTGTGGAAGCAATCGGAAATGCAAACAGCTAGTAGAGAATAGTGTTGGTGTGGAAGCAATCGGAAATGCAAACAGCTAGTAGAGAATAGTGTTGGTGTGGAAGCAATCGGAAATGCAAACAGCTAGTAGAGAATAGTGTTGGTGTTGAAGCAATCGGAAATGCAAACAGCTAGTAGAGAATAGTGTTGGTGTGGAAGCAATCGGAAATGCAAACAGCTAGTAGAGAATAGTGTTGGTGTGGAAGCAATCGGAAATGCAAACAGCTAGTAGAGAATAGTGTTGGTGTTGAAGCAATCGGAAATGCAAACAGCTAGTAGAGAATAGTGTTGGTGTGGAAGCAATCGGAAATGCAAACAGCTAGTAGAGAATAGTGTTGGTGTGGAAGCAATCGGAAATGCAAACAGCTAGTAGAGAATAGTGTTGGTGTGGAAGCAATCGGAAATGCAAACAGCTAGTAGAGAATAGTGTTGGTGTGGAAGCAATCGGAAATGCAAACAGCTAGTAGAGAATAGTGTTGGTGTGGAAGCAATCGGAAATGCAAACAGCTAGTAGAGAATAGTGTTGGTGTTGAAGCAATCGGAAATGCAAACAGCTAGTAGAGAATAGTGTTGGTGTGGAAGCAATCGGAAATGCAAACAGCTAGTAGAGAATAGTGTTGGTGTGGAAGCAATCGGAAATGCAATGCATGTAGTTTTGCCATTGTTGCAATCGTCTTATGACACGGGCCATTGTCTTGGTGAAATAAAACTGTTTCTTCTTTATTTGTGGCTGTTTTTTAAGAAATTGATAGCTAAGAAAGAGATAGATTACTAGTTCAGTTACAAATAAATTACGTTTTCGTAAATGATAATTCAATCCAAAGCTATGGTAAAGTTTAGCATATATGTTATTAATGTAAAAAAGCCCAAGGTAAACAAACGTTGATTAAGTTACATTTAATATGTAAATAGACGAATGAGAGAGAGTGAAATTAACATGTGGCTTTAACTGTTCAGATATTTAAATTACAACAATGGAATCAGTTATGTTTTTTGTGTTTCAACCATACTACACCCACACTCGGGTGAGTCATAATAGATATCACCTTCAAATCATCCCACCCCTTTTTGCGTCGCATGGTAAAGCCGAACATTCGTTGGCCTATCGACAGTGTTTTGCAACCGGAGAACTTGACTCGCTCTTGCGAAGGTGATGATATCGGTCGTGATCTCCTAAATGTCGTCGAACCCACCTGCTTTCTGTGAAAAACAATTCCCAACGGCCGCAATAGTTTCTTGAGACGGTTTTCGAAAGCGGCAGTTTGAGGTAAATAAAGAAAATAATTCTTACGACTGTTGTCAGAAATTCATTTGAACGTTAAGTTCGTTTCTGTAACTAAAATTATTTTCGTGCTCTTGAATTTGAAATGCTGAGGTATATATATATATATATATATATATATATATATATATATATATATATATATAGAGAGAGAGAGAGAGAGAGAGAGAGAGAGAGAGAGAGATATGAAAAAGTAAACATAAGCTCTTACGATAAATAATGAAGACTGCTGTCAGAGGGTCCTGATACAGTAAGGCGAGATAATATTGATTATTTTTCTTCTTTGATGAATTAGACGGTTAAGAGTGGGAAGTAGAACCCCGAAGTTTACGGCTATTTTATTCTAATTATGTCTACCTTCAACTTAACCTATACTATGGAACATCTGAAGTATTATCCTGATATTTTAACTTAAATGAGTGTATATGATAAGTAAATAGGGATACATGTTAGGTATATGGAAATCTGATAAATATATGTGTATATGTATATATATATTTTCTCTCTCTCTCTCTCTCTCTCTCTATATATATATATATATATATATATATATATATATATATATTAGTAATAATTAGCTTTTCTCAATTAAAGCTCAATATATGTTAATTTTTAAAGTCCAGAGCATGTATAAATAAATAATAGAAGGTTAGATTGCAGTAACCAAGTTTTTCTTCATTTCTGAAAAAATCATTACTTGACGGAATGTTTCGTTAACACGCTTATTTTCATGAACGCTAAATCTTATTTCTACTTGCCGGGTTTCAGATCTGATGTCCATCAAAATAAACCTAAACTTATCTTCCTAGTTGAATATACATACATAAATGCTCCGGTGATGTCACTATTATTATTTTAGTTATTTTATTTCTTGGTGTTTTGGACACGATCTCTTTACACTTTCTTTCATAAGATATATAACTCAGTATGCTGGCAATCTAAGTATTAACGAAACAGTCCGCTAAAAATTATGTTTTTCAAAAATGAATAAAGACATGCTTACTGGAATCTACCGTTCTATTATGTATATACGTTTTACAGTTATTGTGTTCATGTGTATAAATTATCAAGTGTTTAAACATCCGTTCCAGGGCGTTCATGTATGTGGCACCCGTATGTAGGTCTCTAGAAGCTCTAAAAAGCCACCTTTTCTATGGAATAAATAACTGATGAAATTGATACCGAATTAATATTTTAAGAATTAATTTAGTATTTGTTGAGCCCGCCTACCAGCTTTGCAGCAAGCGTACTTGTCTCTAAAATAGCGTTTCCTGTTACTGAAAACTAGTTTAAGGTGGATATATGATATGCGCAATCATTTGCAAGAACTGTATTTTACATACAATTCGCAAGACATGGGTATTGAATGACGTACACAATGGATTGGAAATCACTGCATATTACCGTATTTCACTGAACTACCTGAAGCCAATAATCTCTAGAAAAAGAAATATGTTGCTCCCGAAATGCCGAATAAACAGACCTAGTCTAGTAAGGATGAATCATTGAACAGCTATACACAGGATCCAATCAATACTTACCGTAATAATACCATGTCGAAGAAATCTCAAATACAAAATAAAAGAAAATAAGAAACGGTGCCCCACAGACTGGAACTCTCTCAAGAGAGGAGAAAAACAATCAATACCTTAGTCGATAAACAGATAAAAACATAAGCGCAATAACTTTGGAACATACGTCATGGTTTAATGTGCATAGTATTTTCTAAGTTGCTTTCCTTGTTGTAGGAACTCTTCTTAAATGATAATTACTAAATGAATAAAAATTGAAAGTACTAGATGTACGTATGCGGCGCTGCCCGGGATTCAGTGAAGTAATTTTTAGTTTATCATTTGAATGTGTTTGCATATTTTAAAACTTTACAGAAAAAGGAAAAAAATTGTAGTTGCAAGGGAGACAATTGTTTTTTTTATATTATTCAATACCAGATATGATTTATATGACTTATTTATATTTAACATTTTTTGATGATTTTGATTTGTTGTTCATAATTTTAAAATGTTTATATTTTACCAATTTTACAGAGGATACTGCATAATTTCTTTGTAAATAAACTGTAGCGAAGTACGATATTATAGTGGCAATAACATTATACAAAAATAAACGAAAATGAAAATTATCGTCGCAATTAAAGGTTGATATGTCAGCTTAACTGCTGCTGAAATCCAATTTTAAAATCTCACATAACAGCTTTACATGTCAGATATTTAATCAATCAATTATCGATTTGAAAACAGCGATATTCAAAGAAAAGTGTTTCGTGAACCTTATCTATTACTAGAGGAATACTCATTCAAAGACAGATGAAATGAATTCCCCAAACACGAATTTCATGTAACTTTACGGAGATGAAAATAAAGTTAATCAACGTTATATCTTAAATCTTATTAAAATGTTTATTAAAACCCATAATATAATTGTGATTCTTGAAAAATATTTAAATTTCAACGCTGAAGCTTAAATGCTCTTAAAAAGAAACTGAAATTCAGTACATCCATCTTAATTGAATATGACTTAAATACAATGCAAATGTAAAATATCTGAATTTTTAAATAGGAAGTAGTCACCATATACGCCGCCTAAAACCGTTAACTTTGAATACACTCAAATTCGGGGAATAGTTTAAATTGATGTCTAATAACTATTATCAACATTTCAGAAAAATAATACTGATTTTAATTTTTTCGAGGGATTTCCACCCGCTCTTTGCCGCCTTTTCCTACAGCAGAATCAAACTAAAAATAGCCCATGTTTGGAAATATTACGTCAAGAATATGTGCCTTAAATTTCATAATGATCGGTAAATTAGTTTAGAGGTAGATTCTGTACATACAAATCTATAAAAATATATAAACATACCTAACTTTATATATAAATATGTATGTATGTATGTATATATATATATATATATATGTATGTGTATATATATATATATATATATATATATATATATATATATGTATGTGTGTATATATATATATATATATCGTTTGATAATGAAAAGGGAAACATTAATTGAAACATTATTTTAAAAGTAAAATTCAAAAAAGAAAGAAGTAATAATGCAAGTGGAAACTTAAACTCTTCACTAAATATAAGAATACAATCTGAAATTCTACGTGAAAATAGGTCGTAGTTTTAAATATATACGTCTTAAAGAAGCATGAAAAAAACACAGTAAAACTTTAACCGCGGGCAAACAATTTATATTGGTGTGATATTTGGTATGTTACATAAAACAAAAAGGGAGAAGATGAAATAAAAAAAATTCTTCTGTCACGATTCGACCCTTAAACTGTTGAAGCAATAGAACTGACAACAACTACACGCTCTCTTTCACTCTCTCTCTGTCGCCAACCCCCTCTCTTTGTCTCTTACAGCTGTCACTTCTTACCCCCTCGAAATACTGTGAAAAACTTCCAACACCGCCTCCCACTCGCACAACATATTTTGCATCTTTGATCACTGGTTTAATATCCTCACCGCACACCCATTCATTTGTGGTGTCTTTCGATGACTACTATTTGACGTTCGATCACAATTGTTTGGCTCAAGTGTTCAGGGAATAGACGGACAGATAGATATTTAGGAACGTATATTGAGATATATATACATAAGAACAAATCGCGATTATATACATATATATATATATATATATACATATATATATATATATATACTAGAAGAATACCCGTTCAAGGGCGAGTAAAATTAATTGCCCAAACATAAGTTTTGTTTCTAATTTTAAGTTATCGTAGGCAGATTAAAATCAGAATAGTATCATAAAAAAATCTATGCCTAGAATCCTTGTTCCAATTTTGGTCAAAATCCCTTACATGATTAAAAAAAAAGATGTTTTCACAAAAAATTGAAATTCCGGGAAATGTGCTGAATTAAAGTCCATTTACCCTGGATAAAATTCAAGCGAATCTGAAATATTTGAAATTTAACTGGGAGGTTGTGTTCATATTATTCCATTTAAAATACTCAAATGAAACTAAAATTTGAGGAATATTGACTAATATTTATTGTCAAAATTCCACAAAAATCCGATGTATCTGTATTTTAAGGAATTACTACAACCTACTTGTTGCACCCTTTTCGTGAAACTAAATACCTGAAGCCTAACAACTCTGTTACTAAATTCATAATTATCGGTAATTAAGTGTAGGAGTGAACCATGCACATATAAATACATAAACATGAATACAGAGAGTAAAAATTATTTGAGATTGGTTACATCAGCATATAGTGAGAGATTATGAGAGGAATATATATATACGGCTGCGTGAGACATGGCTGACGTATTCTGTTAATTACAAATTATGTCTCATTAGAGGAAGTATAATAGATTTTTTTTACATAATGTCAGAATTTAACGAAATATTTTAACGCGTATTCTGTGTCATTCAAATCTATAGTAAAACACCACTGAGGGAAAATGTTCTTATTTACTCTCCCCTTAAGGGCAGAGTTAGACACAAGGTCACTTTTTATTGTGGGGAAAATCCAGCTCTATAAAAAGAAGAACCTTGTATTAGAATAAAAATAAAAACGTCCTCCATCTAGAAAGATTTCTCCTCCAATGACTAGGGACATAAAGGATAAAGTGCAGTATCAGAACATATACTACACTTTGTCTTAACCTAAAGGTCAATGAACTCGATATATTGAACGTATAATTATATATAATTTTCCTCCTTGCACGATATTAAAGACGATTAAAGACGTATTAGTACGATCATGGATCCCCTTCATTTGCTGTAAGTTTCTATTCTCTACGCTATCCTAACAAAAGTCACTTAGCGAATTTACCTAGAGATGCTTATCAAATCCAGCAGCTTTTGGTGTCGCTTGTATCTTCTGGGAAATAGAGAAATGTGTTACTTAGTTACCGCCTCTTTTTTCTGGAAAAGGTAACCATGAATGCGTTTGCTAGTTTATTACGTTTTTACTTCTTTATACTAAAAAGCTTCCAGCCATTTGCCAATATATCCCTCCTTTTGATGAGGTGCGTTCTTTCGTAGAGTTTCACTGTGTCACTAGTTTGTATTTAATCAATACCAGTTATGGCGCTGGACAAAGGGTATGATATTGAAAAAACAGTAAACCTTAATGGACCAAGCACATAACTGACAATGTGACCTCTTGCATCTAATCGGATTGTTTTCGAATAGAAAATGTAACTCATCAAATTGTAACATTTCTGGTGTAGTTACCTTGAAAGGATTCATTTTCCTTTTGAAACAAACCCTTTCTTGTATTTTTTTTAAATCGAAGATAATAAAAAGAAAACGCATTCCGTAATTATTATTTGGATATTTCCCTCCGCCAAAGAGGTTATTTTTTCGGATCGACTTTGTCAGTTTGTTACTGTATTTCTTTGTGTACAGCCTAGCGTCTACATAGCTTGACTAATTGTCAGGAAACAAATATCGGGCATGATCTAACTTAGAACGTATTTAATTTTAGGATATGTTGATACAACTATGAAGTAAATAGTGAAAGTCACCCTTTTGGCAGTAACTTCACTTCATCATAAAGACCCGCTACTTCGCACATTTTGTAGCCGATTAAGTTCTGCATCTTATATGAAGTTCTGCATCTTATATGAAGTTCTGCATCTTATATGACTTTGACCTTGAAAAGTTCGGTCATGTCTCAAATTTTAATGTAATTTCAACTTCTTAGTGTTGCCCGTTCATAACAGAAACCATCATTCAAAACTGTAGCCTGATCGGGAATATTTCATACAATATGAAGAAGTAAAGCCCAAATAAGTCTCTAGCACATCATTACTTTCTAAAGCGGAGATGTGCCGACTCTTGACTATATAATTAGGATGTTTGTTTCCTGTGACCATCTTATTGGCTTTAATTCAATTCTTACGTGTGAAGCATATGTGAATCGCCAACTTTGATTTCATCTTTGGCCTGTTTTCTGTATTGGAGATGTATAATCTCCAGGAATGACACCACATTTAAAATATTAATCTATTAATTCAAGAATTACCATCAGGGGTATAATTACGCATTCCATTATCGGGTTTCCATAAGCTTGACTTATCTATTATATAGCTTTCAATTTAGGGTTATACCATTTCTGTATGTTATTATTTTTTTTACTTACTAAGAATATTCCCGCCTTCTCCCTTTTCTCTGTCTGTTGCTAAACTCTGGCTTTATGTGTGTATAGTGTTTCTCATGAGTCACTACTGATCAAGGCCTGGAGGCAACTCGAGGGGAAGGGTTAACAAGATCGTCAGTTGGGCTATAATCGCCTCCATGAGACGATCGAAAACAATGGGTTGAATGAGTAGAAGATTCCTTAAAGGAAATGTATCATCCAATTATTTGTTCACATTAGTCTTTATGGCGGCTATGCTGTAGTTGGTTCGGAAGCAGAGTCGCGGTATCTTGTTCTACAGATGAGATGTTCTAGGAAAGAAACTTTATTCATGAAAGTTTCGTTTGTTTTTTGTATAGAGAGAAAAAAAGGAAAGTTATTTGCTGTTGTTTTAGCTAGACGAGAAGCTGCTGTGAATGTTTTATAGGGAATACTGGGGAGTTTCGTTCAGATGAGCACCTACCATGAACATAATGATACAATAGAAAAAGGCTAGCAACATTTATTCTGTGTGGAAAAGACTGTAGGGATGAAAAGAAATTATCCCCCACTAGATTGCGAAGTGAATGTTGTACTCTATCAAGACAGGAAACGTTGCTCCGAGCGGCACCTCCCAGGATGTGAACACAGTACTCCATTTTATGACGTATCTGGCTCTCATACAGGTAGAGGAGTGTGTCAGGGGTGAGGTAGCTTTCGGAGCGATAGAATGACCCAACCATATTTCCAGCAATTTTAGCAACACATTTAATGTATGTTTTCTATTTCACGTCTCTGTTGAAAGTCAGTCATAGAAGCTTATCGACGATGGGAGGTCTTCCGTGTGTAGACAACCATTCATTTTGACTTGGAAGTACGTCTTCTGTGTCTCTATGAGACATAACTTGAAAGAATGCCTTGTGTTCCCTGAAACTGGCAATATAGGAGAAAAAACGTGCAATGGTCACACGTATACAAAGCACTTGCATTCCGTCTCTTAACACGTACGACCAATCAAAGCCTTAAGTATCTCTCCGACGCCTCCTTCGCTATTTAGCAATAGTCTATTGGAGATTCCCGACATAGATTGAACGTGGTATTGTTGTGACTATTGACGTGAAAGTGATGGGCAAACAGCGAAAAAATTAAAGAAACCGTGCGTGGACGGCTGGATCAGAATGGGTTCATTTAAGAGTTACGATAAACATAAGATTACCAACAACACCAATGCCTCATATTTTTTTATGTCCTTGTGCAAATGTAAAAGAAATATATTTCATATATTAAATAAATAATTAAAAGTGTAGTAACTGAAGTCGGTCAAAGGATGAGAAATCCTTTTTGACTGCGGCAATTTCCATTTGGAACTGGATACCTCCATATTGTAAAAAACAACCGTATGTCTAACTTTACCCTTGTGGGGAGGCAAATAAATATGGACTATTCGATAATACGGCCCGGTTTTTACTTTTTTGTTTAATGTTACTGATACCTTTGTGAATGTTGTCGACCAGAAGAATGTCGAACGAGAACTGAACGACGTTCCCAGACATAACACGATACCAAAAACTTTTTTGCTACCTACAATATTAACCGTGCACATACGTAATCAATTATTTTGATTTATTGGCCGGCATATGCATACAGAATCGATAATCAATAATCAATATCTGCTGATGTCCCGTGCCAAATTATTCTTAGTTGCTTTAAATCATTGAATACACATAATACAGCAGACATATAAGACGTATGTGTGGAGCTCTCTATAGGTGCGGTAATGCCTCAAAAGCAATTAGACGAACATAGCGCCGAGGAAAGGAATAAAACGAGACTAAAACGTCGCTCACCTGCTAGGATCTTATACCTCTACAAAGCCACTATTCGCCATGCATTCAGTAGTGTTGCCACATCCGGGTTGGTGAACCCATCACTTGCCTTTCCCTTATATACAGATCCCCAGCACAGCCTCTGATCCAATAGTTCCACACTCTCTACCAAACTCCATTTTCTGTTCCATCGCCGTAATGTTGCATCCCTGTGCTTGTTTTACAAGTACTTCAATTTAATGTGCTCCGACGAACTTGCTGCAATTGTGTCCCCACAACGTGAATCCACCAGACCGATCCGACTAGTAGCAAAATCCTCCCCTTTCACTGTAGATGCCATAAAGCTTGTAACTGTAATAGCTTATTTCCTCGAACTGTTTGCCTTTGTAACTCCTTCCCTGCTTCCGGTTTCTTCAACTGTGTCAGCATGCAGAAATTTAAATATACTGTGAACAGACATTTCGCTGCACGACTCCCACTTAAGATAGTCCTATTAATCTAGCCCCTAATTCACAGTAGCACCTAACGTAACAGTGGCAATATGACTAGTTTGTGGTGAATATAAGTTGAAAAATATATTTCCAAGCTTTATATTATATAATTCACCGTTTATTACTCTGTAAGTTTTAACGTGTGAGTTCAGCTATGTCGTTCCAAGCATTCTGCAGTAGTCAGCTAGCGGTGTTGATCGAGAGTTCTTTACTGTGTCCTTTAGCATTGCATTATGTCAACCTCTGGTGTCAGCTAGAAAAGGGACTTGCTGTTTTCTTAAACAGTTGCTAAGTTCGACGTCGGCGTGTGTGAGTACCCGATTACATGGGAGTGTATCGGTCGGAGGTGCTTATTTCACATGCTGTATCTTGTGTCGTTAGCTTCCAACTCTCTGGAACTGATCTGTTGGTCAGCGAGATACTTTTATCTCTCTAAATAAGTTCCATTTTTGTTTTGTTTTCAAATCGCACATAAAAGTGTTCAAGTTGATGAATAAATACTAGAAGATGTTTTCCTTGTTTTAGTTATGTGATCATATTTTGCGAACGTAGATGTAGACTATGCTTATAAGTATATTTCTGTTCCACGTTAAAAGAGCATTGATTTTACATGGGAAAAGAACAGGAATGAAAAACGATAAGGAAAGGCTGAAGCCAAATTAGTACAAACGGAAATGTAGTGGCTTGACATGCCAGTTATATATTCTACCTTTTTCCCTCCTCTTGTCGAGCATAATGCAGTCCTGTAGGTCAATTCTAGATCCAAAGAAACGGAAAGAGTCGTATTACTGGTTGTCCGTTATTGAGTGCCTTTCTGCAATAACGCACACACGAACAACCTGTGCCTAACGGTGGTGCTCCTCTTTCAGAGAATCTATGCTCCCGCCCCGTGAAAGAGCTAGGCATTGTCGTCGGTCTCGCTTTGTTTTCCAGCGTGATTTTAATAACATAGGTCCTACTCCGGCTACGAATTGAACAGTAGATGCCTGGGATGATGACATCCGGATCAGAGGGTGTAACCCACTGTAACGAAGGAGCGACAATTTAGACAACAGAGCTGATAACGCAGGTGGGAAGTTTCCAAGGCGACGCTAATAGACGGTTCATATTAAAGTGACATAAATATTATGACATTATCTTTCTTGATCTCCTATTGTGATGATGTTTCGTATTTTGTTTATGCAGTTCTTAAAATGATTAAACTCAGCCCAAGGCATGTAATTCCTATTGCTGTATTACTTGTTTCTGTATTACTTAATTGTTGTTATTTTTTCGAGAGATAAGATTCTCTGTATCTTCAATCTTTACTTTCTAGTTCATTTGTCTAACTTATTTATAGTATAATGTAAAGCATTAACGCCTTTTAGTCATTTGGAGAAGGTACAGATTTGCTGAAACGTTATATGAATACAATGAAGAACATTACATTAAATACTTCAACCACCGTTTTTTTTATATACACGCACGCACGCACGCACTCTCTCTCACACACACACACACACACACACACATATATATATATATTTATATATATATATATATATATATATATATATATATGTATGTATATAGAATGCTAAATTGCAATGACTACTTCTTTATTCTGTTTTCAAAACAATCCATGTAACTTTACGAACCGTTTCGCATGCACAAGAACAAACAAATATAGATATATAGATATATAGCCTGACTTACTATTCAGATGTCCAAAAATCGTGTCCAGAAACATCAGAAAAAACGTAAGACAAAAGAAAAAACAACGCTAACATTAATATATTATACCTAAAGTGAAGATCCGAATAGGAACGCGGTTTCCTAATAGTTATTAGGCGCAATCTTTTAATAAGTATAGAACTAGGAAAGAGTGCGTATAATTTTGTTAAATCTGTTGTGTTGTTTACAAAATAACCTTGAAAGTTTGATTATTAATGACAAATGTATACACAAGTATATATTTATATTTGTGTGTATTCAGTTATATCTATTTTCTCTAAGTCTATGTTTGTTCGAGTATGTATTTGTGTGGCATAATTATGTTGACACACCGGTTCTCGTCAGAATACAGTTAAGCGACGTTGATCCTGGGCAGTACCAGATGGGTGACAATTTGGGAAAATCAAGCACTGTATGTGGCAGGGCAGCAACTCCCCCTATCAAAAGAAAACTGCAAAAACTAACGTCGCCCTCTCTCCTGGGCGGGATATACATGCGACTTATGAAGGACCGCTTTTTAATTTAATATTCCATAGAAACTTCCTGTTTCAGAGAAATCCAGCTCAACCCGCCCACTGGGAATACCGCACCGAGTTCCAAAAGTACGTTTCTGTTTTCTTATCCAACACACACTTTCTCTCGTGCTCCCCTTCTCCACCTCAGTGTGTGTTTGTCATTAATCTTATAATCTCATTTTCATTTTTATAGCCGTCTCTCTTTCAAGCATTCTCATTATGTCTCTGTCTGAATATATCTTTCAAACACTTAAACTCTCTTTCTCTCTCTATAAAACGATCCCCCTCTCTCAATAATTGGGTCTGCCTCTCTCTTTCTATCAATCTATGCCATTCTCTCAATTATTTTGTCTGCCCTTCTTTCTCTCTCACTCTCATTCTCTCTTTCTCTCTCTCTCTCTCTCTCTCTCTCTCTCTCTCTCTCTAACCTCTAACCACGTGTGTGTTTATATAAATGTATGTTTCTCTCTGTTTCTCAATCAACTCTGTCTCCATGCATTCACCTCTCTTCCCATGTGACGCATAATATACCTCTTTCTTCGGTTTTATCAATAATTCCATCAATGAAATTTTCAAAAATTCATCGCTCAATTTAATGACAGTAATTCCAGAGCTTTGATTAGCGCACGTGTTGAAATATTGACAAAGTTAATTATTATAATTATAAAGACCCTGTTCGCCATTGAAACTAAGAAGATCAGTAGAATTTGTTGTTTTATTTTTCTTTCTTAAAAAAATAACTGCATTGCTCAGCACACAATAACGGCCTCAATTGTTCATTTATTTCCGAATTGAATTGTAGTAATGTTTGAGTTTGCAGGATGCAATCTGTGAGAATAAAGTAGAATTAAAAAGGTAACCTTCTTTTGTGATGGATCAAATCAGAAGAACGAAAATGTATAGATTGATAAATGCGTTCAGGGTTCGTGGGGCATTTTATTATGTTAGTGTTTTAGCAGTGAATTACAATGTTCAAAAATTGGAATTTAATTACTAAAAACAAATTTTATTTGTTGAGTTGTCACCTGGACTCCAGAAGAAACATCTATTTTGCCAGTTAGCGAACACCGGTTACGATGTGTAAGATCTCGAAATAAACAGGAAATACTACTACTAGTAGTAGTAGTAGTAGTACTACTACTACTACTACCAATAACAATAACCCACTCTATTATAAAAAGCAATGTGTATTCATTTGTAAAAATACATCCGTCCAGTCACAAAAATATATGCGTGTCGAAGTGAGAACGCACATCTCTTTCCTTAATCAAACTGTTTTTCTTTCTGCTTTCTATAGCAATTCATACGTTTTGGGACATTTTCTTACTTGTTTCAATGTGCAACAATTGTTCTATTTCAATTTGATTTTTAACCGCTAAGGTGTTTGATGTTTTTAACATAGTTTCAACACCCGGCGTCATATGTTTAATGTCTAGCCGTCTCTTACCTCTAAATCAGAGTCTTCATAGTGGTGGTCGCGACCCCCAGGGGAGTCGCGTAACCATAGAAAGGGGGTCGCCAAAATTATAACTATGGAATTTTAAAAATAATATTCAACAAATATATTTTATTTCATGTTTAGCTTATGTTGATTTTTCGAAGGAATAAACTTTTTCACTCCATTAACTTATTTTTTATTTATAAAAAATTTTGGTGGGTCACGAAAAAAAATTTTTTCCAAAAAGGGGTCGCGACAAAAAAAGAGCACTGCTCTAAATAATCAAACGAAGAAATTAAAAGAACAGAATAAAATAAAAGACCATCGTTAGTTTTTCTTTTCTTTCGATATTCAGGAATGACTCGCGGGGTTCACCTAATCTTAAGGGTGATATTATGTTTAATAGCAAGTCGAGGATGCGCCTCGACAATCAGTCCGACAGAGTCTGGTCAATTGGAGTTAGGTGGCATTTTTTATGTCGAGCTGAGGTATGAGTCTGTGCAGCTTAAGGGGGTCAACCTTCCTCGGCTTCACATTTTCTCTTAGGGAAGGCGTTAGTTTATTGCTAATCGTTTGAGGCGCCTTTACCGGGGAATGCCGACTCATCTGCTCAGGCATTTTTGTAAGCCAGTGCTCTGCCTCTTTAGTTCTGGCTTTTCAATCGCTACCTTCTGACCGTGTGTCACATCTTCCCGCGGTAGGATGGGGTAAATGCTAAGTCGCGTAGATCAGACTTATCCAATTAAAAAAAAACATTGAAAGGTTTACATTGGAAACTAAATAGCAGGCCCTACGATCCCGCCGTCTGAAATGAATTCGAAAAAAATCCTACACTCTATAATTCAAAGACAACGTGTTTTTTTTGTTTCCTGTAGGTCATCGGAAATTATAATAATGTATATTTGAAAATTCTATGGTGTAATTCTATATCAGTGCGAACACTGTCAAAGCATACTTTTTTCGTCATATTTTACCGAACCTGTACGCTAGTAATGATAATAATGTGGACGTGGAGAAGGTAGCGAGGCCAATATATATATCAACTTTGATTTTACTTTTAGCTTTAATTTAAGGGGGGGTTTCTAAAGCAATACCTCTATTGGGAAATGCAAGTGTTGAATACTGTTCTCTTTATAAGCATTATCTCTGAATTCATCTAAACCTATCTAAAATATTCTATTCGATTGCTCTTCTTGTTCCAAAAATATATTACTCTATTAGTAAAAAAAATCAATTGGTTATTTGGTCAATTTTAAAAAGAATATGACTTGACAATGATCTTTCAAATCGAAAAGAAATATTAAAGAAAATATTTTTCTTAATTAGAAATGGAATTAATTGTTATAGGAATTTCCATAAAATTACCGTTTATCCTTCTCTACCAAATTCGTTTATCATTTCTTTTTTTGTTTAATCTATCCATGTAACTTCAATATTCTCCTAATTTTAAGTTTGTGCATTCTTCTTTTCATGCCTTGCAATCTTAATATAACATTCTAATTGCTGTGTCTTGAGAATAGAGCCGAGCCCTCAATGCAATAATTTATATAATATAGTATTAGTCTATTTATTTTGCATATGCGAATTTGATACTGTTATTTTGAAGTTCTTATGGAGAGTTGCTGGTTTGTGACCGTTCCAGCTCCGGTGTGTCTATTTTTAGATGTAGTTCTTCGTGTATTTATGATTAGCCAAAAAACTGTCTAAACGACGGCTTCTGGTCTAGCTCCAGCATAATAATTAGCATTCTTAATTGTATTACTTCTATCGTCCCAAGCGTTAATTATAGCAATTATGGGATCATTTTCCCCAATGGCGTTTGAGACTATTTACGAGTGTATTATTATTATAATTATTAATATCATTATTATTATTATTAGTAGTAGTAGTAGTAGTAGTAGTAGTAGTAGTATTATTGATTTAATTGGATTTTGATTATTTTTCGCTGATCACAAGCGATGGTTTCTCATGATATCTGAGTGACAGCAGTCTCCCGAGTTATTCCAGTACATTTTTATCCCGTTTCATTAATTGTGTAACACATTTAGTGTTCTTACACGAGCCGTTATCAGTGATTTCACGCTGATAAAATCCGGTGTTTTTCCGGGAACGTGAGTTGCAATATATCGCCTCAATATTGCAGTCATTTCCGTTCACATAAGGTCATAGACTTCAATGTGCCTCTCCTTCTCCTCGATTTGCCCAATCTGTCAGCGTCTCCGTGGATACTTTCCATGCTACAAACTTCTGTCGGTGTCACTGCATTAGGGACTATTACTTTTGCTTTCTCGACCTTGTGTCGTACGTGCAACAGTCAAATTGAAGCATTTAAGTTCACAAATTGTTATTCATACCTTGGCAATTGGTTGTTTCTCATTATACACGCTTATGTTGTAGTCCTCTCAAACCGACGTGAAACGCTGTAGTGAAAGCTTCTTTCCTACTTCCATAACACTTACTCAAGACAAAACTGAGGGAAGACAGCGATCCTTTCAGTCAACGCGATCTCCGTTCCAAATCTCTGACGAGCAGGGTGGAGAGATAGAAAGAGATATCGAAATCACACATTAATTACATTTTATACGCCCATGTTTTTACACTCTCGAACGCCTCCTGTGTTTCCCAACGACCTGTGTTTTCTATCACCCTCTTTCCTTTAGCCATGTGACGTCATATCCGTTTCTAGTAGCTTCCCACAACCTGAGCTATTTTTAACTTGAGATTATCATGTCTGTCGAGGTTAACCTCTCAACAGTTTCAATTTTCTGTTATTCACAACAAACTAAATGATAACAACTCGTCAGATGTCTAACATTAATGAGTGAAGTGATACCGATGTTCATGCATATCGTCAGATAATACTTAGCTAGTTCCAACTCGTTTAGGTTTGTCTGATTATGTAAAATCTTTTCTTCGCGTTGTGATGTGTTTAGCGTCACGTCTATTTTAGTTGGAGATAACTGTTATTTATTAGTTTAATTTGCTGTTATTATTATGATGATTATAATTATTCGTGATATTAGTAATCACATATTACTATTTTCCCGTATTATACACCCAGATTCCAAGGGAACTTTCTCCTGAATTTACTGCAATTCTCTTCAACGCATTTAGAAAGTCTCGGTGTTTATTATTATTAGTAGTATTAGTATTAGTATTAGTAGTAGTAGTAGTAGTAGTAGTAGTAGTATGTAGGTAGTAATACTTATAATATAAGTTTGATTTTTTATGACATATTCAACATCCTAAATTATATTAATGGCGCATTTGTTGTGCCGATATTCTTGGAGCGTATAAGTGTGTATTTTTGTATTAGCTTCAGTAGTAGTAGTCGTAGCATTTAGTTTAGTAGTAGCATTTTATTTACCTATGAGATACCCTATATTTCCATGGAGCCTATTACAAAATATTGGGCAATTCGTTGTAGGCTTTTGTAGTCTCTATTAACTTACTTCCTCACAGGGGCAAAGTAAGGCGAAGGTTAATTTTTCTGAGGGACGCTCAGGCTCGAACAACCAACATGTTGTCAGCAACACAATATGAACTTGTCTACTCAACAACGGCCGTTTCGGGTTTACCCCCTATCTACCAGACAGCACAAAGAAAACAATCTGAATTGCAAATGACGCACAAATAAAAATTGCCCCAGACAAGAATGACCTTTCCTCCTCTGACTGAGGACGGAACAGATACTACACTTTGATCTTATCCTGAATGCTAGGCTCTTTTGGAGTCTATAAATAATAAACAGACAGCCTGATACTCATATCCAATATAGATGTTTATTTACTCCTCCCGGAGTTAGGCACAAGGCCAGTTTTATCTTACTCCCACAGGTAAGATGTGACCCAAGATCGGGTCGAGCAAGTGGGGTTAAAAGCCAGCGCTCGAGAGGTGAGCACTCTGGCCATTTAAAAATTGCCTGGGCAGCCCCGTCGGCATTCCCCGGTAAGGGCGCCTCAGACAGTAAGCAATAAACTTACTCCTCCCCAAAGAGGGGAGGCGAAGCCTGGGAGGGTGGACCTCCTAGAACTGCACAGGACAGGCGTGCAGTATCCATCGGAACAGATACTACACTTTGATCTTAGCCAAAAGGCCGAGTTTTTTACCGTCTGAATCTTTTACTTCAAACGCATTTGTTTTGTTACTTAGATTTGGAGAACTTATCGCGTTTTTATTTTCGAAGGTCACTTCAATTTTATAAAATTCCCCCTGATTCGTCATCCATATAATAATGCCCTAAGGTATTTTAATGTTCGGACGTACGTTATCACATCTAACCTACTTACAAAAAAAACGATATTTTCCGATCAGCAAATATTGTAAGTTGTGATTAATCAGATATCGCTAAGGTTAACAATTTCGACTTTCGTCATTTAAAAATGAATTGTTCCAAAATCATGTCGTACCGTCGACTAAAACCACAATTTTAAATCAATGCCTTTCAAAATGTGGCATCCGTTTTATTGATTTGAAAACTATTTAGCTGATAATATAAGTAATAAGACACAATATTTATTATTTTACAAAGA
>OY744538.1:65689218-65699218 GCA_963556195.1 Sepiola atlantica
AAAAATATATATATATATATATATATATATATATATATATATATATATTTACCTTATCATATCGTGATATATGTAAAAGCTTTTAGTGTGTGATGTAGTCAACAATAATATGAAGAACTATAAGAATATGATGATTTATCGTGTAGATAATTGATGGTACGTGTATGTTTTTGTAGCACTACGTAGCCGAAAGCTATAATCAAATATGTTTAAAAAAGACGTCCGTTTATTGTGTAGAAGATTAACACTTGTAAGGGGCACACGACTCGTTTTCTAGTCGGAATACCTGGGAACGAATCACACGCATTTCACCGAGCTTGTCTCGACTAAGTGATTCATCCGTCTGTTCCGGCAATGCTAGCTGCACGGTAGCAGGATCGGTTGCAGTAGCAGCAGCCGTAATAGGGACGGGGAATTTCAATAGTATTGAACAAAAAAAGAAGCTCTACGTATTTAATTGTGGAAAATTATATTGAGGATCTGAGTGTAATTTTACTGAATGCTCGATCGTGAGGGGAGGCTTTTTTATTATTGATGTTTTCTTTTTATGAGCTATACTTTGTGTTTTATAATGATTCAGTTTCTGCGTGCCTGATTTAGCGTTCATGGTACGCCATGTTTGTTTTGCATTCAAATCTCTCTCGTTTTCATTGTAGTTTAATAAGGTTCCTTTCTTTCTTTTTTACTCGCTGTTTTTTTCTCTTTTTTACCAGTATTCCTTTCCTATTTATACGTTTAGTTATCTTATCATTTTCGTAGAGACTTCTATTATTTCATAAAAGGGTTTCTATCATCGTATTACTCGCTTCTTCCTAGGCTTTATATGCTTAACGCTAAGACTTGTTCGTCATATTAACTAACGATAATAGGAAGACAGTTTTGCATTACTATTGTTCACCCTCCGCCATAAAAAAAGGAAACTTATTTATGCTTCTGCAGTGTTCGCAGGAATATTCATATAAAATCATAGAACTACGTCAGTAATTTAATTTTCTATATATAAATTGGTATTATCACTTCTGATGACCTGAAAAAAACAAAACACTGTTGACTTTTTTATTTAGAGTTGGGAACATATTTCTGTATCTATTTCAAGCAGCGGGGTTTGTCTGACTTGAATTTGTTCTCTCGCTCTGTTATATCAGCACATTAAATGGTTTCATCCGGTGTTTGAAAAAGGCACGCTTTTAGTCGCCAACGTTGTGTGACGAGGCGGATTTATATACAATTGTCTCGAAAATGAGAGTTAATGAGATGGATGGCTTGTCAGTTGAATGATGAAGAATATTATCAGAGGATTGAACATTATGAATGGAATGAACAAAGTCTGATTACTTATCGTTTTTTTATGACAAGTATTTGTTGATATTTGATCAAAAGACGACCGTGTTGTAGTATGCAGGGAAGCCGTCCCGTGCTAATGTTTCACAGAAGAGAAGTTGTTAGGAATCTGTTATCCGTTTAGTCTTTCTACAAATCATTTCTTTCTCATTCTTACATTCTTTATTTTAATTGATTTATGCAGAGCGTAAATTTTTCCTATGATCATAGCTTTCTTTTTTCTGATAATTTAATTTAGAATTAAGTTATGTTTGTAAAAGTGTGTATCTCACAAGTTCTTAATTTATTCTAATATTCATTCGTCGTGGTTTTTTTACTAGTTATTCCCGAAGTGAATCTATTGTATAGTTTAATATAATACCTAGGACATATTCTCTTCAACCTATGGATTAGAGTTGGGCAGTTTCTATCACCGCGGATCAGAATCACTCTGGAAAGAATGGCAACTTAAGGGGTGATATTACAGAAGCGAATAACCACAAACTTCGAATTCATCGTCAGATTAAGTTTCATATTATATCCGGCAGTATCAAAAGACATGCGACACACATCGTAGCGTATCCTATTCGGAATACTTAGTAATTGTCCTTGATCATGTATGACGGAACGAGAACAATCAACCTCCGTGAATTCAACAAAGGGTCAAGTTCGAAATTTCGTATAGGTTCATTAAATAACACGACGTACAACGTTAAGCTTTATAAGATAAAGTAAACTACGTTAAGCTTAATAAGATAAAGTAAACTACGTTAAGCTTCATAGGATTTAGTAAAATATTACGGCTTTAAAAGGGATGAAAAAAATGGTGTCCAAATTGCATTAAAATAGTCCCGGTTCATTAAACTATTCTCCTAAAAAGACAATACGTGTCCTGCCATCCGCTCTCCAATTTAAGCCAAACATTCAGGACTGAGCCGAGATATTTTCAATATAAAATGGTAGTGTTCTTGCCCGCCCACATGTGCATTTGATGATCCGAACAACGTTATATGAATTTCGTTACGCTCGTATCGTCTCCAAGCAGTTGGTACCGCTGGCCCAGAGAGAAACAAATGGTGTTTCTCACGATCCTAGCCGTAGCTAGACTTGTAGTGTGAACCTCACGCTTAGACATAGGGAACGGGGCTGAGTCACCTTCTGAATGCGATTTGGCTTCTCACTTTAAATCAGCGAGCAGCTCATGCCTAGATAGATTTTGGCAGCACCTACTAACCACTTAGCATCTTATTTTTCAACAATTTCTGTTGTTTTTCGCATCCCACCACACCATGAATTTGCACATATTTTTTTATAAATAATAAACGTCTAACCACTGAAGATAATGTTAAGTTAGTATTACCCATAGAGTGACTGTGGTATTTTGGTGGCTGAAACTAGTTTAGAAAATAGACCAAAGGGACAGCAGCCAGTTCCAATCCCACCCCACCCAATTTAAGCATGGCGTCACATTTTATTTTATCAAGAAAATTTGCTATACTGTGAACTTTTTTTGTCAAATTTTATAGATGAATAAAATTATTTGGCTATACCCATCGATCATACTCACTTTGTATTATGGCACGTGGCGACCACTTGCGTGTTTTTCTTCTGTCGAACAATGGCATACACACTATAAGGTTTGATATACAAAACTAGCATGGTAGGCCGGGTTTTTTGGCGATGATAGGAAAACTAATTACTGGCAAGAAGTTATTTTAATATTTTCTTTTGCAAATATGCTTAGATATTGAATAAAACCATTTATTTGTGTGAGGCACTCTTGTGAAGGTGTCTAACGGCGACCGTATAGCATCTGTAAACTAGCATTCTTGCTTAATTATTAAGAGGATTCCACATAAGTTTTTAACAAGTTTTTAACATTGTTCTTTTCAAAGTGTAATGTCGATTCCAAATGTGTGGGTTTTTTCTGTTCATGTGTCATCTATTCATTATTTTCGTTTGTAACTCGTCAATATGTTATTTATCAAAAATAGACTATCAATCTGCACTTACTTGGTAGGTGATCGTCTCCTCATTTCGAGCATCATTGTTTTAATAAGGATTTAACACAAGAAAGACTCAACATAAAAATATTGTACGTTACTTCACTTTTTTTTTGTTCACCTTATATTATTTTTCGGGTATTAAGCAAGCTCCCTTAACGGAGTCCGCTGAGGGGAACAAAGCACAGAACTTCCTCGTTTTTTTCGAAATCAATTAGGCCTCAATCCCGTGTTCCGATCTGCTCACACTATTTATCATAATCTATCTTTAGTTTTACAATTTTCTTTTAAAACACACCTATATATATACTTTTTTAATTTACCTACTGACTTTATTAAATCACAAAATTACATTTCAGATGCGGTCAAATCTCACTTACCCATTTCATTCGGTAACCTATATTTCGCGGAACCTACTTATTTCACGTTACATATTGTTGCACAAATATGTTTTTCTTTACTTTGTATCGAGATATGGTTCACTTACAATGAGGTGTTTTCCCCTTTATTTTCTCTGACATAAAACTGTCATCAAAATATGCTATATTATTACTTAATGTTTAGGTACCGGATCTTAAATAATGACTGGTCTTTTGGGAAACGGAGTTATATGCCCTTGAACAAGTGTAGGTTTCAAGTACAAAACAGTAGATAGCGCTGTTGTAATGTTTATCGAATCCAAATGCAATCGGATTAATCATAGTCATTTAAGCACTTGTACTAATGTTGTTGTTTTTTTTTATGGAAGTCGTTCCAGACAAGGCATGAACCCACTTAATGTTAGGAACTACAAAAGAAACATACTACTACTACAAAATCAAAAACTAGCCAAAGATAAGTGTTAGATGGATGGATTCCGGCCATAAAAAACACCAATTCTCCCCCCATTTGTCAGAAACATCACTCATTGAATGTGAGGACTAAAGGACAAAATAAGGGAAGCAAGTGTTACGAGGCTGCCGAAAGAAAACCTATGGTCCACTTTTTGCTCTCGGTTACATTTGAATTTCTGCATTTATGTACAGTTGAGGAAAGAGAGAACAAGGAGGGAATCCCAAAGACAAGAAGTCCGAAGAAAAGAAGCTATCAGAGTAGAAAATATTCCAGCTCCTTCAGCGAAGAGGTGGGATTCTGCTGTTAATCATGTAGGTCGGGAATATTTATGTTGATGAGGATACAAGTGCAGCATTTTAATCAGAGCACATTTCGTGGAAGAACCTATAAAACAAGCACAGGGGTGCAACACTGCGGCGATGCAACAGCGGTCTGAGCTTGGCAGACAATGTGGGACATATTAAGTTAGAAACTCTCTTTTGCAACTTGCCGAAGAGAGAGAAACTAGTGGTTGGTGCACCAGCCCATATGTATGCAAGTACAAATAATAACTTTTTTATGGCAATCATTACTTTTCCTGTTTAAGAATTCTTTAGATGAGGGTTGATATTTTTGATTAATCGGACTACTATTCTCATCTAGGTTATTTATTTCGTCCGATGTAATCTTCAACATTTTTCAGATGCATTTTCCCGATGTATTGTTAGGGGTACTTTATTATTCTAATCTGTGTAATTATTCGCGTGTACGTTTGTTGCCACGCATATTGTGACTTTCCACATCCATTTTAATAAGTGAGATCGCCATAGATAAAATGTGAAAGAGTAATTGAGAAATAGCAAGTGGCGTTTGTTGCTAAAAATTAAGAATTTAACGATTATAAAATATGTTGCTCCGTAAAATATAAAAAAGTTTGAACATACAATTTTTTGCATTTTTTTATTTTCAAAAGACGTATAAAAAAAGGTGGGATTCGTTTTATTTATTGAAAGGATATTTTGCTGAATATTATTTTTCCAGTAAAAAAGAGGCAATTCATTTAAAGATATTAACATTATCAAAATAAGTAAGAAAAAGTTGAAGATTAAAACTTTCGTTTCATATAAAAAAATATTTAGCGTACAAGAGCAATTTGTGGAATTTCCACGGGTCATTCTGGCTTCATAATAATATGATCAATTCTTTCCTTGTCAAAAATATGTTGTTCTATTTTATTACTTATCGCCATTCTTTTTCTATTTCCTAAGTATGTAGAGAGGTTGATATTCACGTAAGTACGTGGCGAAAGCCTTTAAATTGCTTTTCAACTATTCCGATTAATAAAATGCTTTCTACATTGATTTCAGCTATTTTACTTTTAACAATAGCAAGTGGAAAGCACCTAAAGTCAGCAAAAGATGACTAACCTATGATGACGTTTATTTCCTTTTTTCTTTTTATTTGGTGTATCTGTTTATTTTACAATTCCGCTTGAAGAAGCGATCACAGATTAATCCGCTATAACCCGTCAACTCTCACAGAACCCCAAAACAATGATAATCCATCAACTACCAACGGTTTCTTTCATTCCTTCCAAAGTTAAGCCACGCTTTACATGGAAGTAACATTGCGATTTTTATTTGTTGATAGGAGTGATTTGTATGCTATTCCTTATTTGGATTCCACGGACTTTTTTTATAATTAGGAGTTACCAATAGTAAAAGCCTTAATCAACTCGAGGATAATTGTTAATGAGATGGATATATAGTCAATGAAATGATCAAGAATATTATGAGAGGATTGAAATTATGAATTGAATGGAATGGACAACATTTGAATTCGTATAACAAGCATTTATTGTTATTGGATTCGAAGACGACCATGATATAATTGTAATTTCGGGCGATTACAAAAGGAATTCTAACATAAAAAAGGATTCTTGACACATATTAAACATAATCTCAAAGTAATGGCATCAATTTTTGAAGCAACCTGTATTCTAAAATGATTGCAAAGGAATGTGATTTTAAGGATTATAATTATAACTTCGCAATTGGCTCGACGGAGACTTTAGATTTGTCTGAATGTTTTTGTTTTGCATTTTTCCTGCTATTCAGAAATATGACTCATATTGATACGATGGATAATACGGAAGTTGTCTCTGTTCTTTTAAGTGCTCTGTAGTTGGCAGCTTGTCATCTGATAGTGTTATGTATGAGATGGAAGCAAATAATTGTTTTAAAAGTTAAAATGGTGTTAATTGAAGCCAACAAGCTAAGGCTCAAATTCAAGTCAATATTTTGAGTCATCCTTCAGAAACTCGAATTTCTATCATGTCTATTCCGGGTTCAATCTACACTCACGACAGAACAATTCCGTCACTGCAGGCATGCGATGGCGTCTGGAAACCTGACGTTCTATAATTGCGTTTCTCAACAGGGCTTCTTCAGAACCCTAAGGTTCCGCGAGATCAAGTGAGATAAGCTAATGCAATTTTGACGTTTATATGATTTTATCTACGTACTATGACTAAACACGTACAATATATTTATGAGTATCGCAATATAGGCATCACGATAGCTGACCTATGATAGTATTGATAAATAAAAACATCGTTGGGAATATACTTACTGATGTCTGTATGGCGCCAGTGTGAAACCGCGTTCACTAGCCACTGCTCACTAAACCGAGTGACCTGTACGTGGCTAATTAATGCATTAAATTACTTATACACTATGTAGGTGTTACTGGTAGACTGGTACAATCATTAATTCGCCTGTATTATACAGTAAACTTTTCCTTGATTTACTTACTGTCTTTTGAATATTGCCATAAAGGATAACTTGATAATAAACTGACACAGCAAGTACATGTTTGTGTATATACTTTGTATACATACACTTAATTGGTATATGGTATTGCTTACTAAGGTTTTTGCACGTGTGAGTTTTTTTTTTTTTAATGAAAACTCCTACATGCAGTATTATATACGAACACTATTATTTTTTTTAACGAAAGATTTCACAAAAAAAGGATTAACGTTTCATTTAACGAGTTATTCAAAAATTCATACTATGATGTTTACAACGTAAACTACGATGAAAATAACAGGAAAAGATATGGTACATAATTTTAATTTTATTGGGCTTCTTTGAGATAAATTATAAAAGGTTACGCAGAAGTGAAAAGGTTGAAAAACGTTGTTCTATAACGAAGACCAATATGTTTTTTATCCGTTTAGTTTTCTTAAAATAAAAAGCATTTTTGTAAAATTTATTTTTCAGAAAAAAATGCCAGCGTGCATTGTACGTATTTTTGAAAAAGATTTATTCGTCACACCTATCATCATTTTGACGATGGAAACATAAGATTACTGCACTCATTGTAGTGTCTATCCGAATCGGATAGCTAAGAAAGGGTGAATCAAATATATTTTTGAAATTATACCGTTCACGCATGAGCTTCATGAATTTCTTCGAATTTATATTGTATGTGCATTTTTTATATCTTGAAATATTCATATATTTTTTAAATGCTGTTTCTAGTAGAAAACATTTCCAAGTAAATATGGAACATAGCTGAATAGCTAACAGAAAAAAAACATATATTTTTTAAATGTTCAAATATTTGTTATTCAACTCATTTTTCCTTATTGTTTTCATGCATTACTTTCAGCCAGTATTCCGCCATATTGTCCGATCAAAGGAAGGTAGACAACTCTGTCAGAAAATGAGTAAAATGGACTTTAGTTTGGTTGGAACAATTTTTTTATACAAAATGTCATATTCTAGTCTATTAAGATTGGTGGCTGGAGCTGATTAAGTCCTTGCTCACAATTGGCCATCATATGTAAATGAGTTAATCTGGTAACATTGTAAGAAAATATATTCACATTATTAATTATTATTATTATTATTATTATTATTATTATTATTATTATTATTATTATTATTAGCATCATCATCATCATCACCATCATTGTCATAATCATCATTTCCATTGACGTCTGCTGCATATTCAGTAATCACTTAGGTTTTACCTAAAACGTAAGATCTGAAATATAGTCACGATATGTCTGCTACTCAATTCCCGACCCGACCTTGGGTCACATCTTACTTGTGGGAGTAAGATAAAACTGGCCTTGCGCCTAACTCCTTGAGAGGAGTTAATCAATACTACATTCTACTTACCAATCTTGGCCTTTTGGCTAAGATCAAAGTGTAGTATCTGTTCCGATGGATACTGCACCCCATAGAACGGTATTGTCTTGTCTTCGGGGCTTGATTTACGCCTGTCTATGGGTCTGTCCTGTGCAGTTCTGGGAGGTCTTCCCAGGCTTTGCCTCCCCTCTTTGGGGAAGAGTAAGTTTATTGCTTACTACCTGAGGCGCCCCTACCGGGGAATGCCGATGGGGCTGCCCAGGCAATTTTTAAACCCCACTTTGGGTCACATCTTACTTGTGGGAGTAAGATAAAAACTGGTCTTGTGCCTAACTCCTGGAGAGGAGTAAATCAATACTCAATTCTACTTACACACACACACACACACACACACATACTAAACGTACAACATGAAAAGAAACTGAAATCTTAGGAAAATCTCCATTATCCCAGTTATTATAGGAGCAACAAGACTAATGAAAAATAATTTCAAAATGTTCTGGCGAGTATACACGGTGAAGCGAGTGCATGAGAAATACAAGCAATCTCTATCTTAAAAAGATCTCTAGGCTGGAGTGTCTGAAATAGCCGGTGAATGCTGGAATCCGGTAGGATGCCCCATTTCCAGCAAAAACAGAAAGATAAGGAAATCTTTTAAAAAGTGATCAATAGAATAAAACAGATCACACCAATAAATATCAAACAACATACTTATCTTATTGCATTCCTTTTTTTTCAGCTCAAGAATTAGACACAAATTATCGTTATTCAACATTTACTAGATTATCCAAATTGTCCGTCAGCTTACACTGACAGTTGGTTTCAAATACTTACCACATTCAACTTCTTTATAACATCTCAAGATGCTTCAATCTATTTATATGAGTCGGGAAAGCTGGTGATGACCAGCATCTTTTTATGAAATCACAGGTTCGTTCGTTCATAATAAAAAAGTGTCTATTAAAATAATATAAAAGTAAAGATACTTATTTTTAGTTATATAAAAAGGAAGTCTTAAAAATATGTCGCAGTTCATGAGTTTTCCAATAGCTTCAAAATATAATAGTGGTAGTGATCGTGGCCCAACAGGTCACGCGAAATTTAGTGTTATATTTCTGTACGCACTTTAAAATATTCTGAAACAGTGTAGAACCATTAATTTCATGTCTATGATCCTATGCTAGGGTGTGTATATACAATCATATATGTGTGGAACAATCTCCGAGTTCTCCCCGAATAGATGTACTTCTAATGTAAACAATTCTAATATTGACATTTAATTTTAATCTGATATTTGATGTCCTTAACGATCACAATACAAACTAAGTGTATTAATAAGTTTAATCAGTATGTATACTAACTCAATGTATATAGACCGATATGTATACCAATAATGACGTATAAAATGTTATAATTTAAGTCAGAGGAAAAAATAAAGTGCACGAAACCGTTTCTTTGACGAAGGCTATGAACCAATGTAAAGTCCTTTATTTGATAGATGTAAGTATCCGATTGCACAAATGTATGGATTTAAATAAATATATCAGTATAAGTGTAAACGAAGATACTTTCTTTATTGTTTCGAGTTTTTAAAAAACTGTGAATGTTCCAACAATATTTTCATGGGTTAATTATTTTTTCTTTTAACTTTTGCCGATTCTTTTTTTTTTTTTTACTTTTTCATGACATTTTATTTTATGAACA
>OY744538.1:65706718-65724218 GCA_963556195.1 Sepiola atlantica
TCTAAAGAAAACAACACAAGAAAACGTACATATATATCTACCAAAGATATAGATATGTATACGTGAGTAATGCGTGATGTATTATCGTCTAATATAGATGTTTAACGAGCTTCCCTAACAAGTTGGTAGGTGGAACGTATGGTTAGACATAAGACCATTCTGAATGAGAAATTTACCAAGAAAAAGAGGGGGAACAATTTGCTCTAACGATCGACAGGGGAAAAAGAAAAGGGGAAAACAAATTTGATTTTTTTTTTCCAGAAAGCGTCCGTGGAAGGGTATACCCTCCCCCCCGCAATCAGTCCGATTCGACAGACCTTCCCTGACCCGCACATCTCTCTCTCTCTCTCTCTATCTCTCTCTCTCTTTCTTCCTATCCACCCGCCACCGGATCGAATTCCCAATCTTCTGATTGGCCTATTGGTTTGTCCATATCTCCTTGTGCGTCTGCTTCCGACTCAACACACTCTTGCACGCAGAACGCAGACGCACAACTGGTGTGCTTGCGTGAGTACGCACACACACACGCCGACGGACACACGCGTATAAGAAGGAAGGCACGAAAACAGGTCCGTACAAACACACACACACACGCACACACACACACGCGCGCATAGACGGAACTATTGATTTACGTATCTAGCGTCTTTCTTCATAGAAGAACCAGAAATCGTTTCCTTGTGCCTTGCAGAATATCCTTGAAGACATTACTCAACAATCGAATTCAAAATGAAAAATCTAGTTAATCTATTGATAAACGGATAGATTTATTATAAAGCGATATCACTTGATAGATTGCAATGAAATTTAATAACGTGCCTTCGTCATTTTTAGACAATGTTTTCGTAACCTTGTTGGGGGGTACTGCTTTACCCCCCCACCATCGATAGCAACACTACCCTTTTTCTCCCGATTAAGACGACGGTCAATTCTTTTTTTTTTTAAGAACCACCATAAACCGAACTGGCTATCGGGGAGCCACGTATTTGTAAATATAAAATAAGGGAGAAAAAAAGAAACAAAAGCGTTTATTATATATGCATTAAAAAGGGTAATATTTTTTAAACATTCGCACACAGTGAATTCGGGAAAAATATAATGATTTCTGAAAGAGTTTGTGAATTATGCGCGTGTTGGACTTCATACAAAAAACACATACATATACTTTGAATAAATAAGAAAGCCAAAACAGAGGCGTGAGTTATACGCTCCTTCCCCATCACATCACTTAACACACTATTTCATTAAAGTGCCGATTTTTTCTTAAAGAAATATTTTTCGAAACCGTCTAAAAAATAAAATAATTACGTCTTTAAGGATATCAGAAATATTCGAAAACAACACACAGCTGTTTATCAAAAAATAAAATAAAATAAATATATATCTATATACATGCACACATATCCAAAAGACTTATGCAATCAATTTCTCATGTTACTAAACGTAGAGGGAAAGAGAGTAAACCTTTCTAAGACAAATAAAGAATCCCATATTCACATACACGAGTGTATACATGTATAAATGATATATACATACATTTAAACTCATCTTTTTTATACATATATATATACATGCATATATGCGTTTGTAAAATAAAAACAAAGAGGTAGCTGTTTCATATTTAAATGCAAGAACGTAATGCATATAATGTTACAAAAAGTCGATATATAGATAGATATATATATATATAAGATTTCCTAATATATATATATATATATTAATATACATATATATATGTATATTATGTATGATGATTTAGTAGAGTATGTGCCTGAAAAAAATATGAAAAATTGAAATAATTGGAAACAGTTTTGATCAATTTCTAACACCGAGAACAAGCGTTTTGAAATTTCAATTCAATCGGGATTAAAACCGTTATTTTAAAAAAAGGATTCGCCTAATTCTCCAGTGGATATTCTTACATTACATGGATTAAAAGATTGTTCCAAATATAAAACTCAAGAAATTGATCTCTCGTCTGAAGGATTTCCGCAATTTTTAAGCTTCAAGGATAATATATTTCGAAATACAAAAATATAAATCTACCACAATAACCCCAAATACAAAAAGCAATACGCATTTTCTTGCTATATACATGTGCATACATCATATATATAATGTTCAACATACACACATATACACACGAATACATTAAAAAATCATATACCCTCTCATATACAAAAAGAAATCAGTCGTACTGAACGGCAAACAGATATACGTCTATATATATATACTTATATATATATATATATATATCTATCTACACTTTTAAAATAAGCTATTGCATATATCGTTCCTGATATATCTGCTTAGAAAGAAAACTATGCTTAGGTTCCAAGTAATTTTTTTCTTAATTTACAGGTGATATGAATTCTGGAGATTTCCTTATTTCAGGAAAATTCAATTTCAACTTGAAAAAAGTACAGAAAAAGAATAAAGCGAAAAAAGAGAAATAAAATTCGTTAAGAAAAAAAAAGCAAGGAAATCTTTAAGAAATAAAAAATATCGTATTTTTTGGAGATATTTCGTGTTTTTCATCTTCAAGGAATAAAACCAAAGATCAAATCCACCTTCTACAACAACGACCTGCAGAAATTTAATTTTTTCTTCAAATTCTATCAAATTCGCAAAAAGGAAAATCGCATACTTTTTAAAAAAAAATTCTTTATCCAGGATTATTTTTATCTATCTTTCACTTTCTTCGAGGATTTACACATACCTAATAATCTAAGACATCAAATACACTCAGTGGATACGTCTCTGTTCTGCTATATCTTTATGCATGTATATATTCATATACATATTCATATAGATATACATCTGTATATCGCCGCCGTTGATTAAGAAATTAAACGCCACAGAACTAAACAAAAAAATACACAGAAGGAAAAATATTAAACATCACAAAACAGAAGGAAAAGTATTAAGAATACGGATTAACCATTTTCTACTCCTGCACCTGCCAAAATTAACTTGCTGTAGGAATTCTTGAGAGTGATCTATAAATATATATATATATATAACATACTATATATATATATATGTACAATATCACAACAATATTTTGGTTGTTCTATTTGGAATTTAGATAAGTTCGCTCTGAGGTATTCAAACCTTTCTGATTGTCGGATACTAATACGGGAAAAGGTTATCCTTCTTGCCGGAAAAGACTTTTTTTAAATAGTAATAAAATAAGAAACGAAGAAAGAAAACGAAACAGAAAGAAAGAAAGAAAGACGAAAATATATTTCAAAACAGATAAAAGTAAAAATCTGATCCTTAAACTAGGAAAAGGTATAGACGTGGAACGTATATTATTTAATTTCGAACCCGTCAACTTTTCCTATTTTTCAAAATTCAAGCCTTGAACAATCTATTGTGCCATTTATTTAAATTCATCACTAAATATTTATGTATACATCGTCCTGTGAAAAATAGGACTGATATATGCATATCAAATTCTCATACATTGATAACCCTTTATTAAATAATTCTTTACAAGATCAAATTCATACTACTTCATTTTTAGACGAAAGTTTTTATCCAAAATACAATAAATATTTCTCCTTACACCATATACATATTTTAACACATGTATGTCTGTATGTATTTACTTATAGATGCATATATACATGTATGTATAACGTGACCTTTGAACCATCAAAATTTGATTTATTTATAAATATTATGCAATTTTATACAAAAGTTCAACTTTAAACGTTTTCTTTAAAACTTGATATCTGTTGATAGCGTCACGCTGTCTAACGATATTTTATTTCTACTCAGATTAAAAACTATTTTATAAGAATTATATTTCTTTTGATTTATATGTCTTGCCTAAGCCATTTTCTACATATCTCTGATTTTATATAATCAACTGAACACAAAAACAATAAGAAATTTGAACTCTATTTCATTTTCTCTTTTGGCCCAATAATAAAATTTTCTTCCAAAAACACATTTATGTACTTTACATTTAAATATTGATTAGAAAGAAAACAAAATTAGTTTTTGTGTTAAAATATTTCATCTTTTCAAGACGAAATACATAGCCTGTTTCTATAATTTTAAAAAAAATTCCAAACAACATTAAAAAATGTCACCTACCATTTTACTGATATGACAATGCACCAACACTTCATTTTCTTTATAAGTTTATCAAACTATTTTAAACAAGTTGATCGGTTTTAATATCGATCACCTGAAGTCAGTATTTTCTACACATTTCAAATATTTCCATCAGAAACAATATATTTTACAAACAATATTACAAACGCTGCAAGAATATATAAATATATATATATATTATATAGAATACACTCAAAAGCGTGAAATACTTAAATTACAACTCAGTGATAAGTATCTATATATATAAATATATATATACGCATATATATATATACAGATATACATACTACTATTGACTGTTAGTGTCTATATATATATATATATATATATATATATATATATATATATATCAAGTACACGTAATTAAAGGCTTCAATTAGTTTTTTTTAAGATAACACCCCAATCCTAAAAGAAGGGGGAATTTTTCCCCTTTCTTTCTTTCTTTCTTTTTTTTTCTTCTATCCCATCACCCCATCCCCATATTTGGCGTATATTTATTCGTACTTCGGCCCTAGATATGGTTCCGACGGCGTGGGCAAGTACCATTGCTAGGAAGGCGATTTTAAAGAAGCCCAGTACGAATGAAATTGCCAAAAACAGTAGTGGCACAAATCCCCAGAGCACCCAACAAGCGACTAGCATGGCAGAGACCTGTTGAGGACGAAGCCAGAGTCACGGTTGTATATCACAGGTCAAGTTTTCAGCGTAGGTTGAAATGTGTTCGTCTCAAGGAGAAGCCATCGGCTGAAATGTAAGTTGATATTTCCTTTTTATTTCATCTTTTACTCTCTTCCTACCACTTTCTTTTTCATCACGTAAAACAATGAAGCAAAACTAATGAAATCTAGGTACCTTTTTGTTTCTTTTGTGTACTCACTTTACAAGGCTCGGTGTTGCTTGAAAAACGACCTAAAGTGTTAAAGTGATTATTAAAATAATTATTTACAAGATAATAACATTGGATGTCTCAATAAATAAATGCAAAAGTTGTTTATAGGCATCACAACTATAAAAACATTAAAACTGCTCACTTTTATTTAAATCAATATGAGAACATACCCTTTTTGAAATACTGTATATATATATATATATATATATATATATATATATATATATATATAATGTAGTAGAGAGAAAGGACCAAAACCCAGCTATTTGAATGCCATTTTGCATAACTATTTCTTAAATGGATTATAATCAATGAATGTGTGGTCTTATTCATGTGTAATTTTCCCTATTTTCTTATGTATATGAAATAATTATGTAGATATTAACATTAATTAATTAAAGTAAGTGATTGTATTGATTAATGGTTAAATAACAAAACTGATAATGTACCAACATCTTTCTTAACATATTATGATCATTAATTTTCAAGAGCGGTAATTTAAATGGGAACTATTAGTTTTTACTATCACAATAGATTTACATTGAAGCGAGGTACTGTACGTTATACATGTAGTAATAACACTTTTAAAAAGGTGTTTTCACGCCGTATGGCAGGTAGGTTTTTGGCTTGTGAATTATGAAATACATACAAATTGTAGCTTTTTTACGAACTGAGTAAGAATTCTTTTTAAATACAGAAAATGAAAATCTTGTTGGCCCCTCGAGTTGTATCTGCTTATTAATCGCTAGAAGTTGTCGCAAAACGTGTTAGTTATAGTGTGTGAAAATTCATCTATATTCTCCTCCAAATAAATCGGTCTTTATTATATTTCATTTTTTTATAAATAACTAGAACGTCTAAAAATAACAAATTAAAAATATAACTTCATTCAAATTAGTTAACAAGATTATTGTTTACGCATGAATCTACAGAACCGTATTAATAAATAAACACTAGAAAACAAACCAAACTGTTGTGGCCATGTGAGTTTCATACAGCTGTTCATATAGAAATGGGAGCTGAAAACAATCTATTTATATTCTCTGCGAATGTACCCAAATTATTCTGCATATTCTGTCTTTTATTCTGCTGTGCCTTAAAATAAAAAAATAGACACTTTATAAATACTAATTTCCAAAATGAACTTACATATTATTAAATAAGCATACCATGTTTTATTCTGGATATAAGACGCATGCAAAAAGTTTTGTCACGACTATTATCTATCGTAAATCCTTTAATAAAACGCAAAGATGTGGAGTTTTATCTTAAATTGACGAATAATAAATAGCATTCGTTAATGTTGTTGCACTTTTTAATTTCAAAACTATGTTATGGATTCATATACTCAAGATATGTCAAAATAATAAATGAAATTAGATAACATAGATATACTACGTTAAATCACGTAGTATCTTACTTTAGTATTTAAAAAGTTAGAGTTTATAGTACAGCATTTACAAACAGTTGTATCATACTTTCTATTGAATAAGACGCGTCGCTAATAAATACATTAAGCATAGTACAACTTACCGTAACTCATACAGTACTGATGTACATCAAGTTCATGATATATTGACATCTACCATGAGAGGATACTCATATTATAGAAACACATAGTCTTAAATCGAGTTACATATTCTGGTGTATTCGGTAATGTGGTAGTTTGCTAAAGAAATATGTATCTTAAAAACTATTCAGTATTTAAAAAAAGTCAAAACAAATATCTAGTTATAGTTGTAAGCATCAATTATAACATTTACAACTTAAAAACAATACACCAATATTTGTAATATATAAGACGCATTAGCAAAACATTCTAAAATTTCGGACACATTACTTATCTTGCTTCGAATATAAGTCGTATTAACCCTGTTTTCCGAAAATAAAGGTGAATTAACGCGATGCATGTATCTAGAAAGAAGTACAACCAATTTGAAACGTTAACCCATAGTAAAGACGAACCAGTACATTATAAGAAAATTAAATTTCTGTCTTTACTTAATGATGTTTTGCTAAACTAACACCTAAACTTAACCTAATTCAGAAAAGAAAACGTTAGCAATAATTTCACTTAAATTACGGCTGTGATTAAACCATACTTTATATTATTTAGAAACACACTTATACAATAACTTCCGGTGTATAAGACGCATCAGTGATAAATGTATCGCTAAAAACTACAGTTGATTTGAAGCGATTAGTAGTGTTCAAAATTCTTGTTATACCAACGCTAACTTAATGATCAGATGTACGTGGATTAATTAGTGCATTATTAATAACATATAATATATTTTAAATCTAAATTTAGCATATTGTTGTGTATTAATTGATATTTTCTGAAGTAATAAATTATATAACATCATATATTCTGTGGGTTTTTTTACAATGTTTAAACGGTTTTGATGATTCAAAAAGTAACTGCATTTATAAACTGTGATTTTAAAAATGGATTACCATACAGATAAACATGCTCACATCATATCTCCTGCCGGATAAATATATTGCTAAACCTGGAGCTGACTTGAAACCAACCATAACCGTTTAATGTGTGTTACATCAACAAATACTAATTGACAATAGTAACAGTTCGGATACAGTTACTATGTTTTTTTATGCTTTTCAAATGACTGTACAGTGTGTATTATTTTGATTATTCGGACGACTGTTCTACTCTTGAGTGTTATTCCTACAACGTTATTCGGACGACTGTTCTCCTCTTGAGTGTTATTCTCACAACGTTATTCGGACGACTGTTCTCCTCTTGAGTGTTGTTCTCACAACGTTATTCGGACGACTGTTCTCCTCTTGAGTGTTATTCTCACAACGTTATTCGGACGACTGTTCTCCTCTTGAGTGTTATTCTCACAACGTTATTCGGACGACTGTTCTCCTCTTGAGTGTTATTCTCACAACGTTATTCGGACGACTGTTCTCCTCTTGAGTGTTATTCTCACAACGTTATTCGGACGACTGTTCTCCTCTTGAGTGGTATTCTCACAACGTTATTCGGACGACTGTTCTCCTCTTGAGTGTTATTCTCACAACGTTATTCGAACGACTGTCTCCTCTTGAGTGTTATTCTCACAACGTTATTCGGACGACTGTTCTCCTCTTGAGTGTTATTCTCACAACGTTATTCGAACGACTGTTCTCCTCTTGAGTGTTATTCTCACAACGTTATTCGGACGACTGTTCTCCTCTTGAGTGTTATTCTCACAACGTTATTCGGACGACTGTTCTCCTCTTGAGTGTTATTCTCACAACGTTATTCGGACGACTGTTCTCCTCTTGAGTGTTATTCTCACAACGTTATTCGGACGACTGTTCTCCTCTTGAGTGTTATTCTCACAACGTTATTCGGACGACTGTTCTCCTCTTGAGTGTTATTCTCACAACGTTATTCGAACGACTGTTCTCCTCTTGAGTGTTATTCTCACAACGTTATTCGGACGACTGTTCTCCTCTTGAGTGTTATTCTCACAACGTTATTCGGACGACTGTTCTCCTCTTGAGTGTTATTCTCACAACGTTATTCGGACGACTGTTCTCCTGTTGAGTGTTATTCTCACAACGTTATTCGGACGACTGTTCTCCTCTTGAGTGTTATTCTCACAACGTTATTCGGACGACTGTTCTCCTCTTGAGTGTTATTCTCACAACGTTTCGGCCAATGTAACCTCTGCCGTTTTTCAGGTGTATTTTGTAGAACTGAGGAATGTTTCTGTCGAACTCAAGAATCTGTTTGGAATTACGAATGAAACGGGGCAGCATGCTCTCGTTCTGTCAGCCATAGCCGGGTTAAATTCTAAAGTAATTCGCAATTGCTTTCTTAATATCGGCCGCATTGAAGATTGAAACTTCAACCTAAAAAACGTGTCACTTAGAACTTAATTTTACTAAGTATTGTATTTGTTACACCATGGGGCCTTCCTTACATTGGCCGAAACGTTGTGAGAATAACACTCAAGATGAAAACAGTAGTTCGAATAATCCAAATTATCAAAATTATCAATCTTCTTGTAAAAAATTCAGAAACATAATAATAGTTCTTCTGAAACAAGAACAAGCAACACATAAAATATATATCTTATTTTTTATATATATATATATTGCTGGTTATTTAAAACAAAGCTGTAATTTGTAAAGATTCTTCTACTAGAACTTCCGGAGTGCACAATTCATCACTGATAATTGTATAAAAAAGGGCGAAAAAACAATTCACTCATTTCTGTTTTACGAATGACTACTCAGTATTCCAAACGCTTTAAACACAGTATAAATACTCAAAGACAGATTCTTCATCGCATCAAGGCTATGCAATGTAGGTAGATGTGACGAGTGTTTCACGTTCGGATTTGTAACCGTATCGTTTGTGTTACAGTCATGACTTCATATTCCGATAAAAATAATGAAAATATAATTCTTTATATGAAGATTACCGAGTGCCTATAGCGCTTAGTTCCTTTATGAAGATCTATTCCTTGAGCTAACTGGTGTCTATTTGTTCGATTACAAGAAAGATCAACTCAGGAGTTGAGGTACTTTAAAGCTTTATTTCTTTATATAGCCATAGATAATGAAATATTTACTAGACTAATAAATAAAATAGAATAATATATGAATGTGATTTTTTAAAAATGTATCTTTTATAGTTTAGAAAATAAACAAAAATGATCCGTTATAACTTTTCTGTAAATATTGCATTTACAAAAGGACTTATATCATATCTTCTAGCATATAAGACGCATTGCTGATAAGTGTATCGCCAGAATTGCAACTGATTTGAAGCCGCCCATAGTTGGCAAATGTCTGTTACACCAGCCGTTACGAATTGCTAATACCGCGATTGTGGTCGCTATATTATATTTGTACATTTATTTTTTTTAAACGGAATTCATAATGACATGTTGTCCTAGTGAAATGTTTTATTTACACTAACGGAAAATTTAATTCGAGATACGTAGTGTTTACTGTGTTTATTTACTGATAACGACTGAGATTAAAACAACTATTTTCAAACATAAGTATAACATACTTTTTCGAAGACTGATGACAGTATTGACACTTAACTATAAGTTTGAAAATATTTACCCCAGCTAAAAAGTACACTGCTACAACGTTACAAAAACTTGTTGATAAAGGGCTCATAACGAGCCTGTAACATTATCTTGTAACATTAGAATAACGACAAGTTGTTATTATATAAACATTCCATTTTTGATCCTCTACAAACAATTTATTTTAAAATCAAACACATATATGGGATAGCAAAACTGTACCGGAATAAAACCAAATCCGTTTGTTATCGCTGTAATATTTTCAATAATGCTGCTGCTATATTTTACGACGCATGGATGATATAGATATGGTAGAGCTACTTTTCACTAACAGCCAACCAATACTTAGAAAACCATACTTATATATAAGGTAATTTAGTTACAATAATATTTTTTGCAAACAAAATTACACATTTCTACTATACATACAAGCAAATATATACTCCTTCCTTTCGGTCGAATATGTTTGCTAGTATATATAATGTAAGTGTTCATTTTTCTGATGAAACCCCAATTGCGATGACTTTTGTTGACGTACGCTACCCCCAAATGTTAAGATGATATCTTGGAGGATAGCCTCGTGACAACAGAACATATACTACACTACCCGAAAATACGGAGGTAATATCAGGTAGGATAGTCTCATGAAAACAGAACAAAAAAATATTACCCCCCAAATGGACGAGGTAATACCCGGGATGATTGTATCATGAAAAACGAACATATATCATACTATTCCTAAAAGAAGGAGGTAATGTTTGAGAGGATTGTATTATGGCAACATAATTCATAGTTCACTACTCTCCAAAGAATAAGATAATGCCTGGGATGATGATACCATGTACATCAAAACATATACTACACTATACCCCTGAATTGAGCATTGATAGATAGAACATTAGTCTGAAATAGTATAGTAAACTGAATTGAGCATTAAAAGATAGTACATTAGTCTGAAATAGTATAGTAAACTGAATTGAGCATTAAAAGATAGTACATTAGTCTGAAATAGTATAGTAAACTGAATTGAGCATTAAATGATAGTACAATAGTGCAATTACTATAACTAATATTTATAGCTTCAAATTTATATATATACTAGCAAATATATTCTCCCTCCACTCGCATATTTTTGCTTGCCTGATATGATGATATCATGATGCACGAACATATACTACATTGTCCCTCAAAGGAGGAGGTAATGACTGAGAGTGTGATATCATGATGAACGCTCCCCCCCCCTAAAAAGATGGTAATACCTGGAAGGATGATATCATGACAACAGAACAGACACTATAATAGCCACCCCCATTAAAAGATAAAACAATCATAGATTAAATCATTTTTTTTTATTCATTTAAAATTGTCTACCCATAATAGAAAACTTATTTTCATGGTCCATGGCCTGTTGGCTAAAATCAAAGTGTAGTATATGTTCTAAGCATCCAGCGACATCAGACATTTATCTACCGACGAAAATATTGTGTATATATAAGAAAATATGACAATGTAAAATTACAACTCTATATTACAGAATATTAATTTATTAGGACCTTTTTATGAAATAAATATGCAAAGTAAGGAGACCTAAAACTATTTGTGGGCATTTGAAGTCTACTATATATCTTATTTCAAAATATTATGTAGTATCATAGAATCAAATAAGCACACTACGTTTTGAAGTTAATATAGGTAGGATAGACAGAAAAAAGTTTCGCATTTATTCAATTATATATATATATATATATATAAATATTAATGATGAATAAATATAAGACAATTAGGACATTATGATCTCCAGTTGTCTTGAACTTCTCCCCGCCACTGTTCTCAAGCAATGCCGTTTCAGTTTAGTAACTCTTGTTTAGTATAGAATCTCCGTCCAGGACCACTTAAAGGGGGCATCTCTTGTCTCTTGAAACTGAATTAAGGCCTTCAACATAAGATTTAGAAATATATATTCTTTACTTTATTACAATATTAGATAAACAATTAAAGTGGCAAAATAATGAATATATCAATTTAAAAAATGTTCTATACTGGGATTATTTCCATTTTTATAATATACAGTGTTCTAAAAGAATCGGTGGCAGAACTCCAGGATTCTGTTCTATACGTGTAGAGGATTTTCATTTTGCGATGGCTTTATAATAGCACTCAATTACTACCCTACTTCCAGTTGTGGTCCATTTCCTCCTCCACGTCATCTTTGGTTTGCGGTGATCATATTCATACACCAATATTTTGTCTGCTCTATTCTGGTACCAGAATCAAGAAAGGCGAATATTCGCAGGATGCCGTATGTTGGCTATCAAAGAAGGCTCTGCCAGTCATGAAGCCTAGTTCTTACTTCTTAGCCTTACAGTTTTATTTTTATTTACTGCCATTATTACATTGTTTTGTTGGTGTATATGGCAACACTATGCTTAGGATGATTTTACATGTGATCCTTTTACAGGGATAGTTTATATCAATCCAATATGTAGAAATAACAGTGCACTATCACTCACAGTGTACGTATTAGATATTTGGAATAAAGAAAGTTTATCAATGTTTGTTCCGGCCTGTAATTTGGAAAGAAAACGTTTCCGGACCCATAAACTTTTAGAACATAATCCTGAGGTTAGGCTATCGATTTTCCAAACACACACACACTCTCTCTATATATATATATCTTTCTCTCTCACTCCCTCTGCATATATATATATATATATATATATATATATATATATATATATATATATATATATATATATATATATATATATATAATTTGTAATCCTAAGTAAAATCTAGGAGTGGTTAAGAAATCTATGTACTAACTAACGCATTATTAAAAATTGCATGTATTTTTTTCTATCACTGCACAATACACTTATACATTTCTATTATAAAAAATCTACGAAAATGAAATCATAAAATCTTAATATAGCAACCCACAATAATGGCAGTGCAGGTAATCATTTATTAACAGGTTTTGTAACGTTTGGCGGAAACAAAACCCTCACATATAAGAAAATATCTCGATATATGTTCTGACAAATATAGTTATTGGATATTTCTTCAAGTAACGGTAGTAAATTGCTGATTATTTTCTGCTGTCCATTTAATTAAGTTGATATGCCTTACATGAAGACAGGCTTTGGCACCATTCTCAGAAGAGGCATTGTCATCCTGACAAACTGATTTCCTTGCCATTAAAGATATTTTCTATTGATGGAGGTGGGAATTTGGCCAAGATTTCAAACATCCACTATCACTATAACTATGACTATACAATCCCTATAGCTATATACCTAGAAAACGAAGCTGTTAAACCTGGCATAATGATATGAGACAAGAGGAATGAAGTAGCAACCATAGTTGAAGGCAGTGTCACTAGTGATGCGATCTTATAGTCAGAAGATAAATAAATACTAAGGTCTTATGTACGACATGTAAAGAAACTGGAATCTTAGGAATATCTCCATCATTCTAGTAATAAAGTAAAAATAATTTCAAAAACTACCGGACGAATATACCCAGTGAACCATGATAAAGATAAATCCAAACAACTGCGCTTAAATGAATGGTTATACTCAGAAAGAAGATTTTTCGGTTAAAGTCTCTGTAATAGCGGGTGAATGTACAGCATCCCCAGTAAAAAGCAAAAAGATGAGAAACTTGAAAAAGGAGGTATTAATGATACCTTGAATAACGTTAACATTAGCCATCATAGTGCTTGTTTATCACACATAAATGAGCATACTAAGCAAATTAGTATTAATCGTATGAAGCACACACAAAGCGAATAGGCGAGGGAATAATTATTTGAAAGAAGAATTACTATTTCTGTAACGTGGATATGAAATAATCATCTGTATGTCTAAGAATAATGTAATTTCTCTCAAACATTGCTGAATTCAAATTATCTTTTATCTGAAACAGTAAAATTAAAATTATCGTGTATGCAATACTAACAAAAACTCGACGTTGCTCTGGATTGAATTCGGGAAACTACATTTGTTCTGTTTACTATGCCCATAACACCATAATACGTTCGTTGTTTTCATTGTCCACTCCTTCTGTTTTATTCCTTACTATAGTTATAATAAACGGAAATGTTGTAACACTCTCAGAATTAATGTCTTATAACATGATTTGAGTTGCAATAAAATCGAATATAGTATTTAAATTGTTAAGGGGGTAATGCCCACATAGCTCAGTTGAAGTGCACGTACAGATTCAGCACATAGAGTGAAGCCTAGCTATTCGGGACCTCTTCCATTGTCTCCCTCGAAGGATCTTATACATATTATATAAATGTCATCAAAGTAGCATATATCTTTAGTTTTAAAAGAGGGTTCGGTCCCCATAGCTTCCTTAGAAAGACACTTAGAGATTTGGGACTACTTTCATTGTCTTTCCCAAAAGTGTTATACAGATGATTTAAATTTCATAAAAGTAAGATATATTTGCAGTTTTAAGAGTGGTTTTACCTTCATAGACCCCTTAGGAGTACATTTACTGATTTGGGATAACTTCCATTGTCTTACCCGGAATAGTTTATGTAATAATACACTTTTAGTATTAATGTAGATTGTCTAACCTTTCTTTCAATAGGGAATACACAAACACCCCCCCCACACACACACAGAACTTGAGCTAGAGAGAGTTAGTGCCATATTAAATGAGAGGCTAACCAATCTTCTGTCTTCCTGTGCTGATACGGAATTCACCTTGCGCGGGTTGAGCCGGTTTCCTGTTTCAAGAGAATCTTAAATTCACAAGCATTACTTAGTCTCATTAATGTTACGGTCAAAAGAAATACTTTTGCATGGTATTCTGATATGGTCACCCATCGTGTATAAACCATGCTCAACGTCGCTTACTCTCAGTAGTCTAACAAAATCCAGTTTGTCAACATGATTATTCTAACCAATCTACATAATAACTCTTAATCAGTAGGTCATTTCATCAGTGTGTTCCCATATTTGATCTTTCTTGACAATTTGTAATTGTCAAAGAAACTGTTGTCAATTAAGTGGAGGAAATGCTGTCAAGTCGTCTAAGACAATCACGTGTAACCTTTATGAACTCTTTTTCTTCTCGTACGAGTTGCTTCCCGCTAGCAAATCGAGACAGGGGGGAGGCAATGGTTCTTAACGCCACTATTTATCAGAACCTCACATTACCTGCCTTGTTAGGCAAACATTCTGACAACAAGTCGTTTTATTTATAAACTCTTCCATGCCACGTGATTAAATAAACCAATCAACGCTCCCGTAGGTAATCTCTCCTCCATCTATAGATCAGCATTTGGGACTTACTTCTACATTGAAACTCCTACTTTTGATAAAAATACAACAAATGTAACTAAATAAGAAATATGTAATAAGGAAATATTAATTTTAAAAACTCTATTTTTCAAGTCCAATATTAAGTACACATCTTTGGCACTTTGTTTTTACGAATTACATATACACATATATATTACTTAAGAGACGTCACTTATCAAGACCTAGATACACTATATTGAGATAAAATGATTGTCAGTTCAATAATGAATAATATTATGAGAAGATTCAACATGGTTAATCGAATGGACGCAGTTTGATTACGCATAACAAATATTTGTTGGCATTTGACTTGAAGACAATCATGTTTTAATATGCATGGAAGCATTTCCGTGTTAATGTGTTACACAGACGTGCAGTCCTTGCAAAGCAGCTCTTTTCATGGGAGTTCTGTCTGACGCTAGGTACACGGAGGAATAAAGGACAATGTGTTTCCGTTCTGGTAGTAAACCGAGTTCGAGCTGTGAATGTCTTACAAAGATGAGACATAGATTGTAACTATATTCGGGAGAGAGATATTCATCCGCAGACTGTGTTGCTGTATCACAGCTATTCAGTGTGGCTGGACATCCAAATTCTTCAAAACAGAATCGAAACTCGACAGTCGGTGATTCTAAACCTTTAGACATTAGGCAAACACGAGTAAGCCAAATCGAAAAGTGTAATTAAACACTCTCCAGAAGAGTGCTCTATTCGTTTTGTACGAAGAGCTTTACATTCTTGCAAAAATAGTTTGCTAAATCACGAACCCAATGCTCAACCTACGAAGAGGTTTCCATACGTAGTCACCCACAAACACACATATATATTTCAGCTTAAAGTGATTCCTTGCATAACCAAACTGAAGAGCCTTAATACAGCGAAACATGTTGTTTACAATGACGATATATAATTTTCTAAAATCCTAAATATTTATAATGATAAACTAATATCGACTGTTGCCTTAGAAGACATTGGCATGGTTACCACCATTGGCATGGATGTTTCTAACAAATCGGGCAATATCGAAATCATAGTCTCAATCATATTACTAACCCATGTATTAGTCCTCAGTAAGTTTAGGACTATCAAATAACAATTGTTTTCGAACACGCTGACAAATAACAACACACACATAGTTGCTTGATATTAGTGATATCGATATTGATGTTTTTATAAGAGAAATGGATGTCACTACATACACTTCGGGAAGACTCGCAAGTGATTTATCATCTCACAGTGCAATTCCACAACATAGAAAGCGCACGCATCTACGTTATACTTAACTAGAACAATACTCGTCCCAGGACAAATAAAATTAATTCTCTAAACAGAACAGTTTTGTACAACTTTTATACCGCCTTACAAATATTAAAATCAATATATAATTCTACGAAACCTTATGTCTAGAATCTTTATTCTAATTTTAATCAAAATGTCTTATATAGATTTTACCCAAGAAAATGTCTAAAATGTACGGCTTATGTGTATGGGGTCTTAAGAAGAAATTGAGACTCACAGAATCTGGCTTAATTCATGTCTAATCACTATGGATATTCTAAAATATTTGAAATTTCAAATTGGAGTTTATGCCAATAAAACTTAATTAAACTAAATATAGCCTACATTCAACTACATATGCCTAGAAGCTGTGTTACAGAATTCATAAGGAACAGTTAATTAGTTTAAGAGTGAACAAAATATATAAATATGTACACATTCCTTACTTTGGATGAATATATATATTAGAAAACCACGTATAAATAATTAGAACACCACTTATAAATAATTATAAAACCACGTACAAATAATTATAAAACAACGTGTAAATAATTATAAAACCACGTATAAACAATTATAAAACCACGTATAAACAATTAGAAAACCACGTATAAATAATTATAAAACAACGTGTAAATAATTAGACAATCACGTGTAAATAATTATAAAACCACGTATAAACAATTATAAAACCACGTGTAAATAATTATAAAACAACGTGTAAATAATTATAAAACCACGTATAAACAATTATAAAACCACGTATAAACAATTATAAAACCACGAATAAATAATTATAAAACAACGTGTAAATAATTAGAAAATCA
>OY744538.1:65726718-65749218 GCA_963556195.1 Sepiola atlantica
TATGTTTTTCATATATGTATGTATTATATATATATTGTATATATATATATATATGTATGTATTATATATATATTGTATATATATATATGTATGTGTATATATATAATGTATATATATATATGTATGTGTATATATATAATGTATATATATATATATATATGTGTATATATATTATGTATATATGTATATATAATATACTATATACATATATTAGTTAAGGCGAAATCATGTTAATTATGGAAAGTGGAATCCCGAAGTGAACGACTATTTGATGCTTATGAGGTCCACGTTCAAATTAACCAATAATATGGCTTCTCTTATAAAGTGAGATGTCTTATACCATACATAATATAAATTAGAATAAAATATGCATGTTTCAAAAATTTACTGCTCTTTTGTAAGGTTTCGAGTTCTGGTCGTCGACTTTAAACATGTATCAATTAATGGTTGGTGCGTCTATTTACTTCTTTCATGACTGTGTAATTATAGTTACTAAATAGTGTCAATGGGTATAATACTCGGTAAACATATAAACATGTAAGAAAGCAAACATGTTTAATACAACATTTACATGTTTGAATCGCAATTAACTTATTTACAAATATAAAAGGATCTTTGAAAAAATGAATTTGATGAAAATTGAGCAGTATGAATTTATTTGTTTATTATATTCTAAAATTAAATGAATAACATGTTGTTTGACCTTAAATAAAACACAAACCTTTTGAAACGTCCGTCCATTCGATAGACGCGTTTAGTGATGAAATTACGATTTCAAACTGAAGTGTGACAGACGAATAGACCGATTGAGTGCAGAGAGATATTTGTATGAAAATGCGTGAACGCATCTAAAAATATTACCTCAAGTATATCAATGTGATGTGTATGGAAACCTAGATATAGTAGTACATACGAAAAATGGTTTTTACTAATCTATATAATAATACGCCATGGTAATTTCATATTCATACGTACATTATCACCATCCACTATTTATAAAAGAGGAGATCACCCGATTGCCGTAGATGCAATGCAAATATCTCTTGTTTGTTTTTAATTTCATCTGATATCGCTGTTGAGGCTAACGTTAAACTCGAGCTAAAATACATTTATTTTCTTTCGGGCTAGGATCAAAGTGGTGTATCTGTTGTGTCCTAATATGGTAAAATAATACCATGCGGGCTACTTTCCTATCGGACCTTCATAGAATGTAAATATGTATCAAGCTCTTATAAGGTTTTGTAGATAGACCTCCATAACCAGGTATATTCTAAAGCTTCATTAAGCAGGGCACTTGGCTAAGTATGTTTCAGGTTAAACAAAGAGAGTACAATAATACCATGAAATCTAGGTTCGCGCTTGTCATCCATAGAATGGAAATATTAACGACAGTGCAAAAATATACAAGACATGAAGAATAAAACTGTGGAATTTTCACGGGTCCCGTTCGTATACAATAAATACGTAAGCAATATTAAATCTTCCCTACTAGCACTGGCATAGACCTAAACCTGTTTTGATTATATTATATTCTTACAGGGGTAAATTGGGTTATTCCACAACGCTAATCCTAAAAAATATTACTTGCCTAGGCAGTACAACTGAATAGAAGCAAAAATGAAATTAAAAAGTATCCCGGGTAACGCCGGGTTGGAACACCTAGTATACAATACATCGCTACAGTTGAAGCTGTAACATAGACAATATTAAATTCGAATCTTACTACTACCACACACGGAGTCTCTAAGTAGTGTTAGAGTCGTCCACTATATTCCTCAATTGTAGCTTCACTTATTTCACAATATCGTGACAGACCGAAATATTATTTGAAACTTAACTGTAATATACTGATTAAAATAATATTTCAGACTTAAGCCTGACCGACTAACCGACTGAATATAATATAGAGAATAGTTTACGCGTCAATAGAACATATTACGACGGGAGTGCCTACCCTGCAAACTCCAACATAGTCGTCTTCAAATCTAATGATAACAAATACTTGTCATTGACCAAACTTTTAAGTAACCATTTTGATTTTGTATTCGATTCATCGTTTTCGGTCTTCTCATGATATGTGTCATGCTTTAACTCAAAATCCGTCAATGTATCAACCATTATCCTTGAGTGACTTCTTGACCAGTTGTGATTCATTAGTAAGAAATACTAGCACGCTAATAATTTAGCACAAAAGATTGACGAAAATGGCATGTGATAATTCAAGCTTAAACGTGTGTGTGAGAGAGAGAAATAGAGAGAGATAGATAGAGAGAGAGTGTGAGAGAAAGAGAGAGAGAGTACCACTGATGGTGCCGCTTATAAAGATGCGTCCAGCATCTAATATGGCGATGTTTACACTTAAGCGTTACAGACTGACAAAAATAATACGCCGAACTTAAGTGTGACGGATCAACAAATATTATATTCCAACGTAACCGCTGTATGTTTCGGAAATGTGTACATAAGGATTTGTAGTATGTATTTTTTGATTATTCGATCGAGTTTTCTCATCTTTGATGTTATTATCACAACGTTTCGGTCGACGTTACCTCCAACGTTAACGTGCGTCTTGTCGAACTTTGAAATCTGTAGGTCGAACTTGGGAGAAAGAGATTTCGAACTGAATCTTTTATTTCATCAACGGGTGTAGATTGTTGTGTTTTCATCAGCACGCTCGGGTAGAAATCTTAAGTAATTATTATATTCTTAGGATCACCTGTACTGAGGATTCAACCTTCAACCTCCAGAAGACAGTCACTTAGAACTGAGTATTACTTAGCACTTTACTCATGTTTTACAGAATGAGAACTCGGGAATCTTTATGTCGAATTCTGAAATCTGTACAAAATTTCGAACAGAACCCTTTATTTAATCCAAGGGAGTAGATTGTCCTTGTTTCGTCATCCATGACGAGGTAGAAGTCTTAAGTAACTCTTATCGCCCGTACTGAGGATTGAACCTTCAACCTCCAGAAGACTGTCACTTAGAACTGATTATAACTTAGCACTTTACTCGTTGCGGCACAGGTCATGTTTGACGGAATGAGAACACTCTAGCCTTGTGCATTACATACGGGCTTTTGTTCGAAATTCCATACAGATCTCCGAGACTGCTAAATGTCAGAGGTTACATCGGCCAAAACGTTGTGATAATAACATGTAAGATAAGAACATTAGTCTGAATAATCGAAATCATACAAAGTGAGTGATGTTGGCTGGCCGTGTATTTACTTCCTTCCCACCGCAGGAAAATGTAGCACAAGGCCGGAAGTGAGGGGGGGGATCAAACAAGCACCCCTAAAGATAGGACACTCTGGCCTATTGAAGATTTCCTGGGGCGCCCCAGGCAGTTAGCAATAAACTGACTCTAACTCAAAGAGGAGAGGCAAGGCCTGGGAGGGTTGGCTTCCGAAAACTACCCACAACTAATACCTCAGTCCGACAGATAGAAGGCCACAGAAATGGCCCAGCTTCTGCCGGACTGATTGTTGAGAACAAATCCTCGCCTGGTATTTTCAAAAAACTGTGGGCTGACTGAGAGAACGAAGATCGTATAGAGATGCGACACCACACATAGAAATGTTAATTCAAATTCAAGCGTGACAAGCGTGACGTAAATACTAATTTTTATATAAGCTACGAACGAAGAAGCTACGAACGAACATAATCTCTTAATATATTTCTGCCTTTATGTCAAACATATCTATAGTTGTAATAGTAAGTTAATAAAACTGCATTTTTTAAATGTGAAACTAAAGAGAATCTCTACTGCTGAATGAATTGGAAAATACGTTGTTTTAATAATACTTTTTATTTATTTTCTTTAAAGAATACTAAATTGAATAGCTGGAAGTCCGTAGCAAGCTGGTATTTAGACAGGCAAGCGAGATAAAGTTCCATATAACTATAACGTTTTGAAATAATAATAACAAATAAAATACGTCTATCGATTGGACCCCATGTGACGAGTTGTTAGTGATAACAACATTCCATTTCAGTTTTGACTAACGTCATACGGAGAAGGTATCACGTGACGTGATATCTTAACTGGTGTTTGGCTCAGATGGCGAGACACACTCCTTGAATAGTCAATAAGATTCGCTTGGCAATGTTTTTTTTAAAAAAACAGTATGAATGGAAAGTGTTATTTGATTAACGATTGTTATTTACTCTGGCTTAAAAAGATAATCTTATTTAAGATCTTACTATTTATCTAAAAACAAAATAATAAAACAACTCATTGTTAAAAATGCTTATGTGAGAGAAAAGAGAAAGGATTAAGTTAAACAAATTTAGTTTCATAGATACACCTTAAAATTACACCATGGACCCTTTAGAAGGCATGAAGGAACCCGCTATGAAATACAGTAAACAGTTTCGTCTTCATGCGTGTATATAGGTCTATATATATATATGCATATTTATATATGTAGATAGATATATATATATATTATATATGTTTATGAATGTGAATTTATGTATATATACGTAGATATATACATGTGCATATATCTATGAATGCATACACATTTACTTGAATCTGAATCTATGTATTTTATTTACCTCCTATTCATGAGGTTAGACACAAGCTTAGCTGTTTCTGTGTAAGGAACTGAATTCGAATCCTAAGTACACGTCGTTTACCACTTAGCCATCGTGCGATAAATGAACATGAGTAAATATATATATATATATATGTAAAAACATATCCATATACAACTAATTGTAAATCCATACATGTAGAAGTATGTATTTTCCTTCATATGCATATATATATGTATATATATATATGTATATATATACATATATATATATTACTGTATATATAAATATATATGCATATATATATATATATATATATATATATATATATATATAAATATATATGCATATATATATATAAATATATATGCATATATATATATAAATATATATGCATATATATATATAAATATATATGCATATATATATATATATACATATACATATATGCATAAATATATATATATATAACTGTATATATAAATATATATGCATATATATATGCATATATAAATATATATATATATATATATTACTGTATATATAAATATATATGCATATATATATATGCATATATATATATATAGTACTGTATATATAAACATATATATACATATATACATATATATATATATATATATTACTGTATATATAAATATATATACATATATACATATATATATATATTACTGTATATATAAATATATATACATTTATACATATATGCATATATATATGTATTACTGTATATATAAATATATACATTTATACATATATGCATATACATGTATGTATATATATATATATATATAAACTTACGTACATATTTAGATGAAACACATGTATGTTCATATGAATATATTTTAAATATATATTTATGCAAATATCTATTCATATATATATAAATTTATATTTATATAAACAAATATATGTATATAATTATATATGTATATGCTAAAAAATGCGTATAATGATATTGAAATGTTTACACGTATATGTGTGCATATATATATAGATATATATGCGAATAATATTTGTAAATATATGTGCGTGTATGTATAGGTATAGAAATATAAATAGATATATCTATTTGTATATAATCATGTGTATATATGTACGTATATTCATATATAAATACATATATCTTTACTATATATGAATATATATATATATATGAATGTAAATGCATGCACATTATATATAGGTATAGATATAAATACATCAATATATATATTTATTAATGTATGTGTATATATATATATATATGCGTATGTGTCGCACAAACACAATTGAACGAGCAAAAGGATGAACTTTCTTTTTTGTACTCTGTCGTAAAACGTTACCATTCTTTTTTAAGTTCCTAGTAAACGAGAATTGGCATCGGTAATTGGACTCTAGTTGAATCGAAGGTATGTTCTTATTACGTCATGAAATTCCTCAAGAAATGTTACCCTTTCACCATCTAACATGCACTCTTTAACTGTTAATACAGTGATGCCTATAAAGGCCAACCACCTTTCTCCTAAATATACATAGTTATATATTTATATATAAGAATTATACATATATATTTATGTAAATGTATGTATTATGACACATTCAAAGGTAATACTCAATCATTAATTTGTCATTTAACCTAGTCCATAATGCTCAATAAAAGTGTATATAACAGAGCTAATATAGTTTATATCCTAGTATTACTAGAGGGAAATCCTTCACCCTATTGTTTTTTTCATAGGCAAGTATTGGACGAATCAAATATATATTGACACTACTAATGTTAGCAATGGACACATAATAAATATACACACATAATATAACAAATGTGGTAAATGGATCGAAAAATGCACTCGTGTTCCCATCACATATCTCTTGATGCCAATATATATATATATATATATATATATATATATATATATATATATATATATACACATATATATACACACATATATACACATATATATATACACACATACATTTAGATATATATACAGACACATATATATATATATATACACACATATATATGTACATATATATACATATATACACATATATATATATTTATATATACACACATATATATTCTATATACATATATATACACATATATATACATATATATACATATATATACATATATACATATATATATATATACATATATATATATATATATATATATATATATATATATTATATATATATGAAATCTGAGTCTACGTATAGTACTTAAAGAATTAACTGATTTTAATATGCCATATCCACGGTTTCGCGAATTTTGAAATCTTCCGATTTCGCATTAATTTATGATTTAGTTCGGGTTTATATGCACATTGACAAGATGCAAATATTCAAACAAGATGCAAATATTCAAACAAGATGCACAGGTTTACTAGTATCCTACATGGTTGTTCATGCATATGCGTACAGAGTTACTGTCCATACAGATGTGTTCTATGATAATGGATGACGTCATATGTATGTTACTTCATCAGTTATGGCGTCGTAAAGATCTATTCTTAATGTCTTCCACACACTCTTGAAGAGATGAGGTAATAAAACAATAACTGCATCAAGTTACGACATCATAAGGGATCTTCTAGATGTCTTCAATCTGCTGTAGTAGATGACGTCATACAGTATACAGGAATGTATACAAACACATAAAATAAAAAAATAAGATTCACGTAGTTTTACTAGTGTAATATATATATATATATATATATATATATATATATATATATATATGTGCGTGTTGGGGTGAGTGTATGTATATATTCTTGGCATCTGAAAATCAGTGAATAAGGGAAATAAGACGGGTTTGATTTCAATTTTTTTAGAAATATTCTAGGAATAAAATGGAGCGATCGAATTACCAATCAAGAAGTAAGAGACTGCACCAATCAACAGGAGGCATCCTCAGTGATCTGCAAACCACGTCAAGGCTGGCTCGAACATGCCCTAAGTTTGGTTCCAGAGAGATTTGCAAACCAAGTGCCTCAATGGACCCCTGATGGAGAAAAAAGAAAGGGAAAACCAGAACTGAACTGGAAGCAAACAATTGAGAAAGATTTAGTTCCAACGGGAAAAGCTGGAAGAAGAAGCTGTGGGTCTGGCTTTAGACCGAAAACGATGGTTTACTTTGACGGCCTCATGCGTCGCAGGACGCGGGACATCCTGAGTCTGAGTCTATATATACATATGGAAAATAAAAAAGGAACACCAAAATGATTTATATATAGATTTATCATATAATTTATACGTATTTCAAGACTTTCTCAAGATGAATTATTTGAAGAAATAACATACATGTACAATATTTGATAAGTGTGGTTTGCTTCAAATATTGCACTTGTATGCTATTTCTTCAAATCAATCATGCTGAGAAAGTCCTGAAGTAAACGTTGATGAATATATAAAAAATGTTGGTTTTTCCTTTTCTATTTACCATAACGTTGGCATATTTTTTCCTAATGCATATGGAAAGCTAGATTATACTTAAAAGACAATGGAATACACTGTTAGTGATCTAAAGCGTTTCATACATGCTTTACCCTTAATACTGAATAGTAATAAACAAGTTACGCTACAAAAACTGTGTTCTATATATATATATATATATATATATATATATATATATATATATATATATATATATATATAGAGAGAGAGAGAGAGAGAGAGAGAGAGAGAGATGTGGGATTATTTGAAGGCTTACCATTCCGTTCCGGAGATCATTCATCACCACAAAATACTTTTTCTTTCAAAGTTTATTTATTAATCATATATATCCAAATTAAAGAGTTTTTTTCCTACACGTGTTTCATTACCAAGCAGGTCCTTGCTCGGCAGATCATGAGGGGAATTAAGTACCTGGAGAAAGAGTTTCAACAACTGACAATACACAATGTGGTGTTGCCGTAATTGAGGTCATTTAAGAAGAAGACAGAAGAAAAAAAGAAAAAATGTCCTAAATATATATATATATATAAATATATATATATATATATATATATATATATATATATATATATATATATATATATATATATATATATACTAGCCCCCTTCCCTCTGTAAAAACTAATGCCTCATAAGTGGTCGCAGTCACTGTGTGTTTTTATCGAATAGAATAACCGGTAATACCACTTTTTTTTGTGGTATTCGCCCAGCGTTGGGAATTCCACCTTCCACTGAAAGTGAAATTTTATGGGGTATACAAATTCACATGCTTCCCCTAAACAGCATGTATACCCCGGTTAGGATGGATGAAATACGGCGCCTGGTATTTCCAAATGGTCACCCATTTTATACTGGCCAGATTCAACTACGCTTATCTAATAGGGGCCGGTGTCAATATGATCATATTTCTTTCTCTCTCTCTCTCTCTCTCTCTCTCTCTCTCTCTCTCTCTCACTCTTACTGTATATATATATATATATATATATATATATATATATATATAGATATATATATATTTATATATAATGTATATGTATTGCTAATATATCCGTGTAAAATCATAGACTTCCGTCAAAATGTAATTGTTCATATCTAAATAATCATTTGTTGTATAAAAAAACACCTATCGTTATTATTTGTTTCATTTTAGAGTTAATAATTTCTTTTCAAATTCATTTTAGCTGGTTACATAAGTCTGAGTTTTCTGCCTATATGTTTGCTTGTTTTTTTGTGCACCCTCGCATTTCTTTAATTAGTATCGTTCGGAGGCTACAAAAAGGCACGTGTTTTAATCGCTAACTTTTGTTCGACAGAATGGATATACATTTACTAAGGAGTGGACGACTTATTTAAATTTCTTGTAGAGTATGGTTTAGCTTCATTTAGCATTTATTGAATAAGGTATCACATAAACAACAGATTTCGATAAGCGGTCTAACAAAACAACCACCCCCAAACTAACATGTAATATGATATATATATATATATATATATATATATATATATATATATATATATATATATTTTATAGTCTATTATATGTTACATATATACATATGTGCTTATTAGCCATCCGTACCGGCGGTTTCTACGCAATAAGTATTTGGACACTACCCCTTCATTCAGTGGTTAGACTAATGACAACATCTCCGGCCCAAAATGATGTCATTAATCTAGCCACCGATGTAAGTGTAGTATCCAAGTACATTATGCCACGAAACCGCCGGTAACGACGGGAAATAAGCACATAACTGTATGATGTATAATTATAATAACTAGACGACCTGTAACCCTTCGGTTATCCTGTATATCTGTATTTTAATGGATGACGTCATACCTTTCGGACGTCATTCAATGTGAACAGTTACCCATACATCTGTTTTAATGGATGACGTCACGCAATGATGGCAACATCGACTCTGCACTGATACAAGCACACAGACTTGATTCAGCTGTTCTAATGATAGTTCACTCTCTGCGTGAGTGGCCAGCTGGTTCCATATTATGGCCGACAGCTGACGATTGCAGGACTACCCTTGAGCAATTTAAACTTCATAAAACTCTTTCAAATGACGACACGCCCACGAATAACAATATTATAATCGAGTTCGATTTATTGGAAAATAATTTCCTATGAGTTTCGATTTTGAAAGCCAGGTAAATTTGCATAACGACTTGATTATGCGAAATAAAATCAATACTCCAAAACGTCTACCGGTAAATGAATATACGGTGTATGCTTTTATATCTATTTATATAAAATTAGGTATCTGTAGATGTCTATATATTTATATTATAAGATTAACTGCAAAACTAATTAACCAATCATTATAGTATAATTTAGTTTTATGTAAATCAGGAGATGAGGGGTGGAAACCAATCGTAAAAATTAAAATAGGTTCGATTTTAAAAAAATTAAACACTGAGTATTAGATATGGATAAATATATATCTCATAAATTTCAGTTTCGTTGGAGCATTTTAAAGTGGTATTAGGGAGCATAATATAGGCAGGACTACCCATTTGAAATTTCAATTATTTCATATTTGAATTAAATGTTATCCATCAATTAGAAACCATTCAAGCAAGAGTCCATGTTTTTAATTTCTTCAAACTCCTTAAGCTTAGCCGTAAATATGAGATTTTTTTTACAATCAAAATCAATTAACAAATTTTCATGCACATGGGAATAAAAATTCTAGACATAAGGTTTAGTATCATTATATCTTCATTTTAATCTTCGTAAGAGAACATAAAAATGGTGCAAAACTGTTCTGTTCGGAGAATTAATTTGACCCGTTCTGACACTGGTATTCGTATAGTTATATATAAAACACCAAAAACCAAACAAAACCTACTAATTAGTCGTCAAATAATGAACAAGTAATTTATGAAACAAAAGTAAATATATAACAATTACGCAATAACTAGGTAAGTATGAGTGTTAAAAAATAAGAATAAATACTATTAAAAATACTAATAAATATATAAATTGAAAATAATAATAATAAAATAAATAATTGTGGGTAAACATCTCTTCTAGTCTCATCTTATTTTATATTGTATGGCACACTTCTGATGATCGTGTTAAAAACTAATTGTAGTTTTACTATTATCTCTCTCTCTCTCTTTATTTCATTCCCTCTCTCTCTCTTTATTTCATTCTCTCTCTGTTTATTTCATTCTCTCTCTCTCTCTGTTTATTTCATTCTCTCTCTCTCTCTTTATTTCATTCTCTCTCTCTCCTTATTTCATTCTCTCTCTCTCCTTATTTCATTCTCTCTCTCTCTCTCTTTATTTCATTCTCTGTCTGTCTCTTTATTTCATTCTCTCTGTCTGTATCTTTCTCTGCTTGTCTCTCTGTATATTTCTGTTTGTCTGTCTGTCTGTCTCTCTTTATTTCCTTCTCTCTCTCTCTCTCTCTTTATTTCATTCTCTCTCTCTTTATTTCATTCTCTGTCTGTCTCTTTATTTCATTCTCTGTCTGTCTCTTTATTTCATTCTCTTTCTGTCTCTTTATTTCATTCTCTCTGTCTGTATCTTTCTCTGCTTGTCTCTCTGTATCTTTCTGTTTGTCTGTCTGTCTCTCTCTCTCTCTTTATTTCATTCTCTCTCTCTCTTTATTTCATTCTCTCTCTCTCTTTATTTAATTCTCTTTCTCTTTATTTCATTCTCTGTCTGTCTCTTTATTTCATTCTCTGTCTGTCTCTTTATTTCATTTTCTTTCTGTCTCTTTATTTCATTCTCTCTGTCTGTATCTTTCTCTGATTGTGTCTCTGTATCTTTCTGTTTGTCTGTCTGTCTCTCTCTCTTTATTTCATTCTCTCTGTCTGTATCTTTCTGTTTGTCTGTCTGTCTGATTCTCTCTCTCTCTCTCTCTCTTTCTCGATCCTTGTTGACACGGTTGTATTATTCGAAAGTGGTACAATTAACAAGGTTGCAATTCATGCACAATAAGAATAAGCAACGCAGATGAAAGAAGGAAAACACTTGTTGTAGTGGAGGCTACATCATAGGAGAGACCGGTCTTAGTGAGAAATTACTAAGGTCCTAAGTAAAGATTGAGTTCAGTGCAATGCTTCCGTTTAAGAGAAACAAGTGGTTCAAGGTTTTCTCTTACAACAATATACATGATAAATTCAGTTTTATAATTAGGTATAAAAGCTTGTATACATCCGATCCGATCGTACGCGGTACTAAAATAGTTATTAGTAGGGCTGTTATATTATTAATTTGTTTAACTTATATGAGTATGCCAAGTTATTTTTCAATTTACGGTGTTTTAAGAGTTTTATTTATTTACACAATTCACGTGCAGAACTGATTAACCATGTTGTGTTCGTTCAGGATATGAGTGTAATTTACAAGAATTCTAGCAAGTGCGATCTTTACGCTTCTGTGTCTGTCAATAACAAAGGATTTCTGCATACATTAACAACTGTTTTCGCAAATGCATAGATTTATTTTTATTTCATTCGTAATATTTGATTTCGGTCGATAGAAATATGCAATTACGCGTAAACAGAGTGAAATCGATGGGCAGATGGAAAAAAGGATAGATTGATATGTGTAGATGTGTTTCAACATATTTCTGAACATCTAACACCCAAATATATTAAATAAATGTGAACCGTTGAGTCATCCATTGAGGTCGCGTTAGATGGTGTGAATCATTGAAAAAGTGAGTTTGCAAAGCCACTTGAACTTGAAAAAATCAAACGACAACTACAAAATTAGTCATTGTATTCGTCCACTTATTCTTTCCCCCCTTTTTTCTACCTCTCTTTCTTCCTTTCTTTATCCCTCTCTTTCTTAAACTCTCTCTTCACTCTCTCTCTCTTTTTATTTCCCCTCTCTCTCCCTTTCACTCTCCATCTCTATCTCTGTCTTCATCATTTTTCTTTAGCTATAGGTTAATTAGTATTACTACTTGTGGTTACATTTACTATTTTTGATGATAGACTATTCGATTCGTTTGTTCGGTAGTTAGTGGCATTACGTTTGACTCTTAAAAAACAGAGAGGGGGTTACGGAAGCGAAAATGATAGACACTGTATAAAATAAGAGCGGGTAGTTCAAACAAGATACACTGAGAGACTTTGAGAGTGATAAACATAAACTAAGTAAGAGACGAATTACTTTAGGAGTAAATTGCAAATTACGGCAAAATAAAACAGTAAAAATAGATTGTTTAAAACTCAATTCCAGAATCAAAATATATTTTAACATGTATTTTGTGTGATTAAACTATGTAGGAAAAAGACAATTCGGTGAAGAAACGTTGATGAACTCAGTTTTAGTGCAATAATATACAAACGCTACTTTATAATCGTAGTAATATACAAACGCTACTTTATAATCGTAATAATATACAAACGCTACTTTTTAATCGTAATAATACAAACACGTTACTTTATAATCGTAATAATATACAAACACGCTACTTTATAATCGTAATAATATACAAACGCTACTTTATAATCGTAATAATATACAAACGCTACTTTATAATCGTAATAATATACAAATGCTATTTATAATCGTAATAATATACAAACACTACTTTATAATCGTAATAATATACGAACGCTACGTTATAATCGTAATAATATACACACGCTACTTTATAATCGTAATGATATACAAACGCTACTTTATAATCGTAATAATATACAAACGCTACTTTATAATCGTAATAATATACAAACGCTACGTTATAATCGTAATAATATACAAACGCTACTTTATAATCGTAATAATACCAACACGCTACTTTATAATCGTAATAATATACAAACGCTACTTTATAATCGTAATAATACAAACACGCTACTTTATAATCGTAATAATATACAAACGCTACTTTATAATCGTAATAATACAAACACGCTACTTTATAATCGTAATAATACAAACACGCTACTTTATAATCGTAATAATATACAAACACGCTACTTTATAATCGTAATAATATACAAACGCTACTTTATAATCGTAAAAATATACGAACGCTACTTTATGATCGTAATAATATACAAACGCTACTTTATAATCGTAATAATATACAAACGCTACTTTATAATCGTAATAATATACAAACGCTACTTTATGATCGTAAAAATATACAAACGCTACTTTATAATCGTACTAATATACAAACGCTACTTTATGATCGTAAGCATATAAAAACGCTACTTTACAACTGTAAGCATATAAAAACGCTACTTTATAACTGTACGCATATAAAAATGCTACTTTATAATCGTAATAATATACAAACGCTACTTCATAATTGTAATAATATAAAAACGCTACTTTATAATCGTAATAATATACGGACGCTACTTTATAATCGTAATGATATACAGACGCTTCTTTATAATCGTAATAATATACAGACGCTACTTTATAATCGTAATAATATACAAACGCTACTTAATAATCGTAATGATATACACACGCTACTTTATAATTGTAATGATATACAGACGCTACTTTATAATCGTAATAGTATACAGATGCTACTTTATAATCGTAATTATAGACATACGCTACTTTATAATCGTAATAATATACAAACGCTTCTTTATAACTGTAACAATATACAAACGCTACTATATAATCGTAATAATATACAAACGCTACTTTATAATCGTTTAAAATATATTTATTAACATAGTGCTTGACATTGTATATGAAGAGTTTGAATATAAAACGCGATAAAATACTAAGCTACCACTACAAAAGGTGTTACATTTACACACCAGAACACATCTATAATTCTTTTTCATATGAATGAAACCTTATTTTAATTGGAAGCAAAAAAATATGTCGATATAATATAATGTAAAAATGATTTAAGATGTGGGCAAGTGTTTAAATGTAACACTTTTTGTAGTGATAGCTTCGTAATTTTGAAAATGGCGTCTATCGCGTTTCGAACTCTTCACACACACACACACACACACACACACACACACATATATATATATATATATATATATATATATATATATATATATATATTACATAAAATATGACGGACCCATTATGTCTGCATATTTTAGTTTTAATACTATTTCTGGTGTTCAGCGCGACTTGGCCGATGTATTTGCTGTATTTGCTGTATTTGCTTATATCCCTCGTACTTTCGGATCCGTCTGGATCAATTTTCAAGAGTAGTTATCGAGTAAAGAACATTGTGCTTTTATATTTGTAGGTCGTTTTAGCATGAATAACGTGATTGTTATAGTATTATAAACTGCACCAATGTTAGTATTAATCCAGCGAATACCGCAGATACAACGACCAGTTGCCGCTCGAAGCACCCCTCCCAACCCCCAACCCGAAAAAACATACAAAAATTAGAAAAGAATCAAAACGTCATATTTAACGAAATACGTTTCAAAGAAAAAATTCTACCTCGATATACATACATATATACTTATATTATACTAAATCTGAGTTAATCAAAACGTGTTTTCCTAAGGATTTTACCCCATACCTTATAATAAGAGGCAGTGCATGCTACATAATTAATTAGTTCAGGGAGTGGGTTATGTTTTAAAACCTATTTTAGTTATTCTATTTATGCGTAATTTCATACGGATAATGCAGAAGTAAAGAGACGTGTTACTCTTTAGTTACGCAAGTAGAATGAGTTCGTAGGTATATCAAACTTGCTTTGAAAGTATAATAGCGGTTATGACCCAACGAGTCACGCGTAGTTTAATATATATATATATATATATATATATATATATATATATATATATATATATAATAATAATCCAGGTAAAACATCCACACAGTAGTAATCAAAAGAATTTCAACCGGGTTTATAAAAAGTGCTCAATATCAAATAGAGCTTTTATATATGATTATTTTTATTTACACAGACATGTACAAAATCTGCGACACTGGCATGTCGATGTTATCGATCAACAGCTATTATAAATTGAGATCTCATTAGGCAGAATTAGAATCCGAGCTTAACCTTCTGATGAGATCTCAGCTTATAATAGCTATTGATCGATAACATCGACATGCCAGTGTCGCAGATTTTGTACATGTCTGTGTAAATAAAAATAATCATATATATATATATATATATATATATATATATATTATGTATGTAATTGACTAGCAATAACCCGTTGAGTCACAATAACTACTACTATTTATTCCACTTTGATTTTATTCAAAGAGTTTCAAATTATTCAAGGGCATTTTTCTGACAAAACTAAAAATAATAATCTCTGGACTTCTCTTCTGATATTTTAGAAGTAAAATAGACTTATCATTTTGCTATTTGATTTACATACGTGTTTACGGTGTGTGCAAACATACAATGCATATTAAATGAATAAAAAAAATCGATTAAGAGACTACGTCGAAAAAAAAGAGCCACTATTCTCTAAATGCTTTAAGAGAGATTAAAATATATTAGAGAGTGGTCGAATCAATTTACAGTGTGATAGGTTGAGAGAGATGTATAGACAACTACATGTCAGATATAAGACTTCTTCACGTAATGAGTAATTATGACTAATTAGAAAAATTTAAATAGAATTTCTTTCAAACATAACTCAATCCAAAACTAAATTATTTTCATCCATGTGTTTGTGTCATTAAATTATATTGGAGTAATCTTGTAGTTGTTTTTCACGCCTTCAAACCCGATAGAACATGCATAACCAACGAGGAAATTATATTGAAAAATGGCGTCGAATCTCTAACCGCACTTTTTATGATTCAACATTGGTTATGTGCAGTGAGAAAGAGAAATTCAAGACGAAAAAGTGCTGTGATGAACAGAGAAGTAATTGCGCTTGCTCCTAGACTGGTGACCTTATGTAGACTTGACAGCACAGTCTACCCTACTATTTAAACCATATTTGAGGAAAAATCAATAAGCTCACACATTTCACACGATTATTGAAGTAATTATATTTTGACGTCCTAATTTACGACCTCGAAACGATGACTCAAGTTAACCGTTACTGAACGCCGATATGATCCGTCGAGAACCGTTGTCTCAAAATAATATAACTGTAGGCTATCACAATAGGTTAAATACAAATTCTGAGTGTTCCCATCCTGCGTTTACCAAGACGCAACCTCACAGTGTCTTAACTTCAACGGTAATCTGTTGAGAGCCACTGTTTCAACGTGATATTACCGTACGCTATTACATTGAATTAGTGAACATACATAGCGTTACTTTCCTACGTTAACCGAAGCCGAGGCTCACCGTTGCTTAACTTAGGTGGTAATCCGTCGAGAACTGTTGTTTCATCGTGATATAACCGTGGGCTATCATAGTTATATGAGATATATCAGTAGGCTATAATAGTTATTGATGAAAAATCGCTACTCTCCTGCTTCTACCGAAACTAAAGTCGGTTTCCAGTTAAATTTCATAAATTGCATTCCCATATACAATCGATCACTGAATCAATAAAAAGTTATTTCAATCACTGTAACGATTGGCAAGGTAGACAACACAACTGATAATAAATCATGCTTATATCGTTTACTCTGACTTTCATATCTTGTGCAGGTTGCCAGACATTGCGGAACTCCGATTCATGGTGTTACGAACTAGCTATGAATTCCCAAATACACACATATATATATATATATATATATATATATATATATATATATATATATATATATATATATATATATATAAACGTTTACTTACACTTCTGTCAGTGTATTCCTTCCAAATAGTGGATAAGTGAATACGAGTTAGAATACCTTAATATTTTCATAATTAAAAAATGTATTAAATATTACAGTAAAGTAAACGTAAATTCGTATGAGCTACCATGGTGCGACTTTTTGCTAGAATCAGAATCTTACAGGAGAAAACACATTCTTCTTCTTCATTCGGGTGAATCAGATGATTCTAGTGTTAGCATTGGTTTCCCCGATGTTTTTCTAGTTAGACATCTTTCTAGAAATACACCGGGTACTTACGAGAAGGGCCACGGAAGGTTGCCAACATCCCTAAGTGAAAGTGGTACTGTGGAACCGACTGGATTCGAACTTGGAACACCCAGGTCATCAGTCCGTGTCGTTATCCATTTAACCATCCTCACCCCCTCAGGTGGAAACACATGCGATGTGCTAACGTGCAGAGTGAAAGTGGTGCTATAGAACCGACAGGATTTGAACATGGCACACTCAAGTCGTCAGTGAATGTCGTTACCAGCTTCTTCACGGCCACTGTTCAATATAGAAGTACGAATGGAAATACGAAATAAATATTCCTGGCCATTTGAACAACAATAAGTGATTAAACAGTGTGCACCAATACATTACGGTGTCCTGTGTTATCCCCACGGACTACTCCGTCATTGCCGTTTGTCATAAAGTTTAGACGTTCAACGATTAGTTAAATTGAATTATTATTATTATTATTATTATTGTTGTTGTTATTATTATTATTATTATTATTATTATTATTATTAGTGCTAAATGTTGATCTGAGAGATAAGTCGTCTGCGATTTGTGCAAGTCATACCGTCTCGAGATTAATATAATCATTTTTCCCAAGTTCAAATACTGCAGTTGTCGACTATCAACTATATGTGTCCCGGCTTGAGGCGAGTGCTAGTCTAGCCGAACTGAAGACCTGTTATTTATCGACAAAGTCTATCTTAATGATTGTATAAGCTCCTTGTCTCACGTTGAACATTGTGGTAAGTGATATTGCCAACTACTAATAGAGATAATGCACATTTCTTTGTAAACAAATGGAGCATTCTCTAGTAGTTGTTAATGTTTATATAAAACATTTGGATTCCACTTTCGAACAGCGCCTTCCCCATAGCCGAGGAGAGAAAGTCGCCTACTATTACTTAAATGGTCGTAGGTTCGATCCTGAATGTGATACAGTGAAACAGACTGACTGTGGATGACCATCCGTATTCAAATATATTTAGATAGGGATGCATAACAATGTTAAATAATACTGAATAACAAATCTGCCTGTTCTGAAAACGTCTTACATTCAGATAAGCCAAATCCATTATTGTTGTTCTATTAGTCATATATGCATATAAATACGATAACAAATTAAAAGGTTTTTCCAACGGTCAGATTTTACGTAGCTGTAATTGTCGAAGTTTCCTTCGTTGTTAACTCCTCCAACCGTAATATAAACAGACATTGGCAAGTAGGCTTGACGATAAAAGCACATTAAAGAATAAATGTATCTAGAGCTCGTGTAAGTAAAAGCTAGTCAATTAAAAAGAACACCCCGAAATAATACCCGTAAGGTCTGTAACAGAGGAAGGGCATGCTTGTCATTCTACAACAGTCAACCTGTCTGCAAAACGTTTTGCTCGACCTATTGTTCGATCTCATCGGAGAAGTTGAAGAAAACTGACCGCCATATTGTGTGGTTATTCTTTTGTGTGTGCCTGCGGACTAGATTATTAATGTTGGATTACGCAGAGTTAGCGACACTGTTATATAAACCACTGAACTAAGATTAGACACGAGCTCTTCGCTTAAATAGACATGCGCAGAGACTGAGAGTATTATGTAAATCGACCCTATATATATATACACACATTTATATATGTATATATATATATATATATATATATATATATTGGTACAGAAAAGTTAGTATAACATTCGTATCGTCGGTTTCAAGCTCAGAAAGACTTAGCTATCCGGCTCTCTTCAGCTTATGTTGTCATCAGGGATGACAACATAAGCTAAAAATAGCTGGATGGCTAAGTCCTTCTGAGCTTTAAACCGACGGTAATAATGTACTATTTTTATTAAAAAAATAAATAAAGTTACGCTCTTAGTTTTAATTTTAATTCTCAATTAATCGAGCACTCTGCTGGGATTTTTACTACTATATTACAAAAGAAGTTTTATATATATAAGACAGAAAGGAAAAACAATTATACACAAGAAAAAATAACGATACAAACGTTTACTTCTATTTCATATCTGTCTTTCATGCATTCTGTCCCCACGACATTTCATTTCATGATATATCGGCAACGAAGTCACTGTTGGCCTGATTGGTATTATAATTCTTTGATACAACATTAGTAAATGTGTGTGTGTGTGTATATATATATATATATATATATATATATATATATATATATATATATATTTAATGTATACATCTACCAACGTTGTTACAATGATATCTAAAGATATACTTTGCGCCGGATATCGATAAACATGAAAGCAAACATTTTGATTTATGTTTTACTTAAAGTAAATAACAATAATCGAAATATGGGGTTCAAATTTGCCGAATATGAAAACTAAACATCGATCACGACTGAATGTCGAGCATGACCCACGAGTGTGCCTGTCTAATACTACTCCTCGAATTGAGGAACTTGCTTGTAACAAAGAGGCACACCCATCACACTAAAGTTTATGATCGAGTGACACTTAAGAAAATATAGTTTCACTCTTGCTTTTGTCCCATCATTGTAAAATATTTGTAATACTGATGTTTTTTCTGAATAAGGCTATAAAAATTTGGATAATTTTATAATATCTTTTGCAGAATTATTGTAGTATAATGAATTAGTCAATAAATTATCATTATATTCATTGTCACATTATTGGGAGTTCGGGAGGATGTTTTTATTACTCAGGGGTACTTAACGAGAAAAGAGTTGATAACCCCTGGGCTAGATCATTTTGTTGGCATTAGTTTCCCCAGTTTTGTAGAATCAAGTACTTACAGGAGTTACCCTGTGTAGGTTGCCAACATCTATGAATATAACGAGTTGGTTCCTAGGTATTTTGGCTAGGAGAATAAGTGTAGTATCTGTTCTAGCCCTCGGTCACTAAAATAAATTATTCTAGACTGAAGCAAGTTTTATTTTTGTCCCAGTCCAGAGTGCCTTTTTGGAAGCTGGATTTTTCTATAATTAACATCTGATCATGTGTCTAACTCTGTTATTGTGGCAAGTCAAGTGAATAGGAGCATCTATAAGTGAAAGTTGTGTTATGGAATCGACTGGATTCGAAATCGTCATGTCCAGATCACATCGGTGTCAACTTCACCAATGACTTTACAAATCTTTTGCATTTCGTTGTATATTTGACGACGTATGACCCCTTTTTGGTTGTTTAATGTCCACTATTACAATATCTATTTGTGTATGTAAACACTTGGACGCAATTGCTATTTTATAAAAATGTGGATAACATATCAGTGTATAACTTCCCGTATAGTATTAGTTCGCCATTGAACACACTAGTAGTACTACCTGGGCGTTTCATAGACAATTTCATATCACATCAATCCCTAAACCCTGCGAATTCAATAGCAAGGTGTCATGAGAGCATGTAAAAATATAACATGCCTCTATCAGCGGAGAAGTTAACTTGTTTAATATATTAAGTGTACACGTTTATGTATCTGACGATTATTTTAATTAGTAATGACACATGATAAATAAATTAATTATAATGTTTAATTACAATGGATCAATTAATTAATCGAACTTAGTCGAGAGCGACACGAAGGCTTCGTTTTCGATGGCTACTGCACCGAATTTAGGCGCCATTCTCCCCGTATGTATATACGTTCCCTTAATACTTACCTTATGATAAATAGTTAGCAAGGAAGCATCAAGTACCCTTTTTTATGTCTTTGGCATGACTTAACCAAAGATTGACACCCGAAGTCCCGGCCTTATTAGCGACAATCTTTACTATTATGTCAAATAACATAACACCTAGTTATAAGTTTCTGATATTCAGTGTGCATTGAACTAATTTGCATAAGTGCATTAATGAAGTGTTATCTCATGGTTAAGTGTCGACAAACGGTTAAAATTGTTCTCTTTCAATTAGTGGATTCCGAGTTCTATCTCGCTCATGACAAATGCTTGCGTACCGTACACCAAAGGTCGACGTAAGCCTTGTGAATGGGTACGACGATATTGGATATTGACCATTAGACGGCATAACATAGAGACGATACGTCGTGTAAACCAAACGTTCCTCCGTTATGGGAACGTTTACGTTTTGATCTCATCTATACAATAACTGATATCATATATTTACACGTTCGTATCAATGCTCCGTCCAACTTCAGAAAATGTATTGTCCCATTCTCTTTTTCTCTATCTATCAACATACTTCTATATGTATTCCATTGGATGAGATAAATAATATGTGTTTATTGCATCTGTTGTTATTCTGTCCATACTTTTAATAAACTGTTTTAAGTCAGAATTAAGAATAAATATAGAATGTTGCTAAAATTGTTATCTAACATAATAATGTTATCTAGTCGAATATCCAAACTAGACTTTAAGGTTACAAATAAAACTTTGCTTCTGACAAGCCGATTTTCTTATGCTATCATTGTATGAAGAAGGGTTGTGTCTTTTATAAGTAAAACGTTATTTATTCTTTGCTAAGTTTTAAAAATATTTAAATGCACATATAGAAATAAAAATAAAACGACTTAAATGCA
>OY744538.1:65754218-65769218 GCA_963556195.1 Sepiola atlantica
CTTGGTTGTCGTGTATGCTGGGAGGATCAATTATACATATGCTCATACCTACAGGCTATCATGCGAAGATCTGCAAAATAGTTTACATATCTGATATATTATGCAATGTATATAAACGTAGTTAATTATGTAATGTCTAAATTATGTCACTATTTGTATATGTATACGCATATACATATATGTACATATATACATACATACATAATGTATACATCACACTTTTTCTCTCTCTCTCATATATATATACACATACACATATATGGGTATATATCATTACCAACATGCTTTCTGCAAGATTTAAAATACATGTGTTCTTTCCTGAGGCCTTTCATGTACATCGATACAAGGGATGTTTATGTGCTTACATACTAAAACATGATATAAACTGTAATATTAAACAATTAAATATAAATTATGATTACATATAATTATGCAATGAGTGCATAGTATGCAAACAACTAGCCAATTATATAAATCTCATAACATATTTAAAATTAAATTATAATACGAACATACCATTTGACATCTTATTCACATTAAAAGAGTTAAAGTTAATTTTAGCTGGGAAATAAACATGACAAATGTAGATATGAATTCCGAATCAATTATTTAGACATGCTGATCAAATATTTTATGAATTGAAACAATTTTTTTTTGTCAACGTTTATTATTTTATTAGAATATATGTCGATTTTTTCAAGCTAAAATATGTTTATGTTAGTTTTGCTTCATTCTTTTACGTTTTGATATTTTTCCTATCAATCCTCTAATATATATATATATATATATATATATATGTATATATATATATATATATATATATATATATATATATATATATTGTATTTGAAATGCTGTATACAAATTCCTAAATATTTTCCTATGTGAATAATTGATACAGAAAAATTATTTTTGCCTTTTTTGCAATATTGTATGACTGTAATTTATTTAAATCCATAATTAAACATTGTCTTTATAGACAATACAATTTTAGCTAAAAATTATTTACAATTTTTTTTCAACTTTTTAAGTATAGACAAGGAGGCTGAAATGTAAGTGAAACTTAACCTATTTTTTTCATATTTTTGTTAAAATGTAAACACACTTTTTATCTATTTTTTCATACACACATTTATTTTCCTTTCTCAAAATTTTCATTGATTCAATATTTTTAATTAATAGATGTTTTCAGTTTTATCATGTGTTTTTTTAAAATATGTTTAATTCCCTTCCCGCTAAGTAATATTCCTTTTATTCATTGGTAGATTTCCTGTAGTTTAATTAACGGACAGACTACTTTTATTTTAAAACCCATTGTTATTGAGGAAAGCTTCTTGGTAGATAGCACGCTATAATGAGAATAACAATATACACATAGCGTTTATTATTGTATACCATATGTGTATATCGGTCAAAATTGAATACTTCATACAATCATTGTAATATTTTAGGCTTTCCTCAAACTGATATGCCCAGAACATAATATCAAATGAGAAAATCTCATGCAAGACAATATTTTCGAAAATGTTGAAAGGCATACAAATATATATTAATTATGTTTAGTTTATCTGTTCAGAATATATTAGGATTTCTTAATAAGCCTACTCATTGTGATTCCTATTTTATTTCACTAATACAAAATCGAATATGCCACATGATCATAAAAACAATCGTTAGGTTATTCTTCAGACTTATACTAATATCTAGAACATAGTATAACACGACAAAGTTTTGCACCAGGCAATATTTGACAAAGTGTTCAAAGGAAAAATACATATTTTATTCCTTGAGAAGACATGCTTCCATATATAAGCATTGTTATTGAGGAAGAAGAGTGTTTATACTTAGCATGATACAATCGCAATAATGAGGTACGCATAGTGGTTTTATTAGATTCTGTATCTTATGCCACATCAACAGTATACAAGAATTGGATAATAAACGCAATCTAAATAACTTATTCCTCGTAGAAAGGGCATATGTGACAGAAGATTGCGTGAATACAATACATCACATACGTGCTAACATTTAACTTCAAAATTTCTTATTTTTATTCATATATATATACATATATATTTATATATATATATATATATATATATATATATATATATATATATATATATATATATATATATATATGCATATGCATATGCATATACATATGTATCATCAAAAAAGCAAGCGTAAGATTTTCATTAGGTATAAAAGTATTTTTATTGTAGAAATACGTTTTGGATTTTATAATACACATGAATCAAAAATAAGTTGTCTTTATTAAGTTACAATCAACAAAAACATGTGTTTTATTTTCACTAGGAATCATCGATGTAACTATATACACGGATGATTATTGTTTTCGCCTGTAGCATGCTTTGAACCTCGGACTGCAGTCACATTTGACTGTCGAGATTAAACACGCAAGTCAATTCTGTCACTTTGACGACTGTGGGAAATGAGAGGCAAAATAGGTCATATGTACATAGAAGAACATAGTAAGTCTCGAACAGTGTTCCATTTTGAAGGGGAAAAATTCGCATTATTGCTTGGATATAAACTTCTTTTATATTTATCTCAAGAAGTATCGCCCCTCAAAGTAAGTTGAATAATTATTTTTTTTATATAATCTGTTATTTTCTAATACATACATGATTCATCTTCAACGAGAATCATCAGTGTGGCTATAATTGTCTGTATTTTGGGGTATGTGGAATGTTGATTATTATTTACAATTCCCTGACTAGTATCAACACGTTTGTTATTGGTATGACAACGTTTCAGCCGGTTTCTCCTTCGACCACCTGCAAGTGCCTTCTGTCCAACGCAGGAGCGTAATGGAATTTTAACCCAACGCTTTACAGAAATCAGACGGTACATTCTCTGGGTTTTGTGCCATTATTTTAGTAAACTTGTTTAATCGTCTCGCTGTATTTGAAGCGAGAATCTCAAGTTTACCTGCTCATTTTAACCAACGTCTTGATCGTCTCGACTATGTGTCTTTTGTATTCAAGTTCGACTCACGGATACTTAAGAATGTCGGAGGGCAAAACAGTCGAAACATAACTACTTCTCATCTTTTACAATCTAAGCTTTGTAGCATGTACTTATAAGTATTGGGTGTGTTATTGAAAATAAAGAATCGGAGAAAATTAAAAAAATATAACATGTGTTTATGTTATGGTGGTCTACCTTACATGGACTTTTCCCGACATCATGAATAGCGATTGAGACAGAGTCGTTGTAAACAATACAGAAGTAGATCCGGCGACACACATCTTTTGTAACTTTCGTAAATGCATACCACCTTCTTGTTCTCTTGTTTCCCCACAACAGTTGATTATTTTACGTCGAGGTTTTAAAAATCCATCAGTCATCATCAGGGTATATGTGATATAATTTGGGCTACATGTTCAATGGAGATATGAACATTTCGATAACCCAATCTATTACAATGGTGTTGTATAGGTGGTTCTATGTAGAATGTCTAATTATTTTTGTACTGGTTTGTTGATTGTATCTTTTCAGATATCTTTCAATCTATATTTTATAGAAATGTTGTTCTTGTACATTTTTAGCCAGACGTTTATTTAACAAATAAGTGAGATAGAGAAACACATATTCCACCTCTCATCCCTATGGATGGTTAAAAATGTCGACTAGCATCTATTCATTAAATATATACATGGGCATAATTGATTATTATGTGCTATGTTCCCATAGCTCCTATCTGATTGGATTGTAATTACATGTCACGGGTCTTCTTTTAATTTTCAAACTAATGAAATTATGACTACACCTAAAATATTCGATATAACAAAACTATAATTGTTAGCAGTCATTTACCTATTAGTTCCAAAATTGTCTTTAATTTGTTACCGGAAATCGTTTGTAAATTCTATTTATATTTGATCACAATTACTTTTAAAACTTGACTTGAATTTATAGGATAGTTAGACTATTCATTTATACTATTTATGGAAACGTGGATTGGTTATAAGGCGTATTTACGAGAATGGTTTTGATTGGACAATAGATGAAACAGATGGTACAGGGTGGGCAAAAATAAGGGTCCTATTTTTTAAAATTCATAACTTTTTTATTTATTGATTTAAAAATTTTTTTTTTTTAGAATAAGTAAAGGACCCCTTCCGAAGCAAGCATGAGCCGTATTAGCCCTAAGGAACGTACCCTCATTTAGAAAACATTATTTTTGCTTAAAAAACTCAAAACAGTGTAAAAAACAATACTTTAGTTTTTGTAAGTTTTAAGAAGTGTTTTTCGGCTAAAATTTGTTTTGTTTATTTCAAAAAATCTCGGAAGGGTCAGTCTACACACACATTAAGTTTGGTGAGTTTAACTTTTATTTTGTGGAAGTTATTCAAATTCAAGTTATTCAAATTTAAAGATAAGACCCTTATTTTGGCCCACCCTGTATTATTCCACTCTAGACTTTCACAGAATACGGAAAACGTAGATATCAGTGTTGTCAATTTATATCAGATAGTAAGTGTAATAGTTAAAAGACACTCCAATTGTTATGACTAAGTTTAGATATCTATGAAAAAAAAAAGATGTTTCATTAATATAGTAATTATCCTTCTGGTCCTAAAAAGGACGATAAGCGCTAATGTGTTAATGCAGACTTGTGGATGAACATATACCACTTACCAGATTAAACATTTTTTTGTTAGGTCTTCCTCTTGAAAGAATTATATTTATTGTTGGAGTTAGGATGATGATAGGGTTGATGCTATTTTATCACAATACCAGAGACGGACTCTTGAAATCTTCATTATTCGACGAGGAACGCATGCCAAATGTTATATATGATACGTGTAAGTACGAATACTTTCAAAATTCACTTTAGAAATCGAGGGACTTGTCAACCCATTTTTGAATCGTCAGTGACAAGATAATCAAACCAGAAAATGGGGCTTAAAATACATGGTTTGTCGTCGCCTGTAAAGTGCAATTTTACCAAATATCCATTAACAAACAAATTTACTAGAGAAATACACAGAAATAATTTTACTAATGGAATACATTGGGGATTATTTTAACGTAAGAATACATTGCGAATGATTTTACTTAATCAATGCAATGGCAAGTGGTTTTACAATAGAATTGCATTGAAATGATTTTGTAAATTCAACGCATTCTAATTGCTTTTTCTACAAGAATGCATTGGAAATCGGATTTGTATGATGAATGAATTGTAACCAATTTAATTATAAGAATGCATTTATGATAATAATGGCTTGCACATAGAAATACTATAAGCGTGCACTATCAATGGTTTTACTATAAAAATGTATTAGAAACGAAAACACTATAGAAATGAATTGCGCTTGCACAGTTTCCGGATTGCATTTTTAATTTATTTTACATATTTGACGTCAGAAAGGAAATACTGTTCATACGATGTGCGCTGTTTCTATGATGATGATGAAGAAGAAGAATAAAAAGATAAATATTATTTTATTATTATAAATAATATTCAGACATCTTACGGAAGGGCGTAAAGAGAAGTTCTAGAATCTTAGGGGCGTATTGCCAATCAAATTTTAGAGGAAGCCAACAAGCTTTATAAAGGATACATCAATGGTAAACGGATGTTGCGATAACGAAAAATTATTTACAAAAGCTATGGAAAACGACAAAGTGTGTTGGTGATCTTATGGGACTTGATATTACTCAGACTCACAAGAACACGACTTATCATTGTTAGTGAGGAATTACTGATGACGTCTCGTGGTAAAACTCCAAATGAGTAAATCATCTCGATCAAGATCTAGTAGAGGTGCTATCACATCCTACAAAAAAACTATTTATTTATACTTATTTCGATGGTGTGTAATATATTATGGAAGTTTGGGGTAAAACAAACCGCATATTATATGATATATTATATTTTTCTTAAATTCAGACAATTTCCTGATTTTCGAGCGCATTGATATAGTAATATATCAATAGATACAATGATTTATTCTTCTTCAGAAATGTATAATATCACTCTGTTTATTTATATATCTTATTTTCATCGAATATTCCCCATGTTTTAGGTGATGAAAATCAACTATTTCAATGAATTCATATAAAAACGTTTAAATGAACGTTAATATAGCAAACCTATTTACAATGCATTTGTATAATATAAATTATAATTAATTCTTATAGCAAACTCATTCAAAATTATTTCTTATTGTAAACTCATTTACAATGTGTTCTCATAGTAAAGCACTAAAAATTAATTCAGATAGTAAACCGATGTCTGTATAGTACTAAAATATTTACTTTTCTACTGCATTCTCATTGTAAAACGCGTTACAATGCATGTTCACAGCAAAGCAGTCGCAATGATTTCTCATAGAAATACTGTCACGGAGAATTTAAATACTACACCCATGTTCTATTTATTTATTTAGTATTCTTAATTATTACGTATTCTCAGATTAAAACTATTTCTAATATATCCAGATAGAGTACCATGTCTACTTATTATTAGAGTAAATATATTTGTATAATAAAATAAGTTATGATTCACCCACAATCATTTATTCTTTCCGTATGAATCAGATGATTCTATTGTTGGAATTACTTCCCCCGATATCTTTCTAGTAGAATTCTTTGTATAAAGACATGCAATACAAAACGATTTACAAAGCATTCTTATATATTCCTCCGATTTGACGTAATTGCAATTACACATCTGAAGTTAGCTTTTCTGTTTTACAGAGTCAAAATATCGATTTCATATAAAACACATGATAAAATCAGGTTAGAGCTACTATTTTACTTATTATTAGTACCATATAAAATATTATCTCCTGTTACATAGTCCGGTCATCGGCGACTAAACTGGCACACCCATTAAGAAGAGGTGGGTATATGACCACCCAGCAAAACTAAAAACAAGATGTATCAATTGTCAGATGAGTTCCATGGATCAAACGACATCTATGCTGATGGAGAGTAGGAAGTCGACCGCGGATATACTTCGGCAGCATCGTAATTCTCTATTCTTCCTACTTTGTTCTTTAGTCTTAACATTTCATGAGCGATGTTACTGACAAAGGGCGAAGACTTCCTGTTTCCCGGTACGGCTGTTGTATGTGGAAATGCTTTGCATACTTTTTTCTTGCTTAGATTCCATATCACTAATAATGATGCTGGATGAAAACGTGTTCCATGTGCTGGCGTGATCCGCTTGATAATGCAAGGACCCGAACCTTAGAGCAACTTCCAAGGACGTCATCCTATGAGCAGGCCTATAATAGCTGGTTGATGTATTACAATTTTCTGCATTGAGTCTGGACCCTACTGTAGTTTCTGGTGTCGTTTTTCGATGCCACATTGGTGGGGATTACTACGACGTTTCCTTCTTCAATGGTTTATAAATAAGTTTTTTGTTTTTACTTATGCTCTCTGTGTTCTATTTTCCACTTGTGTACTGACTTTTTTCATACATTTTTATGATTAAAGATTCACAAGAAAAATAATATACGTAAATCCAGTATAACTCAACTCTTAGCATGGATCACTTTTACTGGATCTTCTTCAGCAATATAAGGGGGTATGCGTTCTAACTTGTCAGAGGTCGAAATCCATTTACATGAGACCAAACCTGACTTGCTCTTTCTGTGTTTAACTGGAATCGTCCCATTATTTTTGATTGATGACATAAAGATAATTCCATGTTACTCTGACATGACCTCTAAACATGGCGTTCAATGTCTTCATGGAAGGTTTTTCTTTACGTCAGGGACGGTTTGCATGTTGTAGGAACGCATAAGATAAAATAAAGAAACTGAGTTTCCCTAATGTGTATCATCGTTGCTCTTCATCACAGCATCTTTTTCACTTTTGTCATGTATCGTCCCCACATAAATAGTATTACTCTCGTTAAAAAATCTATTAAAATATTGACAAGGATTAGTATTATTAACACTAAATTATGCAGATCGATGTAAAAAGCACTGTAGATTTTCTACGGGATACAGCTAGTATATAAATACTACTATTAGTATGTCGAGTTTGGATGAATTACCTCCCTTTGATTTCACGCATGCGCATTTGCATTGTGCTAGGCAAGCAGAATATTTATATAGAAAGTCTTACCTAGCGTATATGCGTACTTAATATTTTTAATAAGAGATTAAATAAAGATCTTTTAGTTCTTATCCGTCTTCATGTATGTCTACCAGTTCTATTTGATTCTAAGTGCTTAATTACCATGACGGAACATTAATCCATGTTTAAACTTGCAAGATCTTCAAGGGAAATATTGATGGCGGCTTACTGTGCCAGATTGGCATGTTTATTAAAATCAATGAATATCTTAGGATTATCTCTTTACGTTGCCATATGTTGTCAGGATGTAGCTGTTTATGAAGTTTTAACATCGTTCGGAGATTGATCCTCTATAAAAGAAACCCCGGTGCTTAAATTCTCAGTATCTGAAGAATGATATTGTGTAAATCAAACGAGCTCCCTGTTAGGGAGTTTTAACTCCCGAAACACTGGTGTCAACACACGTATTAGATATCATAGGTGTTTTTTTTTTTTGCATTTCTCTATCTTATTAAATTGTCTCGTGGGCATCTCTAGATATATTTTTGATCTTCTTCTATAGAGCTAAGAGCAGCGTTACATTGTTTTATTTCTAACTATTATAGTAAAAAAAAATTATAATTTTATTGTTTCAACCGTCCACGAACTTCATCAGAGATTAGTTTGGTCGATGACGGTTGGGAATTTGATTCTTCTCGTTCTTATACTAGTTTTGTTGTTCCTTGTCAACTAGATAAAATATATAAAAAGGTTAATTATTAAAGAACATGCATACTTCAAATTACATACAAGCACACAACACAAATGATATATATATATATATATATATATATAAATAATTACACCAACACTATGTTTTTTTACATAGAGTACAACAGGCATAGGTTTCTTCCAATTTTCGAAATAAAAGGCAAGGTGACCTGCGTTTTAAAAAAGATAGTTCAATGGAGAATTTTATGTGGGCAGAAAGTCACGATTAACATCAAATATAGCCATATATGAAACGAAAACAAAAAAGAACGTTTTAAACACAAAAGTGTATTCATTATGTATGTAGGTATATGTATATAGAGGCATGTATGTATGTATGTATGTATGTATATATATATATATATATATAAACACCGTCATATATATATATATATATATATGTATATATATATATATAAACACCGTCATATATATATATATATATATATATATGTATATATATATATATATAAACACCGTCATATATATATATATATGTATATATATATATATATAAACACCGTCGTATATATATGTATATATGTATATATATATATATATAAACACCGTCGTATATATATATATATATATATATATATGTATATATATATATATATATATATATATATATATATATATATATAAACACCGTCGTATATATATATATATATATATATATATATATATATATATATATATATATATACGACGGTGTTTTTATTTAATGACACCAAAGTAACTATATTTTATCGTATAGTGTTATGGTGAGTTTCTGACATTGTAATAATCATGTTAGAGTTAAACTTCGACCCAATCTGTCGGGCTTCATCTTTAAACAATATTTTTACAAAAATGTTATATTTTTGCAATTATTCACCTTTTTTTGATTTGAAATTAAAACAATAAAATGAATGATATAATACGGTCGAAACAATTGTTTGGGAGAATAAAAGCGTTTAACAGGTGTTTTTTTTACTCTGTTTCCTATATATATATATATATATATATATATATATATTGACACTCCCTGAATTGTTACGAAATTGTCACACCAAAGGACTGTGTTATTTCTTATAGGTGAAGACAGATATATTTATTATCTGTATAAACCGGTTAGTCGACATTGTAACTTAATTTGACGTTTATTAACTGAAGGAAAGGGGAACAGCCGAACACCTCACTCTTGTAAGAATATTAAGTCGGTTTTTGTCTCGCAAAATAACGATGTGAATATAAGGAAAAAGTAAAACCTCATTGGTCATTAAAAAAGACTATAAACTAAAATTTAAAATGAGTAATGTTATCAACTATTAAAATCTTTCAGGAAATTAAGGTAATTCAAAAATACAATAATTAAAGCTGTAATTCAAAATGAATATGTAATACAAATTATTATTCATTTAAATAGAATTTTGAAAATGTAATTTGGTAATTATGGTATTGGTTGATAATTACATTCTCTTAAACCAAAAGTTTAACTTGTAACTGAGTAAAATGAGTATTTAGACCTATGTAGTAAATATAAACTACTTCATCCCATTTGCTTATTGTCAGATGACTAAACTCGTGCATTGTTTACTATTATAGGGACGAGAGTTATCACTTTTTCTGATAAATGACATCAGCCTTATATTGAATTACGGTCCTGTGATTTGATACTCTTATTTCTTTACGTGAGCGTGTTACGTCTTCAACTGTGTTGCATACTTGCATCAAAACAATTGCTGTAATCATTACTGAAACATTACAGTAAACATGGGTTACTCATACCTTGGTTGCCGGTCGTTCTACTTTTAAGCGATTTTGCGTAATCCCCCCCTACAGACTAATGGAACGTTGTCCCGTAATTACAGCTTCGTGCTCATAGCTTTAAAATAAAATTAACTCGAGACAAAGCTTACAGAAGACAGCGATACATTTATACAACGCTCGCTTGTAATTTCATATGAGAAAAATTTGGGGTGACTTCACTTCGAAAGCTTGCGTTTTTTATAAGAACTTCCCATTTCTGGAACATATTACGACGTCACTGTTTCTCCGTTCACTACAGCATTGTTATATTCAAGTCCAATGTGAACAAATTCTAGTAACGAAGGCGTCTTAAGTAATAAAATGATGGCCATGCCGCCCATTATTTTCAATCGTCTCATAGTATTGTTCATCATAAAAGTGACAATCTCATAAATCATTGTCCTCAAATGGCTGTTAGCCTTAGTAAGTGGTAACTCATTAGTATGAAACACTCTTACTCTATCGGTCTATGCAACGCTAGTGGTGGAAATATCGCCGACGTAAACACTATGGGTTCAAATCTAATCCAGTCTACCTGTTTATTTGCCTCCAGAAAAGTGTGATTACTCAACACCCTCTACATTTAATAAGTTATCTCGATGTATTATTGATTTACAGTTATTCCTCCTCACTGCTATGGAAAGTGCTCGACTGAGCTCAATCTTAAATTCTCCCTTGTAAGATATTCACAGCAAGGACTCGTCTATCTAAGACCACAAACAATTCTTTTCTCCCTCCAGGTGCCTAGCGTCAGGCGGATTTTTTATTGACAGAGCGTCTTTGCAACGGCTTACGCACATGGTGAAAATATTACCTCGGGGCTGCTTGCCTTCTGATTAGCAAATTGCAGTTTTCCAATCTAATGTTAACAAATTATTGCCATAAACCGCTTTATAAGTAATATAAAGCAATTCATACCATTGATCGATATAAATACTCCTATAGTGTTCATCATCTTTCGGCCGGCAATCATTTTCGTAGGAGTAAACCTTATTATCGAGTAGCTCTTGACCTTAATAAGTGGTGACCCGATAGAAAAAACAAATTTTAAAAAGAACTGGTTTTTATTTCACTAGTGTAAACATCGACACCCTTGGATGACATTTCAAATGGAAATATATGTAAAACTATTCAATCAATCGAATCTTTCGAACACATACGGCAGATTCTTTCGAACGACTTCGATCAGCAATTGTTCCACGGGAGAATCGATTGTTTGAGATATTTTGAGAATATGAATAATTGATTATCTTCTTCCTACCACGAGAAAACCTTCTGGAACCTGCATAATGAAAATGTACACTATAAAAAAAATTATATATATATATATATATATATATATATATATGCATGCATGTAAATGTATGTTATTGTATAAATGCACAGATACACATAAATACAAACACAAGTGCGTATTTGAAAAATGCGAGTAGATATAAACATAAAATAGATCGATATTATATTTATATTTATTTTTTTATTAAACTTTGATATTTTATACAATTCTGTTATTGAAACGCAGGTTGTAAGCCGCTGATCTAAATTTCACCACGCACCCTATATATATATATATATATATATATATATATATATAATCAAATATAAACTAAAAGTAAACTTTTAGTAGATAGAACCTATAGTGAAAGGGTTAAGCTCAATATACGAGATAGAGCAATTATAAAGATAGAAGAAATCAGAGTGATAAACATGTACGAATATCCAGATTTATTTCAAATTTCGATTGTTCAATGCAAGGTGTATTCTGTAATAAACTAGTGTTTATTATTCTTTCCTTAAGCCAAGGCTTTTCAAAGATCGAAATATTATCATCAGAGGAGAAATACAGATAGATAAGTTGGCTGTGGAAAAGCCAAAGTTCAAACATTTGAAAAATATTATTAAAAATGGAGTGAAAAAATGGAGTGAAAAAAGTTCGTGTAAAAAAGATTTGTGGTCTGTCCAGATGGTAATTGTCCGTTGAAAAGGTGCCCAATGAAAAGATTTTTCAAATGTTTGAACTTTGGCTTTTCCACAGCCAACTTATCTATCTGTATTTCTCCTCTGATGATAATATTTCGATCTTTGAAAAGCCTTGGCTTAAAAAAAGAATAATAAACACTAGTTTATTACAGAATACACCTTGCATTGAACAATCGGAAGTTGAAATAAATTTAGACATTCATACATGTTTATCACTCTTATTTCTTCTATCTTTATATATATATATATATATATATATATATATATATATATATATATACATGATAAATATGGTTCACAGTCCATAACTATAATTGTAAAACCACATTTACGATATATTATTTTCACAAAATGATATCTTAAGGAATATCGAGTCTTCTATGTGGGCAAGCTGTACCGTCTTCATTCGGTTCTGTTCCAATTTTGACATATTTGATTATATATATATATATATATATATATATATATATATATATATATGTATAGTAGACCCCATAGGGTTTAACCGTTCATATGATTATAGAAGACTGAGCCGAACAAAGAGAAGGTAATATATATTTTATGACGTCATATTATAATGAATGACGTCATTAAATGTAGATTGTGTATGATTATCCTACATCTCATATTTAAAAAATAACGTCATAAACTTTTCACGGTTATCTACCCCGTTTTAATTGATTACGTCACAAAATGATGAAATCAACTGATGTGCACGGGGCCAATTAAGCAAAGCACATGCTTGATTTTATTTCTATTTTTCATGTAGAGTCGCAAATATGTTTATATTATTGAGTACAACAAAAGCAGTTGCAAATAGAATGGCGAATGTCAGTGGGACATTTTCCTTGCTTTGAACTAAGCTACGTAGATTAGTTACTGACGGCTGTAGAGATAAATTAAGACACATGGAAGGAAATAGTTTCAATTGCTACCCTAGCTTTATCTAATTCTCTTTATTTTGTCTGTTTGGGACTGATGCCAGAAATGTTAAAACGGACTTTCTGATGATTGGGTGCTCTCTCATATATAATGCTTCAAAATAGATCAGTTTTATTAGCTATGTGTATTAGTTTCTTTATAATACCACATCTATATTTTAATGGATGGCTTCCTCCTTTAAGTGAGATTTTATGACGTCATCATTGGATGACGTAATCCAGTGTGCACGGGAACAAACACATAAGTAACATCTATATATTTTTTCGTAGTACACAAATACCGACGGATAAATGTTTAACTGACTGATGGACAGATCGATTCGGGCTGGTATAAACATATATAATCCAAACATGAGCGTTACAGATTAATGAAAATTATGTCTTAAAATCAAACGTGACGGACCAAATACAATGTGATTCAAAACCTAAACGTGACCAACTTGCCGACGGCCAGAACGTGTGGCAGAGACGCTCGGAATAATCTATAATTATTTTTGTCCAACGATTCATAGTTGAATCAACTATATTTGTTGGCAGACTTCTTCCTTTTACGTTCACTTTGTTAAAATGTATTTTCCTGCATGTTTCACTTGCATTCGTTCTTTATTTTTAGAATTGATAAAATCAATTTCTGCCCATGAAGCAATCCACCATTCTTCATCTAGAGAGACAACGTAAATGTACGAAGAGAATGACAAAGAAATAAAAGTAAGGATAGACTGTACGTAGGTGTAGACTGGAAGTATAACTAAAATAAATAAAAAGAAAGGATTAAGTAAAATTCACAAGAATCGACGCGTTCATGTTCCCAGAAAAACATACGTCATGATTTGAGAAATTTCTTTAACAATTTACAGTTGCACAACGAAACGAAATATATGTGTAATTTTCAATGCGTTTCTGTTTTGTTTTTTTTCGATCAATCAAATTCGGCAGGTTTTGAAACGTTAATTTGACGAAGACATTTCAGACCAATAAAACTCCACCATTTTTGTTTTGGTGGGGGCGGGGTATGTTCACTTTCATTTGTCGATTGTTTTTGCTCATTATTTTATTCTATTTTTTTATAAATCATTTTATTTTATGAAGAGTAACTAGTAGCATAGTTTTGCTAGCCTGGGACGATATTATCCTGAGCAGCATATATACTACACTATCTCTTACAAAGAAGGAAGTAATTCCTGGGTGGATTGTTTCATAACAGTAGAACAGACACTACAACGTCTCCGGCCCAGAAAAGGGAGGCGGTAACGTTTGAGACGATGCTATGATGATCCAAAAACAGATACTACACAATCTCCAATGAATTGAACATTAAAACATAGTACATTGGTTTGAAATTATATAGTAAACTGAATTTAGCATTGAGATTGTACGATAATAAAATGTAATAGAAGTAATAGTATAGTTTAGGCTTCAGGCAGGCATACTAAATCCACTCATAACATAAAAGGCATTCAGTCTAATG
>OY744538.1:65771718-65779218 GCA_963556195.1 Sepiola atlantica
ATACGTCTGAGGAGACCTAATTAAAGGGTCGAAATAATTTATAATGTATACAACCTTAATGTGTGTATAGTTTTTTTTACTTTTAATAATTCTGTTTTGCTCTGTTTAAATTACATTGAGCTCTGTCATTCGGATTCTCAACACAAAATTGAAATCTACACTATATATATATATATATATATATATATATATATATATATATATATATATATATATATATATATATATATCTTTGTATAAGTATCTGACATTGTGTAATAAATAAATATTTATACTAATAAAAACGTGATATGTTGAATCACCAAATAAGCTCCTGTAAGTGTGTTTGAATCAGTAAATAGTGAGTTTGCTAAGTAAGTTAAATATTTTTTTAAATGACAAAATCTCCAAGTATTTTTACACTTCGCTATATATTTTTCTTTCTTTCGTTTTCCAGCTAAGGTTAAATAGTATAACTACACGTGAATTTATTTCCCATTGATTATAATGGGGTATTCTAATTTTCAGGTTAAACATAATTATATTTAAATTATGTTATTTTATCATTAACCCTTCAATAGTAACCAGCAAATCTGCTTATGTTCTTGGCGAAAATGGGTGTTACATACCGAAAGCCGTGAGCTTCAATGGAGAGAATGATTGATATATTGGAAGTTAAATGGATTGACCACAGCGATATAAAAGTAAGTTGACAAAATCACGTCATTACCGGAGAAACAGAATTCTTTCTCTTTCCGGCCAGTAGAGTAGGCACAAAATGATACCCCCCTCGCAAAAAAAAGAAAAGAAAAATCAAGCCCAAATGAAGGTTGAGGATATTCGCACGATTTTGATTAAATATTGCGTAGCACAAGCCGTCCATGTCTTTCTATCTGTCTCTTCGTCTCTTCAAAGCCCGTGCTTTAAATTATATCTCTCACTGATTTCCTGGAATTGTCAATTCTGTCTAATCTTCCATTGAACGAATTCTGTGCGTTCGTGATTAATTGGTGAAACGGCAAAGACGACCTGGGTTATAGACAGGTGTGTATGATATTATACACACCTCACGACGACAGGACAACATTACATAAGAAGGGTGCTGTAACTAAAATGCATATAAACACAGACCGACGTACGGAAAGTTTAGAAATAGCAGAAATAAATTTGCCATGGAAAATTATCGTTTTCTTTCAGAAATGTTTCACGCTGAAAAGAATATTGACAAGCATAAGTGACATATTTGATGAAGAAGCAGATGATTTCCGATTTTAACTTCCTCGATTTCCTCCATTGCCCACGAACACATTACTACTCCCTTACTTTACCATCGAACCATTTATTTAATATTCTTTTATTCTCTGTTTTTATTTTATTTCTCTTATTTTATTTCCATTTCCCATCTCAAGCCTCGTTTTCACTTTTTCCCCATTCTCAACCTCGTGTTCACTTTTTCCTAGCCTCAATGTTTGAAGAACTCAAAATGGCGATATCAGCATTGTAGGCAAAACCTTTCCAATGCTAAATTCGCTATTTTTGTTTTCCTCTATCTTTCAAGCATTTATTTACTATTCATTCATTTATTTTCTATTTTTATTTATATTCTATTCATATTTTCTTTTTTCTCAGAGGTTTATTTATTGAATATTTAGACTATTTTAATATTTACTTTCCTCCTCTTCATTCGTTCTTTTTTTATATTCTGAATATCTTTTTACGTTATTCATCGCTTTATGTTTAATTTTCGGCCATTTTGATTTCAATCCAAATCACACTTTTGTTTTCTCTCTTTCTCGTTTATTTTCCTCACTTTCATTAATATATTTCATCTTTTCTGTTACTCTCTATTAGTTGCCTTTATTTATAAAGTTCTTTTTGATGAATCTCCAGAATCCTTCTTCTTCTTAAACATTCCTGTTCAATTTCCATTTTATTACGTTTTCTATCTCGTTTTCTTTTAGCTCTGCGTTTTACTGCCGGCCATTTTGTTTTAAAATCATTTTTCTCGTTTTTAAGGTAGTTTTTCTTTTGTAATTTCGGTCATTTCTCTTTTATTATTTAAATGTATTCTCTTTTACCCCATATATCATCGTCATTCTGTTTTTTCTTTACAATCTTAAGTGAAGGAAGACTCCATAATCTTTCTTTGTGTTTATTTCTCTTTCCATCTCTGTATTTCTCTCATTGCCTTCTCATCTTTCTTTTCATTTAGCTCTATATTTGCGTGGACTCCATTTTGTTTTTTAAATCATGTTTCTTAATTCATATATGTTTTCGTTCGTGCGTTCTCTTTCATTCCATTTCTTTTCGACCTTTTAATAATCGCTTAAACAATTACTTATTTTCCATGATTTTTGTTATATTACCCTGACCGATTTGATTCTTGTTAAAACTGGTTTACGATATATATAACTAGAGGAATGCGTGGGTTGGTACTATGCCTATATATTTGCTGTATTTATTACATTAGATGGTGTGAACAAAAGCAACCGATTTATGTGATATTATTTATCACATAAATCGGTTGCTTTTGTTCACACCATCTAATGCTTAAAATTTAAAAGTCAGTACAGAATGGTGGAAATCATGTTTTAATATTTTAGGCCAAAATCTAGAAGTTTGGGAAATTCAGAAGACTTAAAATATAAATAATTTACAAAGTAATTTATCTCAGAACAACAAAGATAAACGATTTTTTGTAGCAAATTAAGGCCACCTCATTTTAAAAGATAACCTCTCACCAATAACTAAATAATATATACTGAAATCTTTGAAAATATTTTTAATTCAACACTGTTTATTCGATAAAATAAATTTGAGTTTTAGAAGTCAAATTACTTATTTTATTTGTTTTGTTTAAATAAAGTTGCTATTTCATTTTAAAATGTTTTGAACAAATAAAAATATTTCATAATTTTAAAAATTCGTTAATGCAACAGCGAACATTAATTTAAATTTCAGAAAATATTTTATGGTAAAACGTTAACTATCAATATATATATATATATATAATATTTTATAAATATTAATTATTTATTACTTACAGACAGCGATGTATCATTCTTACGCAATCTTCAGTGCACGAAGCCAATTCCCGACGGTCGGCGGGCGCGAACTCAATCACAAATCACTACTGATTCGCAGTCAAGAGCGTTACCCGTTGGACACCACAAATTAGTTTGGACGTTAAGAGGAATTTAACTTTGTAAATGTCAAGTCAGCGGGTATTCACAACAATCAGTGAAGAGTGGATCTCGCAATATATATATATATATATATATATATATATATATATATATATATATATATATATATATATATATTACTAGAATAATACCTGTCCCAGTACGGGTAAAATTAATTCCCCATACAGATAAGTTTTGCATTACTTTTATGTCCACGTACGAAGATGAAAATCAAGATATAACGATGCTAAACCTTATATCTAAAATCTTGGTTTTTATTTTGTTCAAAATCTATTACATTATTTTGATTCTATAAAATATCTGAAATGTAGGGTTTAAGGGAATTTTAAAAGGAACGGAAATGTAGTTAATCTTGCACGATTACTGTCAAATTACTATTGATCAAATTCAAGCCAAAACTGATATTTAAAAAATGTTCCAATAGGAGGTTGTGCCCATATTATGCTACCAACATCTTTTAAATTCTCATAAGAAATTTAAATTTTGAGAAATATTTATTAATTGATTTCTGATACCTCTTGATAAAATGTCAGAAAAATCGAACGTATTGAATTTTTACGAAGTGATTCCACCATTTGCATTACATTAAATTAAACTAAATATAGACCACATTAAACCTCTTACGCGTAGCAGCTATGTTTCAAATTTCATAATGATCGGTTAATTAGTTTAGGCATTAATCTTGTACATTCAAATATATACACATAACTAACTTTATATAGATAGAGGTATATGCCCGTTTTTATGGAAGCTAAAATTCGCTTATATGCAAGAAGCAGGTTGCCCTACTTCATATTGGCTATTGCTCAAACTATAGATACGCTTAGATATCATTGGTGTCATGATGATGTTCAGTAACCCTTTTCTGAACTTGGCTTCATTTATAGTAATTCAAATGATTGAGATATGAGGAGCGAGGTTTCAACATGTTTCGTGTCATGTTATCATATCATACTTCTGTCATCTATTTCTGCGTTAAATGAACCAATTTGCTCTGATAAAGCGATTTTCACTGACCTTTTCTAACGTAAAATTACCTGCATATAAGATTTGTACCTGTAGACTTGTACGTATGTTTACAGATACATTACGCAGCCTATATATGTATATATAACACACCAACCTAAAATCAATAGCATTACATACGAAACTAGTAAAAATATTTTTTTTAAAATTAACATACAATAAGATTTATTCCGGTAGGTTTATTTTTCCCTCTTCCGGAACATAACTTGTAAAGCTCTTATTTGGAACTAACACCGTTTTTTCGCTTACTTTAGCGATCTTACATGCATCGTTTTCGGTTGTTCTTGTTTTGCAATTTTTTTTAACTCAATATTATTTTTTGATGTTTTTGTCACCTGAAGATGATTCAACGAGGACTTGAAACTACTCGTGATACATTTATACCTTTATGAATCTTTTTTCTTATTTGGAAAAAAATTAAGAGTATTAACAAAATTAAATAAATAAAAAAGGTGTAATTAACCAAAAGAATGTTATTGTGTTTAACAATCTTTGCATATATATATATATATATATATATATATATATATATATATATATAGATATATATATATATGAAGCAATCTAACAAAAGATATAAGCGTCAACTAATATCTTATAATTAGCGAAACATCCGGATAAAAACTGAAGCTCAATATACTGGATAGAGCATTAATATTATAATATAAAATGAAGTAATAAAATAAGGTGTCAATCAAATTTTATTAGAATTCAAAGTTCAAGCAAAGTATCTTAAAGTCCTTGGCTCATGAGTTTTCAAAGATAATTCTTCTCTTCAGAGGACCATTACCGCAGTTATACTACTACAGGTAATAAAATAAAACTTTGAAAATATATAAAAATATATACAAAAATCCATAAAAATCCATAACATCAAATATATCAACCCAAAAACATACTTTTTTGTTGAATCTATACAATCCATCCAGGTCATACAATTTGAAAAACATAATCAGGACAGACATCCAGAGGGTTGACTGAAGATTAATCCAGGTAATAAATAGCAGTCCAAATACGAGAAATTGAAAGAGCTGACAAAGTTATCCGATCGCGAAATGTGTCAATAATCGATGAAGTGAAAAATATACAATGTTTATGTTAATTATTACAACGATAAATAAATCAAATCAAATAATATAGAAAGTTCAATAAACTCACTTAAAATTCCAAAATCCTGATATGGGCAACCCAAATCAAATCAAAGTTCGTTGTTCAATTAGAGATTATATATATATTATAATATATATACATATATATATATATATATATAAATATATACATATATATATATAAATATATACATATATATAAATATATATATATATATGAATATATATATATATATAAATATATATATATATAAATATATATATATATATATATATATAGATAGATAGATAGATAACTGAGCCAAATATATCTATTTTAACCTATATTGCTACCTTGTAAGATAAAAGCGCATACTATTTCAAATCAGCTGTCATGCGCTTTAGTCAATATCCGTATTTGTAAATTATACCTGTACACGCAAGCAGATTTTACAGACACCTACTTGCATACGTTATTAGTACGAATATATGGAAGGTTTTCTTTTTTTTACCAAACTGTGAAACATGGCGTCCGCTTTTATGTTCATTTCTATACTTGCTTGCCAAGACGATTGAGGAAAAGAAGAGCGAATCCATTTTTTCATCCAACCATCCAATCCACGCGTTGGGTAATGAACATGATGTTTAAAACTTAAGCGTGACGAACAAACCAGCGGACGTATAGAGCCTGTTATATGGATGTTTGGGCATGTGTTAATCAAATCAATTCGTTTAGTGATTAACATGTAAGTTAAAACAAGTAATTCCAAAGAAAATGCTGGTTCAGACTTAAACGTGATGTACTATTTAGTCTCCCGATTTATAAAATCGGGGACCTATGTTTTGAGGCATTTCCGTCCGTCCGTCCGTCCGGATTTTTCTCCGCAACCATCCATTGAATTTCTCTGAAAGTTTGCATGAAGTTGTAACTTTGGTCACGTTAGAAAGTGACATTCTCCGATTTCTGAAAAAAATCTTATTAGCCCCTCCAAGGGGTCAAAAGGCCCCGAAATGGCAAAAAATGACATTTTTTGCCTCATAACTTTTCTATCCATCCATTCAATTTCTCTGAAACCTGGCCAAAATGTGGAGGCAATTGATCCTGATAGAGAATAAGTATCGCTGACCTTGGAAAAAATCTGGTTCGCGCCCCCAGGGGGTCAAAAGGCCCGTAAAATAGCAAAAAATGACTATTTTCTCCCATAACGTTTGATCCATCTATTCAATTTTTCTGAAACTTGGCCAAAATGTAGAGGCATGTGGTGGATATAAAATGAGCATCCTTGACCTCAGAAATATTATGGTTCGCGGCCCCATGAGGTAAAAAGGGAGTCAAAAATGCCTCAAATTACCCAAATTTATTGCATTTTACACTCGCCACATCGAGTCACATACAGAGGGGGACCACGCATGCGCAGCTTGTTTCTTTGGTACATAACGTTTTATTTGGTACATCACGCTTAAGTTTGAACTAGCAGTTGATTTGTTACGCTACGATTTTGAAGTCTGGACAAACATTTTCTATAAAGGCGTGACGTACCAATCAAAATACGGCATTACGTACCCTTTTTCTTTGGTACATCCCACTTGAGTTTGAAATAGCATTATTTGTTGTACGTCACGCTACTTTTAACAAGCATTTTCATTAAATGTGTCACGTAAAAAAAGAATTGCTAGTTTAACATTAAGCGATGCGTACTAAAAAAGAAATGCTAATTCAGACTTAAGCCTGACGGAACAGTATATTTCGGACGTATCGCTTAAGTTTGAAAAAAAAGCGTGTTGTTGGGTATCTCACGCTAAATTATAAACTAGGGTTTTATTTGATACGTGACGCTTGCGTTTGAACTAGCATTTATTTGGGCCGTCACTTTGAAGACTGAGCCAGGATTTTATGTGCGACGTGACGCTAAATTATTAACTAGCATTTATGTTGGTACGTCACGTTAAAGTTTGAACCAGCATTTTATTTGATACGTCTCGCTTCAGTTTTAACTAGCATTTTATTTGATACGTCTCGCTTCAGTTTTAACTAGCATTTTATTTGATACGTCTCGCTTCAGTTTTAACTAGCATTTTATTTGATACGTCTCGCTTCAGTTTTAACTAGCATTTTATTTGATACGTCTCGCTTCAGTTTTAACTAGCATTTTATTTGATACGTCTCGCTTCAGTTTTAACTAGCATTTTATTTGATACGT
>OY744538.1:65784218-65811718 GCA_963556195.1 Sepiola atlantica
CACCGCATCAGTCCGAGACATATTGCACATTGTAGACAGTTTCTTTGCTACTGCTGCTTAGTAATTTGGACTCTCAACCATGCAAAGCTGTTCTTTTTCGGAAAAGCCTACTTCACACAGTGAGACTTCCCACACTGCTCCATCAGGCCCGTTTATTACGTTGAACGAATCACGCTAAAAAGGACAGGCGAAGTAGTCTCGTATTGAATGAAAGCTAATTGAGAAATAAAGCTCTTTTAAATGTCTACTTGGAGACTATTAAAGTAGTACATGGTGGAAACAGCTCTAATATACATATATATATATATATATATATATATATATATATATATATATATATATATATATATATGTGTATGTATGTATGTATGTATGTATGTACACGAATAAAGTAAAGACGAAACAAATTAAAACTCCTGCCACCACTACATAAAAACGCGCATGTATTTATATACACATATAGTTACACACACACGCACATTATATATATATATATATACATACATTTGTGTATATATATACATTTGTATATATATATATATGTATATATATCTGTATATATATATGTATATATATATATATATATATCCATATACATTTGAATATGTATGTGTATATATATGCGTATTTATATATATATGTATATATATACATATACATATTAATATGTATATATATGTTTATGTATATATATATACATATATATACATATATATTTGAATATGTATATACATATATATATATATATATATATATATATATATATGCGATAGGTCTATAATGTGGGGTGTAAGAACATAAAAAAACATCAAATGACAGTAAAGTGTCAATACAAGTCAAATTAATTATGGTTACACACACACACATATATATATATATATATATACATATATATATATATATATACATATATATACATATATGTGGATATTTGTTTGAAGATTTTGATTATATAATCCTCTAATAATTTATACCCAAAAGAACTCAGCGAATTAACGCGTTTCCAGAAAATCGACACTATAAACAAAGATTATCCATTCAGTTTACTATAAAAGTTAGATTCTTCAAAATTGATCGCCGGCTTCTCTCCGGTTATATTCATCTTTTCGAAATGCTTTCCACAAAATCTGCACTATGTGTGTTACTTTGGTGTTCTTCACGAGTATAACTCTATTTTCCTTTGGAGTTACTGATCAACATAGTTTTGAACTTCTCACTGTTTTCTGCGTTCAATAAATTTCACAATTTATTATGTCTTAAACTCAGGATTCTAAAGAAAGGGATCGGTATTTTATAGTAAACTGGCTGGATAACCATTGTTTACTGTGCAACTTCTTTAGATGCATATGTAAATTCGTTGAGTGTTTTTGGATTAGATGTTTGAAAAAACTCTTGACATAAATTGATTCGTTAGCTCTATTTAATTACTAAATATCGATCTTGTAATTTATATATATATATTTATATATATATATATATATATATATATATATGTATCTATATAAGTTTATGAAGCAGATGTTAATTGCATTTATACTATAATCTATTTGAATCATTAAAAGACCCATCTACCAAACTGAACAAAGTTTCAAATCTTCTAAGACCTTAATCAACCTCGTTTTTCAGTCTTCACTAGGGTTGCGAAATTGGAAGATATAAGGACCGACTTCGACTCCTAGGATTCGAAAAATTTTACTCTGACTCTTTATTTTAAAGTCTTCAAATATTTAGGCAGCTGATTGTCACAAGATTAAAGAATCCGACTCCTAACCGCTACTAATGAAAAGACATTTCGAGCGAATATTAAATTGACCAGCAGTGTCTACTGGTATGTGCATTTCGCTCACCGAGATAATTTTGACGACATGTTTGAGTTGTTTGAACGGAGGTGTAATATTCTTCAAACATACAGCGCCTGGTATTTCCAAATGGTCACCTAACTGGTTCTGATAATGCTCAACGTCGCTCAAATTTGGTTAATCTAACGATAATTGGGGCGTCAACACGAATAGGCAGTATATTCCGACTCCTACCATTCTTACAAATCCAAACTCGACTCCTTCCGCAACCTCAACGCTTGTGTTCGCTTCAGTGTAATCTTTCTGATTCCTTTTCATTATATTTACGCGTTTGACATCCTTACTCCGATTAAAGGGTCCAATAATGGTCGTGTATTATGCACAGCTGATATAATGGGTATTTCTGCTTTGAATTATAATCGAGTAAAAAAAAATATAGAAACCGAGATATTACAAAGCGATAGTGACTAGGAGAATTCGACACACAAACAAGTTGATCTATAGAGAAGTGTATACATCAAAATAAATTACTCATGGCCGACCTATAGCTCTCTCCCGTGATCTAAAAGCCGGAGCGACCACTTTAGCGAGCTTGGTGAAAGATCCCGGCTTTTTAACCATGACACGCAAACGTCTGAATGACCCCTCCCCGACATTCCGACACCCGCTGTGTGATAAGTGGTTATCTTGAAATTTCACATTAAGCCACACGTGACACCAACAACACTTTAGGACTTCGGCTTGATGTCCAGCCTGACACTAATGGTCTCTAAAATGACGTTCCACCGGTCACTTTGAGATGGCATTAATGGTGCTCGCGGCCGAAATGACGAGCAATGTCACCAATGCGTATGAAAGCAGATCCAATCGGTCAGCGGCCGAAATCGGCTGTCTTGTAATGTCGATTGTCTCTTACAGGTGAGTAGCATTGGTCGGTGGGTTTTATGTAGGTAGCGGCACATAGCGGTAGGATATGTAAACGACACGAGATGGTGGGCGAAAGCTTGTCAAGCTAATGGAACGGACGCGTTCGTCTTCAATCACCAACCTTGTGTCACCTCATTCTCGTAACCCGGTGTGACTGTGAGGTTATTAAATCAAAATTTGTAAAATTGCATTATACAACATAGTATTGCAACAGCAGTCGATATAAACATAATTTGCAGTGAAACAAATTCAAGGATAGAACAGGGCGTAATTTCTTTTTAAAAATTACGTCTCATATTCATGTCATCTAAATTAATAAATGCGAAAGTTCGGCTCATTTCTCACACTAACTGTTAAGTGAAAAAAAAAAACTTATTTCAATTTACACATAAGCAGCACCCTATCTATTAATATATCTCATGTATATGTCATCACAGTCGTAATGTAAACTAATTTGCATATCGTTGTGCAAAACGATACTTTATTATTTGACTATACTTTGTTATTTTTTAATTGAACGATGGTTTTGATTTTGATTTAACAAATAGTTCTGTCTATAGATATGCTTTATTTTGTAGACACGTATTTAGCAAGTCAACAGAATTCAGAAATTGCAATGATAGTGCGTTCTTCGTCTTTATTATGATGGCAGGACAATTGTTTATGAACCACTATTGTGTTTCTTTTCCAGCCTATTCTTTGGATGAGCTGACTTATTGGTTCCTTCATTCGTTTCCTTTATTTACGATCATATTTACAAGCTGAATAAATTTGTATCAAAATCACCACAATGTTAATGGTTATTGGTCCCCGTATTTATAAAATCGGGAGACCTATGTTTTGAGGCATTACCGTCGGTCCGTCCGTCCGTCCGTCCGGATTTTTCTCCGCAACCATCCATTGAATTTCTCTGAAATTTTGCATGAAGTTGTAACTTTGGTCAGGTTAGAAAGTGACATTCTCCGATTTTTGAAAAATATCTGGTTAGCCACCCCCAGGGGGGGTCAGAAGGCCCCGAAATGGCAAAAAATGACATGTTTTGCCTCATAACTTTTCATCCATCCATTCAATTTCTCTTAAACTTGGCCAAAGTGTGGAGGCAATTGTTCCTGATAGAAAATACGTATCGCTGACCTTGAGAAAAATCTGGTTCGCGCTCCCAGGGTGTCAAAAGCCCCCAAAATGGCAAAAATTGACCATTTTCTCCCATAACGTTTGATCCATCCATTCAATTTTTCTGAAACTTGGCCAAAATGTAGAGGCAATTGTTCTGGATATAAAATGAGCATCCTTGACCTCAGAAAAATTCTGGTTCGCGCCCCTAGGGGGTAAAAGGGGGGGGGGGGTCAGAAATGCCCCAAATTGCCCAAATTTATTGCATTTTACACTCGCCACATCGAGTCACATACAGAGGGGGACCACGCATGTGCGGCTTGTTAGTCATTAATATAAGGGCTATATTGTATCAGTTTTTTTGTTCTTATGTTGCACTAACTTGTAAATGAGAGGGATACACGGCTCTGTTATGCATATTCAACGGGTATTTGTGAAAGTCAACGGTTTCAACAGCTTATCTACAATCAAAATCATATTAAACTTTCATGCTTCCACGGTTAAACAAATCAGAAATATCGCATAACTATGTGTAATCCTAGGTTTAACAAAATATTATACTGTGTTAATTTCATTTGTTTAACTGTACATGACACGCGAAAAAGACAAATTTGTTACCAACAATATGCACAGCGCGGATTTCTTGTGGCAAGACAATTATATAATAAACTTATATATATATATATATATATATAGATATATATATATAGATATAGATATATATATATATAGATATATTATATCATATATCACTGTGTTGGGAACATAGGAAAGAGAAAGATTAAACAATTACAGAAGTTGAACGAAATTTAATATATAAAAGACAGTTTTCTGTGTGTATTTATTCACCTAAAAGTCATAAACTCCAAGACACACCCACAAAGCTTATATATTATTTTCAGCATTGTTTCGGACATAATATGGACACACATTTAGATAAAGAGTAGCTCTCACCATTTCTAGCTTATTTACATGAGTGCATGTACATACCACGAACACATATGTAAGTTAGATGGACCACGTTATGTCGCATTACTTCTTTATATTTAATAAGGATAATATAGAAGTTAAGTAACGTATTGTTTTTAGTTATGCAATAATATTTTTAACAGATAAAAAGCAGTTAAGTGGGGCAAATAATCGTTACGCTTGTGACACAATGGGTCACGGGTTGTCAAGTATTTCCATATGTCCGTAAGCGCCGATAGTTTAGCTCCCCGTACAAATCTATTATATTAAATGTCAGTGTATCAAAATTTCCCTGAGGATAATTTTCTACATACTATAACACAAACTACATATTACAATATAGATTAGTTCTGGGATTGAGTTAGCCGTGTTTTATAATAAACTGTACAAGTCACCTAGTTCTCTCCCCACTCTCTCTCTCTCTCTGTCTCTCTCTCTCTCTCTCTCTCTCTCTCTCTCTTAGTTGTTTTGGTTTTGACCCTATGGATAACGGATAGTCAAGTATTTCTATATGTTGTTAAGCTTTGATATTTTAGATCGCATTTTCAGCTCGCTTCTTGGATAAACCTCGCCATCTCAGCAATGCTCCGCCCGTTGATGCAGATCCAACGCTTCTTGCATTACCCAACGCTGTATTCAGCTGCCTACGACCACCACCTGAACCACGTACATTCCTACAAGGGCAAACCAATTATTAGTATTGATTATCTTTCTCTCACTGAATTCTCAGTGTTCCTCTCCTCCTGCAGAACCAACGCAAAACGAATCGTTAGAAGAAAAATAGAAATAGAAAAAAAACTACAACAACAACACTAGCAAAGACTAAAATCCAAGCCAACGCAAAGAGAGCAGAAATAAAATATTTTAAGACTAAAATTTGATCTTGCCAAAGGAATAAAAAACGAAAATCAAATGCTGTCTCTTCGACGTGAAAACAAATGGAGTATAGCGCAAGAGTGAATTCAAAACGCGAATTGTGCTTTCTTATTTCGTTCCGTCTTGTTTCGTTTCGCCGCGTTACAGCCGCCTGGTTTCATCTCGTCGCAAAACTCCGATTCTGTGTGTCGTGTTTTCATTTCTTGTTTGTTTTATTTTCGGGATTTCTTTTTTTTCTCGTTCATATTTTACGTTAACTGTTTTTTTCCTTTTTTTTTGGGGGGGGGGGCAGTCGAGAATGGAATTTTATGTTTGTTTAATTAAATCTAATTGTTTGTTTTTCTATTAATATTTTTTAATAAACTTTGGCATATTTTACTGTGTCTTTATTGGACATATTAAATATAGAATCGCAACTGATGTCGATGAAATACGGAGATTAAAAAATATATAAAGTGTAGATAATTAACATACTTTGACAATAAATAATCAATTAATATATAAAGTTAGTTCGGTTCTTACAATGCTAAAAACACGTATCAAGTAAATTGATTGGATTCTCAATGTTATACGGCCGTTTCATTATTGGAATCATACAGTGAGAGTTTAAATTTTCAAACAAATATCAATCTTCAGCAGTACAAAAAAAAAACGAACAAACAAACCAAAAGCAAAGTCAGATTTATACAATTTTCCAAAACACAAGTCATAAATCGCTATAAATGTGCTGGCGGTTTAATTTTATTGGTTACAGGTCAGCCATGTTGGATTTTTGATTATCAAGTATAACTGCGTGATGCATGCATGATTGCACTGTAATCACATAGTAGAATCTTTAATTAGAAAAAAAAATATCCATAGAATTAAGATAACGCAACTTTGGTATCAACCTTGATTGGCGACTGAGTATGACACGTAGTACCACATGCAATCGCACCGTGTATTACGAAATTATATATATATATACATATATATATATATATATATATATATATATATATATATATATATATATATATATATGTGTGTGTGCGTGTGTGTATGTGAGTATCATAATGTGTAACTAGACGTTTCGAATGTTTCAAGCTAATATTCCACGTTCGACAGTGTTTCATTCAATCACAACCTCTAAGGCAAAGTGAAATTTTAGGGGGAAAAATAAGTTTAACAACGACCCGTTTTTTTTACATTCAGTCACTGCTAAAATGTCACCATTTTATTCACCTATATATTCTGTATTTTTATTTAAACAGAAATGTTTAAATTAATAATGATATAACATAAGTACAGTTTGTGCAATAAGTTATTTCTACGACATTTTAGTATTCTTACGATTCTCATCTTTTACAACTGTTATTTTTCAGATAAGAGTGATGGTGAAGATAGATATAAAGCAAGAAGACAATACATTCTATGAGAAGAAAGAATAGTAAAAAAAATAAGCGAGAAAGAGACGTTGAGATCAAAAAAGATGACGAGAGGGACGGAGGACTAAATAAAAGATATTGAAGTAAGAAAGAAAGTAGGAACTGATAGAAGAAACATCTATACATAATATAGATGTCGAAAAAGAAGACGCATAAATAAGTCTAACTGATATTGAAGCGAGGGGGAGACTGAGAGAGAAAGAGAGAAGAGAAACTGTATTGCCACTTCGTTCAGATAAAAACTATTATAAATTTGACAAATCGAATCTCTCATTACCTCCAGGATGTTTCTCCTGCTAGGATTGATAGAAATAAAATTAAAAACACGTAGATAAAGCGATAAAATATGTGAAAAATACAAGAAAAACAAGAAAAGTAAAATAACATAACGAACTGAGCGCCATGTTGATTTTTGATCGCTTACAGTTTTGCTACCAATTCCGTCTTGGAGACTTACTTCTTACGTCTGCATTTTACGCCATTAATATATTCTGAGTATAGCAAAAAATTGAGTAACACACACACACACACACAAACACGCGCAAGATATACAGAAACGTTTTGGTTTAACTCTTAAATTGATTTGGTGAGGCTAACAGTATCTAGGAATGTTGTTAAGTATATATATATATATATATATATATATTAACAGTGAGATAGAGATATATTTAAGGAGTCAAACAGTTTTCAAATCAAGTTCCAAATGCTAAGAATGCACTAAAGTTGTATGGTGGTTTACAACTATTTTAAGGCATCATTATTTAAACATCATAATACTTTTGTGTGTGCTCTTTATTTGGAACTTAATTTTTAAAGAATGTTTGGAATTGTGAAAATCCATTTATATATATATATATATATATATATATGTATATATATATATATATATATATATATAGCTCTCTTCTATTTAATATTGAGCTACTGATATTTGCAAGTTCTGTATTGATATTTATATTTACTTCATTGTAAACTTTCAATATGCTTCAAAATGTGGGTATGTGTGTGTGTATATATATATATATATATATATATATATATATATATATATATTCAGAAAAGTATAAAAAATGTTTCCCAAACTCGTTGAATGACCGGTTACTTTAAATTATTGTTCAAATGTATAAAGTAAAAATACACACATATATCTATATATATGTATATGTATATATAATATATATATATATATATATATATATATATGTTTCAATATTGGTGTCAATACTGAGGAATAGATGATTTAACTTTAAGTAGTAGTACAAAATATACTCATTACAATTGATAAAGAGACACATTTATTGGTTGATGGGAATAAATAGAGATAGACTTGTGTGAATCTAAGCAAAAAAATTAATAACTTAAATTGGTCGGAAGATCATGTAAAAGAATTTCCGCAAGTTGATATTTGTAGTTAACCTGACTAATAGCATTTTAGCCTTGAATACAAACGACTTTGTATAGATTAATTGCCATAAGTATATTTATACTATATTAATACTATATGTATTATCTTTTCATTTTAGGTCAGTTTACTATAAGAAATGAAAATCTGGAGCTAACACTTGATTCTTATGTCTAACGTAGATATCCGTATGTTTATTTAAGGATATTTCCTAATTCTCAAACTTTGAGTAAGCAAAGCAGTGAAGAATGACACTGATATTCTCCCGAATGGTTCACGTAACTATGTTAGAGTTTAATTTACTCTGACCTTTGCTTAGTTTCGCCGTATTCTAGCAGTAAAATTAGTCTGATATGATGAAGTATCTAGCTTTATGTTGTTACTTGTTGAAACATCACTAGAAGTTCCGGCATTATTTTCCTCGTATTACTCAGTATGTAGTCATGTCGAAGGACTCTTATTTGGGTTTCGAATATAATGTTATTTTTTCAATATTTAGTAAGCATTTATTTCTAAGCTTTGAAGTAACCCCATGTCAGGATGTTTTGAATAAGTCATGTACAGAGAGAATTTCTAAACTCAAGGCTAGTGTTTCAAACACCCCTTACACCCGCACCCTAACGGCGATACATTTATTTTCAAGCAAAGAGATTCATTGCAACTGCCGTTTTATCAATTGTTCAGAACACCAATGTTTTAACGCAATCTTCAACAATGACTCTTCAGAAGAAATAATTTAAAAAAATAATAAAAAGCTACTTTAAAAAACATTCTTTCAGATACATTGTGCCCCAAACACACCAGATAAACGCCATACTTGACTTTACAAACCAAAAGACAACATCCACTCAATATTTGATTTTTACAGACAAAATAAAACGTAGCTGTCTCCACTATCTGACTCTTCTTAAACATGCGAAAGATTGCATAGCTCAAGGGGTAATCTGTTCACTTTATTGACTGGTGGGAATAAAGAAGAAGGAAGTTGTCTTGGTATAAGCAAGAAAAATTAGGTTATATATATATTGTTTGTTTATTTAAATTATCTTAATATGTTTCTTATGCTGGGGATAAGTGCATCATCTACTATTTCAGCGACTCTAACCGAGAGATTTTTTTAAGATTGTAACCGTCTCTTTAAGAGCAATCTTTGTATCTCTCTTGCACTTAGTTCACCGTGTATAATCTCCAGTTTAAAAAAAAATCATGAAACCAGTCGTTCGTATAATTACTGGATTAATTGAGATATTTTAAAGATTACAGTTTATTTTCATGGGGTACATAAGACTTTGGTATTAGGTTATCTTTTCCTATTCAGCTCTGTTTAAGCCAGCGTCATTAGGGGCACTTACTTCAACTAGTGTTGCTATATTCTCCCTCTTGTCCCATGCCATTACGTCAGGTTTGACAGTTCCATTTTAAACTATGTAGCTGGATGAATTGCATAGTCATAGTGGATAATGTATCACTTATAGCAACAGTTTGTTCTGGTATATGTTCTCAGAACTTGCTGCTACACTGGATATTCAGTTTTTTTACAGATGGTTCAGTGGTGATATTACACACTCTATTATATCGCATTGTATCGTAGCCGCTCCTCAACAGAACATTACAACTGAATGTCAGGTAGATCACACTCTCCACTTCTGTGTGATAAGACCTGCACTCATCTTCTTAAAAACATTGCTAATAAAGCTTTGATCTTGGGCAGCCATTATCATCCTCTCCTGATCATGGTAGGATCCGTCGACAGTCTTCCTTATCTCTATATTACTGTGATAGTTCATTCAGAAATATTTAACATGTTTATTAGTTGCCTCATTCTTCCAGTTTACTTCAATAGAAAGGTATGCTGTGTTTCTAGCGGCTCTCTTTGGCTATTTCCGTAGCAAGCTTGTTTTTTGCTGTTTCTCTCTCATTTGTAAGACAGTCTTGTCCAAAATGGGTGCCATTCTCGTAATGGAGGTAGTTCTACTCGCGTTTGTTTCTTTATATTAATGTACCATAATCGGGCTTGGGTTCTGGGAGCTTATCAGATATTGGCCTTTGTTCACAATAGTGCCACGATGCTGATGATCAATATATGAAAGACCCATACCTTCTGCTCATCTGAGCAGATATAGCATTGGCAGACACTGTTTTCTGTACAGTTTCAACATTTTTCTCGTTTTATTTTCTAGGCTGTTAATACCATTTTGTGACCAGTCAATAATTTCAAAGTATTATATTATCACTGGCATGGCTAATGGGTTAATAAAAAATACTTTGTGTTTGTTTGTAAGCTGTATTTTGCCAATTTTTCTTACGCGGCATACTTATTCTGCCAATGTTTACTCATCTTGGCGTATGTAATTGAATTGTTTTCTTATATCCCAAGATGTGTGTATTGTTCTTGCTCTTCTATGTCTTTGATGCCAGCCACTTCATCAAGCTGTATGTTTTTCATTTGAATCTTCTCCCCAGCTCTGAGGGAGACATTGGCACATTTGTCAAGGCTAAACTTCATTGCAATATCTCTGGAGCAGATATATAAAACCTGAAACGGACGACTTAAGATAGCATATGAGCTGGCAGATCATCCATGAAGAATGTCTTGTTCATTCTTTTTGGGGTCTTGTTGACGACGCTGGCTGAAGTTGAAGGAACTTCGTCATTTATTCAGTAGCTTACTTAGCGGGTCTATCAGCAAGTCAAAATTTGAAAGAAATAAGCTTGGAATATTACTCTTTGGGTCTTAACTTATAGGGTTGCTGTTGAGTGGCTGAATGGCATGGTTGTTTGCCAACTCTTTATATAGGCAGTCAGTGCTTTCTTGATTACCGGATTAATTTTATATAAGTCAAGGCACTGCAGTAGCAATGTGTGGGGCACATTATCATATGGCTTTTGCGTGTGTACATTAAAACACATTTGCTTAAATAATACGAACAAAGTATTCTTCTTTGTAATCATTAAATTAAATGATTTGTTAATGGTTGTTAACGGTATTTTTTTATTGTAATGATAAATCACGATCGCAACAAATCATGAATAATGGCCTGGAAACAATACCGTCTCCGCCGATTCGAATCTGCCCATTTAGTTTCGTATCTGAAACGTTAGCAAACATTTTTATTTATTTATTAAATTTATCAAAAGTAGATATTGCATTTATCATAGAGCTTTGTGTTTTACTGCAGTCATATGTTTTGTAAAGAACACAGTTGTATACCCTATAACTTAAATAAGTGAATATTACATTGAAGGGGAATTATCACATGTAATATACGAATACATATAAGTCGCTTCACTTATATCAAAATATATATATATATATATATATATATATATATATATATATATATACAGAGAAATGACATTTTTGTGATCTTTATTATTTTAACGAGGCTTAGGATTCACCTTTTTGATTAAATTGTATTATTCTGTATCTTCAGCCTCGAAATTGTTTTTATCTATAAAAAATCTGTTTTCCTTTTATATTATGTATTACAATTTTTTCAGCTTAGTTCGTCTCAATTAATTATTCATTTTTGCTACGCAAACTTCTCTCTGGTGTTTTTTGTAACGTCTTTGTTCTTTAGTGCGTTCTATTTTTACTAGAAAATCATATATCATAAGTTGTAGAGAATATAGTCGAGATAAACACGTCAATATGAGCAATCAGAGAACGAAAACGAGGCACGATTAGAGACATGCGCAGAAGGAAGTATTGTTTGAAGATAGCGCATGCGCATACGAATATATCTTAACAGCTGCCTCCATAATTATTGCCGCTCATGTCTGCATTTTATTTCATGAGATGGTTTCATAATCAAAATGAACGTATTTAGGATTTATTCCCCCTATTTATGTTTTTCCGCCTCACTTGCCTTTTTTTTAGGGATCCTTCTTATACTTCTTAAATAGATGTCCAGAATTACATTAGTTGTTTTTTGCTCACTACTACTTCGATTGTCTCACTTCCTAAGTTATTATAATGCAGAACACTGCATTATTAGTCGCATTTAACTTTATAGAAGTATTGTCTAAGTTAGCCATGCTGATGACGATGTGAGTCAGAAACACGTGTCCATGGATTACTTTCATGTACGTATAGAATAAATTATGTATAAATATATATATATATATGAGGGAGAGAGACAGACACAGAGAGAAAGAGAGACAGAGATATGCCATATTTTAAAAAGAGAATTATAAATTAATTGTGTATAATAATACTTAATTTGTTGTGGACATCTTGTCACAGAAATCAAGAAGAGTCGATTACGTTGAGGTGTGTATGAAAATGCACGACCCTTGCTTCGCAATAGCATGCGCAGCTACCATATCAACGGGTATACATTGTATCTCAAAAGTGAACAGAGGCCATGATATATATATAATATATATCAACGTATATTGATTCATGTATGCATACAATTATGTGTATTAATATATATATATATATATATATTTATATGTTTACCGTTCATCTATGTATCTATCGTTATATATATTATAATGTATACTAATATTAATGTTTGAAAGCAATAAATGTAGCGAATCCTTATACTTTGCTAAACTTACATGGATATGCATGAAAACGTAGTAACAAAATCAAAGACAATATTATATATGAAAAAAATTATCAAATTTATGTCAACTGCCTAAAAATATATAGTATTGTGTTAATACTCATGTGATGATAGAATACTCCATGAAACTCAAGTCAAGTGTTAAGATGAATCACATTAATTACTGTTATAAATCTTTATCTAAAAATATATTGTCTCCTTATGTATGAAACCTCTGCACTCGTGATTCGGCTTTATGATATATATATATATATATATATATATATATATATATATATATATATATATATATATATATATATATAAATAATTAACATTTATAAATAAATATTGTATCTACATAGTAAAAAGTAAATGTCCGACGATAGTCGACGGCGACCCGCAAGTTCCCTTTTCATTCACCAGTACACCTTATCCTTATAATGCTGAGTTTTTATTAAGGGGTCATGAAAGTCTTAATAGAAAAATCCGTACGGTATTACTCGCAGAATGTTTAATATTATCAGATCTGTATAATCTAAAAGAAAGACCATGTTCGTTAACCGTACATCTAAACCCCATCACATAATCGCACCTATATTATTCCTGATTTTAATAAACAGTATTCCCGATACAATTGTGCTTTGCCGGCATGGGGGCTAACCGAATGGCAACTAATGCAAGAAAAATGCTGAATCCTTAGAAAAAGATATTTACCTTGTAAGAGAATACGGCCCAAGATGGTCGCATTTAATGCTACCAAGACGAAGCTTCTCTATATAAACAATTATAAGACATTTTAATGTATATATATATATATATATATATATATATATATATATATATATATATATATATATATATTATATAAGTGTGGTTTGGTACTAAGGTACACCCTTTGTCAAAACTGAGAGATGAAATAAGTTCTGCCACTGTTCGCACTATAGCTTCGAAAATTTTTACATTTTTTTTAATTGGTTTCAGAATGTGTTATTTTCATGTTATTAACTAACTTTGGTAGTAAATCAGGTATATTTTTTCTAATAATGGTAAATTAAACTAGAATTTACAAAGTGCATGGTAGGTCAGCGGTAGAGTGTGGTGGCATTATAACTAATGTAACTATCAGCTTTATTATCATTCATATTTCATAGTAGTCTCAACTTGTGGATGCTTTTAGTTGGATGTTTCTTTTTTGACCATCAAGTCAATTGTTTCGGCTTAAGAGATTCAAGCTGTACATTAACATTTTCGCCGTTCCTAACAGGCGAGCCTTTTGCAGAATTTGAAAAGAAATTGTCTCGTCAATCTGTTAATACCCTATATATTGGTATTTCGTTATGGTTCTAAGCGTTCCAATTACAACGGAGATCACCTTTACCCCTTTACATTTCCATAGTCTAACTGATTGCGATTTTTCATCTTGATATTTATTTATTTTTCGTTTTCTTTTTCGTGCACTCTGGTATCGATTAGAAAGATTAAGTCGGGTATGGAATGTTCGAAAACCTTATCAGTTTGTATGCGCATGTTTCAAAGATATTTGAGATTGTTGTCATCCTTTACCACTTCTGGCTTATGCTCATACCACTTATCATTGTGGTCCAATTCATAAAGTATGCATATATTATAGTGTAGTACCTGAGCGACTTTGTCGTGTCTTCATTTTTAATACTGATGTTGTACTAGCATAAGGGCATTCAGATACAATTTCTTCCCTTTCATTACGCTCTCGGCATATCGGTTATTTTGCAGTTTTGTCAATGTAATGTTTGATGGACCTGGTGCGAGGAGCTTGTTCCTGGGATGTCATTAATGTGTTATCAGGAGACCAACCAATTCCTGCTGTTAGTATCTCTTAATGCACTATTCTTAACGAATACACTGTCTTTAAATTAATTTCAAACCTCTCTCTTGTTCATCACAGTTCTGAATGTTTCCTCTTTTTACACTTCACAAAGCAGATTATGAAGATTATTTTAATAAATATATTTATATAGACAAACTTTTTCTATATTCACAACATCTTGTACGCTGAGTAGAACCCAACCATCCTCCTTTCTATGTAGATACAATCGATCTGAATATCTTTTATCTGCAAAAGCTCAATTAATTGTAAGCATTTTCTGTGTTTTTGTATCCAAACATTTTAGTTGATCTACATTCCAGTCAATTATACCGGCAGTCCATCGAATAATAGCTATTTCTCCGGCATTAATAGCATAGATTGTATTCCGACTGTGGAGGTGTGATTTAAAAATAATCCGTACTCTTCTGTTGCACTCAATTTTTTATTTCCTTGTGTTTAATCTTATATGTCTCTAGTATTCACAAGTAGTTGTAGCCCTTCCCATTGTCTACATTCTTTATCAGATTTGTTATTGGGGGTTCAAGGCCACGTTACTGAACAAGTTTACCTCTTTTCATAAATAAATATGGCACATTTAGTGATGCCAAATTCCATTCGCATGTCGTCACTAAATAATTAAACCGTATTTATTAGAGTATCAAATTGGATTTCATTCTTTTCAAATTTTTTAAGGAAATCCATGGCTTATTATTATTATTATTATTATTATTATTATTATTATAGAAGTTGCATTTTCCAACTGCATATCATTTTTTTAAAAATATTTTATTAGTTGTAGAGGATATCTTTTTTACTACACAATTTTAAGTATTACCTTTCTTGTAGTATATATATATATATATATATATATATATATATATATATATATATATATATATATATATATATATATATATAATAGCCTACATCACAAAATGCCCTTTCAGTAAAGCGATGCCAATTGCCCGATTCAAAGACTTGATTAATATAGAAAACGAAAATTTATTTTCATTTTTCTCAAATTTCTAGTCGTTATTATTATATTTTATTAAGATAAAACACTTGAGAAAATCATTAAATCGATAGAAGATCGAATTTTACTTCTTGGTGCGAGTGATTGTGGAATTGGGAGATGAAAAAGAGGGCGCAAGCAATGAATCGGCGTCTTCCTTATACTGAAAAAAAGATCTCCTGATACCGACTTTTATTTTTAGACTGATCAGCTTTTGAAAACCGTCCGCCAAAGGAAGCACGTTCTGGAATATTGACCAATCAAATACGAGAAGTAATTATTCGGAGTGCAGTTACTTTTATTGGGGATATATTTATATATATATTTATATATATATATATATATATATTAATATATATATATATATATATTTATATATATTTATATATATATATATATATATATTTATATATATATATATATATATATATATATATATATATATATATTTATATATATATATATATATATATTTATATATATATATATATATATATATATATATATATATATTTATATATATATATATATTTATATATTTATTTATTTTGGTACATAAAAATTAGTACAACATTCGTGCGGGGGTTTCAAGCACAAAAGGACTTAGCTATCCGGCTCTCTTCAGCTTCTATTGTCATATGTTTCGGAAATGTGAAGTCAAGTTTCACTCTCGCTTGGACACGTTATTTGCTTAGAGTGCTATGTATGTTTGTTTTAATTTAGTGTAAGGAAGGTTTAATAAGGTTTTTAAAAAAGGGGAGGGTGAAAAGTAACAGTTGAGATTTAAACCGGAGAAAATTTAAAGATATATAAAAAATAAAAAATATTTCTATATAAATCCCGTTTGCCAATATTTAGTATCGTATATTTGACCGTTACAGATTTGGGGTTTAATGATGTGTCTTATAAAGGAATTAGGGAGAGGAAATGGATTTAAGGATTAAAGAGGTTAAAAGAACAACACTAATTACATTCGTGTTTAAATCCTGGATTAAAGGACTTTAAATCAATCCCAAAGGAATTTAAATAAAAATACAATCCGGGCGGTCTAAGGGCAGAACTCTGCAGGGTTTAGAATGGTTTGTATCCAAGATTTAACATTATTAATTAAAGTATACTGAATACTTATGGAGGTGATAAAATTGGTATGCTGATTAAAAACTGGTTTAGAGAAAAGAGTAAGGATTGTGTCGCAAGATTGGATCTGTTTGAGAGATAAGCATTATGACCGAGGAATGGTGGGGACTTATGGGAGCAATAATAATGTTGTGAAATAGGGGTGTTACCCTCTTAATGACTGGAGAAATATTTTTAGGAAAGTTATAATTATTGCTCTTGAAAAGTTGTGTGGATATGGGTTGATTAAGGTATTTTTTCGTATTTTTTAATTTTATTTATATTTATGAGAGGTGATAGTTGGGAAAATTATGGGGTTATGTATTTGGCAGAGGGGGTGTAGCTAGGTTTTTATGTGTATTAGTAAGCCCAATTCATGAGTAGTGCTTGTCTGCTAGGATTTTTCCTGCTATGTTATGAAGAAGTTATATATATATATAGTTGTTTGCTAGAACGTTATCGTCACTTTATTAAGCCAAAAACCGGCATTTTCAATCATCGTGTCTTTTTGTGTCAAGTCATCGCTAATTTAAAATTTAAAATTCCCCCCACAATTTTTTTAAAATTCTGATTTAAAAAAAAATTCCCCATTAATATTTAAAAAAGAAAAAATAATTTGGATGCGTAAAACAAAAGAAAATGTCTTAATTGTTTTCTTCCGTCCCAAAATGTAGAACATTTGTTTATATGTTTGAATTTACCGCATAAAAGGCTAAATGTGAGGAGGTTCATTTTATGTTAAATACATACAGGAAAGTCATTCCTACCATAAAATATCAAATATTAACTTTTTTATTTTCTTTTGTGTCGATTTTTCATGGCGTTTTACATGTAATAACATAAAAAAGTAGAATTTGAAGTTAACGGATAGTGTTCTCAATGATAAATATACACAAAAATAATTCAGCAGTTTAAAGGTTTTTAAATTCTGCAAATACGGCAACGAACCTCCGTGTCGAATATCACAGATAAATTTCAAGGATGGAACGGGATTGACCCTTTCGGTAAGCTTAGTGCTGGAATATATGACGTCAGTCTCTAGGAGCTGGCATTAAGGTATATGTAAATCACCAAAATATTCAAAAGTACGAAAACAAAATAAGTCTAAAAGACCAATATATATATATATATATATATATATATATATATACATACATACATACATACACACATACAACAGGGCCGTGTCTCAGTGTTACCTGAGGGAATATGAAAGAAAGATTTAACTATAAAAAAACAATATTAGATGTTCACTTCTAAAAAATGAAAAGACAAACAAATATATTGAATCAATTAAACGTTGGATATGACTCAAGAACATTTAACTGGTAATATTTAATATAAGTTATGTCCCTAATTTCCAGGATGGTGCTAAATTTCTTTACAGCAATGTAAATCCTATTTGAGTCACGGAAATTACTGACATTGAATTTCTTTTTTTTGTTCAGAAGAAATACGCTCATAGTAATTGTTTTAAATTTAAATAATTCTTTTATATCCCCCCGGTCAACGACGAGTCATGGGCTAGTGAACAAATGAACCTAGACACCTCAACTGTGACGTTTTGTTCGTTCTGTTGCGATACTGCATCTCATCTGTTCTGTCTTATGTCCGGGGAGAGTAAGTTACTGGGGAATATCACACATCAATGTTATCATTGATGTGATTATTCCATAGTTGTTGATGTAAGGGACGTAATTCAATTTTACTTCACGTATCGGGTCATAAGAGCCTTGACAGATATAATAAGGCAAACGCCTTTTTTCATACACAGAATGATTTTTTTAAAGTTATACGTTTGTACGTCATCGATAAAGAGATATTTGTACTTTTCTCATTTCACTCCTACCTTGTCTCCTATAGCCTTTTTTTATTAAATAACAATTGTTTACGTAAATTAGCCTCAGTCTTCGTGTCTATGTTTACAACCTTATTTCCAACTACATTACTTGTAGATAATATAATTCTCTTCTAATATATTGCTTATGACTTCTTGACATCATCGATAAAGAAATGTTTATACTTTTCTCATTTCCCTCCAGAATAATACTTTCTTTGTTTTATTTTGATATAAACATATTATTCTTATGCTATACATAACTTCAAGATGATATGCCTTCGTCTGGATTTCTAATTCTTGTCAACACTTCTTATATAGTTACGAAACTAACAACGCATATTTACCAACCAAAATAAAAGAGGCCTGTAACGTCGCAAGAACCTACGATGTTAGTTTGTTAGTTGAAACGAAATACTGTAAATAAAACATCAGAAAGACATGATTATATGTTAGGGAGTTCGTATAGTGCCTCGAACGTTGAGACAAATAAAGGCGAATTGACTGCGATGGTGTTAACGATAATTCGATTTCGTTTTTTGTTTCTAGCGTTGTAGTGATTAATAGCCGCGGTTGACAAGCGCGTGTCCCTCTCTTCCATCAATAGACGAAGAGTTGCGAAGGCGGAAGTGATTAGAACGATTTAGAGTTGACTCACAAATGGCGAAATGAAAGTTCAGAAAAGGTGTTAAAGAGAAACAAACAAGGAACTATGTAGAAAAAACAAAGGGAGGCAACTCTACCCAAATAAATGATTTAAGAAGAAGAGAAAAAAACATTCGTGTGAGTATAAAAGCCTAATGATGTGGAAGATATAAATATCCTAGCAATAAATTAGTACGACAACATGGATAAGGGTAATTTGTTTGTATATTTACTGACCGAAACGTCCATAATGTTCCTGATATATATATATATATATATATATATATATATATATATATATATATATATATATATATATATATTCAAGTGTTCGTGCGCTAGTCGGTTGCTTTGTAGATGGCTATATGTGCGTTTCTACTCACAAACGAATCACTAGAAAAGCAGAAATCGAATTCACGAATGAAGTTGTCATCTATTAAAACAGATGCGGAATAATCGTGCACTCTAGTTTACGTCACTACATTGTGACGTCACTAAACAAATCAGAGAGAAACAGAGAGGAGGACAAGCAAGCAAACACAAAAATGGATGAAGATCTTGACCTCTCTGAGTCGAGTATATATATATATATATATATATATATTACTAGACATTTCCTATGTATTTTAATATTCATGTCTAACAATTTCAAATTTCTGATCGTCCATGCACAATTTTATGTGATCTTCTCCGGGTTGACTTTGAATGTCTATTTTTCGACATTCTGATGATTGGGAATGTTGGAATCAGCAGCCTAGATTATTTGTTTTACTTCCGGCTCTTCTGGAAATATGCGTAAGGGTTATTTTTCCGAAATACTTATAAAATCATAGAATTGGATTTGGTAATTATTAAATATTGAGCTTATTTTTTTGCTTCCCGAAGTTTAATTCTATTGTAATCGATCTGAAGTATATACATTACTTTTATATTATTTCCTGATGTTTAGATATAAGAGAAGATTAGATACACACACACATATATATATACATGTATATATACTTTAAAATTAAATCATATAGAAAACTCTCATTGAGTTCACTACTAAAAGCAATAAAAAAAACTTACAACTACCAGTAGCTTATTTTTCTGTAGAATAAAGTGGAATTCATATCTATGCATTTAAACGATTAAAAGTTTTAAATAAAGGGTTTAGCCAAAGTAATTACATCTGTTTGTAGCTGTTTCAAGGAAGTCGTTATTTAAAGTCATGCATTTATATAAATAAATGATGGATAACTGCGTTTTGTAGGCGTATATTTCAGAAATAATTTTTCTGCATATAATAGATTATTATTAACCAATAGATATCCAAAACGTTACAAAGACAGGGGCTGTAACTGGAAAGTATATATATAGTGAGATAAATAGCGGTGTTCAAGTTTTGCGTCGGGCGTGGCTTAAAAAGAACATCAGAAACAGAATGTTATACTACCCTGTTGATCAGTTGGTTATCTTCCACGTAGTTGGACCACTTGACAAAAATATGGACTCCTCCACTTTCAGCGGGCTTCAATATATACATAATGACTGCCTCATGCAGTCATGGAATATGCGCATTAGTTCTTCGTTAAAGACAAGTCTGTGTTTTGTTAATTAGTACTGCGTTTTGCATTTCGTGAACTCCACTGAATCATGGCTATAGTCACTGAAATAGAGTCAATTCGAGGCTTAGTGCATATATTCCACGTGTGAGCATCCGCCAGAACAAATAAGCAAGTATAAGTAACTATAGATATGCAAATACTCGGATGGTAACTGACAGTTGTCTGGATTATTGATGTAGAAATTCGTATGGAGTTTTATCACTCTGTAATATGATTTGGTATTAATGTGATTTTCAATCGACCAAAATGGAATCACAATAATATAATCATTATAAATATTTGTTTGTTTATTTATTTATTTTTTCACACTAATAATTCAATTATATGCTGTACATCTATACGTCACATATATATATATATATATATATATATATATATATATATATATATATATATATATATATATATATATATAAACACACACACATATATATATATATATATATTATTTCATGTGTATACGCATATTATATGGCGATAAACTATATCATGTAAGATAAATACAAAAGATAAATTATTTCAATGGTGCGCGTGCTAGAATAAGGTAACCTATGAATTTAGCACACTTAAAAACACTTAGAAACGAGATAACAATACCCCAACAAAAGAATAGGGTGTCAAATAAAGGTCAGCCTGGCCTTTGTTTGAGAGAAGTCACGTCATTCGCCAATAGAAACATTAATTTGTGAGAAACTAATCACTATGGATCCGATTATTTAGTTAAATAATTAAACACTCCTCAGACAGAAAAAAGATTCGCTTACATAAATTCCGCGGATTTAGCCTTGTAATTTCTTGCTGAAATGAAACATTAATTCTTTTGTATAGCTTATATGCCATATATATATATATATATATATATATATATATAAGATTATAGTTCATGAAGCAGGTATTAGAGTTTAAAAATAACATACACATATTGCCAGATAGAACTTGTATACGCCGACTTATTGCTGGAAGATTCGTAAATACTAAATCGTTAAAGTAAATCAGTTCTGAAACATAAACAGGCGAGCTTATTTTAAATCATGAGATAGAAAAAAGATGAAGATTAGCCTTTTACTATGTAACTGTTTCAGTGACTTAAAAGCAGCAAAATAGATAGGAGTGGGGGGTCATCAGCTGTTCACTGTGTGATGGTTTCGGAAATTTAAAACTACGATAACACATATATATTTTATTTCCCATTTTACTTCAGTGTGGGTTCTCAGAAATCAAGGGGCCAATTCTTTGGGTTAACAGTCTATCTCTATATGAGATATATAGATATCCGAATGTTCCATTAGCGTTCTCCCTTGCATTTCAAACGTTGAGTTAGTAAAGAAGTGAAAAAACATTAAGTTTCGTCTTCCCAATTGACCAGTGAAAATCTTATAGTATAGCTTTCTTGTGGTCTCTTGGTCTTACCGAATTCTAGCAAAAGAATTCATCTAATCTGGTAGAGTATCCAGCTTAGTGATGAGCTTCGAATACTGTGTTATTATGAATATTTGCTCAGGGTTTTCTTGTAAAAGTAAACATGCTCATGTCAGATTGTCCTGACACACCCCTGTACAGAGAGACCTTAGACACTCGAGGAGAGTGTCTAGTAAGCATTCAAATTATTTGCAGCAGGTCAATTACATTTGTAAGAGGATAATATTTCATTACAAAATATCTATGCATTAATTCCATCTGCCATCGATACTTGCGGTTTCACAAAAACATTGGAAATCCCACCCGTTGGACAAAAGATACCCGTGCGTTGTCGCTCATTATACAATGCTCTAAATAACCACTTTCAGATGGCCGATCGAATTAATGTATAGTGTTGTTTCAATAATATATGAGGGAGAGAGAAGAAATATCCTGACCAAGTTGGATGTATGTTAACATACCGATAGCTATAATATGCATATACTTTCTGCTTATCTCTCCTATGATGCAATTGAAAAAAAGCAGCATACTGATTCCAATCACTATTTTCTCGTGCATAATGTTACGAGGAATAAAATGGTCGTATACATTCGGTATTTTTGTGGTTCTACAATAATATCTTGGGATCTGAGTTAAAGCCCGATATACATAAACATTTTATTAGTAACTCGAAAATTATAAAATTCAAATGGCAATACTCGTTCAGGTCTGAGAGCAGGAGAACACGGTGATACTCATTCAATTTTGAACAACACCGAAGTGCTCTCTCTCTCTCTCTCTCTCCCTCTCTCTCTCTCTCTCTCTCTCTCTCTCTATATATATATATATATATATATATATATATATATATTTAGTAGTAGTAATAATATTAAAAATAATAATAATTATAATAATAATAATTTTTATCATTATTTTTATTATTTTTTATTATTATTACCAATATTATTACTATTATTATTACTATTATTGTTATCGTTTTATTATTATTAATATTTTAAACGTAAGTTCATCAACGTTTGTTTCACCTAGTCTTTTGCTTACATATTTAAAAGCGCAATTCCATGCCAAAATATACCTTAGTTCTGGAATATATCTATGCTTGAACATATTCTGGTTTAATTAGCCGTACTTTATAATTAATTTAATCCATCTTTTTCTTAGTACTCTAGATGTATTTGCTTCGCACCCTTCTCTCTCCAAGAGAATTAAACCACACTCTAATATTGTTGTGTATCTATGAGCAACCAGAGAAAGGTTAAGACTTTTTTCCAGAGTTGTTCATTATTTTACATACGTGTGTCTTTACACAACGCAAACACGTATGTAAACTAGATTTCAAAATTACTCTTTACTTTTATATAATAATAATAAAGAATAATATGTCTATATAATAATATATATATGCATTCACAAACACACACACATATATTTATATATATATATATATATATATATATATATATATATATATATATATATATATATATTAGAAGAATGTTATTTAAACCACGGATTTTTCTTTTCTTTATAAGTCTTTTTACGGATGGTCCATCGAGTATTATTGTCAAATTGTTTTATATAGGATACGACAATTTGATCAGACGGCAGTTTGACAAACATGCTCGATGGACCACCCCAAAAATCACATAAATGCAGAAATACTTATTTACCATAAGTCTTCCGTGTTGTGCAATAATGTTTGTCTTGAAGAGAATATGCTGCCTTAATACAAAAACAATATATATATATATATATATATATATATATATATATATATATATATATATATATATATATATAGCGTAAGCATGTAACATCGATGTCTGTAGGTAATAAATAATTAATATTTATTTATAAATCTTATTATAGCCCCTTTTACTAAGGACGGGCACTCTGATAGAGTTTAATAACAAGCAGTACCACTACTTCATTACAATATCCAACGCAATTTGTTGTTGTTGATCCCTATTCTCTGCTCGTTGTAAATACCCGTCGACTTGCCATTTACAAAGTTAAATTCCTCCTAACTTCCAAGTTAATTAACAGTGGCCGGCGGGTAAGACTTTTTACTTCGAATTAATGGCGATTTGTGATCCGAGTTCGCGACCGTCGGGAATTAACTCTCTACACTGAAGATTGCGTATCGATCAAACATCGATGTCTGTACGTAATAGATAATTAATATATATATATATATATATATATATATATATATATATATGAGAGAGAGAGAGATGTGAAGGGAGCTGTTAATAAAAAGCAACGTGCAGTTATTTTCCTGTGATAGACCGTGCGAGATTTTATGTCTCCATTCATTTGCCCCCCTCCTCCGTTTGCGTTCCTGCTTTGAATTCAGGACATGATTGGCCACGACACTGTAATGTCCGGTCTCTCTCGTCAAATATTTAACAAGTCAACAACTAACATCAAAATCCGTTTACAAACAGCCAGTAAATAGAAGAAACACCTCTCTCACGGCCCGCACGCGCCAACTCGGCCGATCGTTTGAAGGCCAGTAATCAGCGATTCTGTCAGGAGTGGTTTCTAGCATCCATTCTCAGATTGGAAAATCAACGAGATAAATGGTGAAAAAAAAATCAGACAATTCAGATCGTTACGTCGTTGAATTCGAACAATATATTAACAATAATACGTCACTCATCAAAGTCACAAAGCGGTTAGTTAACGTTGTCTTAAAGAAAACTATTTTGAAATCTCTAAGATTAATATAATATTTTAATCACATGATTATTTGTCATATTTTTATTATTGTTTTAATGAGAATGAAGCCCCCCCCCAAAAAAAAAACAACAACACACAAGCAAGCATCATCAGAAAAACCTATTGACGGTCAAAGTCAATGGTCAATTTCAGGGCTTGTGTTTACATTATAAAATCATGTTGTGTGAGTTGAAATATCCTATTTTCTAGCTAGACGTGAAGCACGCGTTAGCTTAAGGCTCTGCATCTTTCTTTTCTTATAATATCTTTTTTTCCTTCATTTCGTTATTTCAATTGTCGTTTATCGTTTGTTTGTTGTATATACGAGGCCCGTCTAAAAAATATCCGACTTTAGGCTCGAAAAAAATATTTCAAATACATGACTGTTTGGGACCCTAATCCTCTTCAAAGTAGTCCCCTTGTGCTTGCACACAATTAGCCCACGGATCCGTCCACTGCCGGAAACACCCCTGGAAGTTTTCTTTTAGAATGGTGTTCATCTCCGCCGTCGCGTTAGATTCAGCAGGTGTTTGGAGAAGATGCAATGTGTAATACATATTAAGGAGTGGTTCAACCGATTAAAAAATGGCCGCACATCAGAGGAAAGTGACCAGCGTTCTTGCAGGCCGAAAACTCGGAATACAGCTGTTCTTGAGAGGGTACTAAAAAAGAGATAATGTGAAACGCGACAGTGGAGATGAACACTATTCAAAGAGAAGACTTTTTAAGGTGTTTCCAGCAGTGGATGGATCGGTTGGCTAAGTGTGTACAATGGGCCTACTTTGAAAGGGATTAGTGTCCCAACCCCGTCACGTCTTGGAAATATTTTTTATGGCCTAATGTCGGATACGTGTTAGACAGGTCTCGTATATATATATATATATATATATATATATATACATATATATATATATATATATAATAGTAATGTGTATTTATTTGTAAATATATATTCGTCTCGTCACAACGTTAACGAGTACAAATATACCCGATCAAATAGGGAAAGCAGAACGAAAATCTATAACCATAACGTTTTATATCGTGTTTTCCCCCTGTGTTTTTTTTGATTTATACGCTTTCCATCTTTTTATGACTTTGTTTACAAACTTTCCAGCTTTCAACGTGTTCTTATCTCATTTATTTAAACGACGATTATCCTCCTACTATTTCTAACGTTTTCTTTTTAAATGTTAACATCCATTATGAAAACGTCCCCCCCCCCATCTGACACCCGACATCGTTTTTGATATCTAGCCCAACTCCACTGGCCCCGAATAATCAATTAAAAAAATAAAATAAAAGAGCCACGCCAAGGTTAGTGTTTTTTCTTTCAGTCATCAAAAATGACTCGCGTATATTTGAAAACTCCTAATAGTTCAGTCCTATCCTATTGAAATAATGAAAAGCAAAACAATATTAGTAAGCAAATAGCAAGCCAGACCCCACACACATTCTAAAATGAATTCGGAAAGAAAGCGTCACTCTGAATAAAAAGTAAACGGTAGATGTTTAGTTTTCTGATAATACTGATTTATATATAAAAGATCATATTACTGACATATGTCTATGATTTTATATGAATATTATTGCGAACACTAGCGAATACTATTTCCCACTATTTTTAACAAAGTGTATGAACTAATATATATATATATATATATATATATATATATATATATATATATATGAGAGAGAGAGAGAGACTTCTGTTACTGATGTTATAAAAGACGCTGACGAAGACGTTTGGAATCATGAAAAATAATGAACAATTAAATATTTTCAAAGCGTCTGTGAAACGATCATACGCCTAATAATAGTTTGTTTTGAATTCTTGGGACAATGTTCAACTTTTATTGATCTATATATGAAGAATTCGAAAGCAAAACGCGATAAATCCAATTCGTTTAAATTGAGACCTTAAACAATAAAAACACGAATATATCAAATCTAAATTTCGAATGAAAGCTGATTTTAATTTAAATCAAAAAGAAATTACTTCGGTATCATATTATGTAACACATAGTTTTGGGGTGTCATCGAATGTTGAAATGCAACACTTTTTCAAGAGGCAGTTTCATGATTTTGAAAATGGCGTTTATTGCGTTTTGCATTCGAACTCTTCATATATATATATATATATATATATATATATATACTTTTTTGTAATATAGCTGAAAATATCTCAGCAGAGTGCTCGATTAATTGAGAAATAAAGTTCAAAATTGTAC
>OY744538.1:65816718-65834218 GCA_963556195.1 Sepiola atlantica
TGAAAACTACCTTACAATTCTAACACAATCCAATAATTTATGAGTCACATCAAGTGTTCGATATTTACTTGTATTTTAAATCAAGAGCAGTTATTTAAATTAAATATTGATTCACAAAATTCCTCATCTGCTCCAAGAAATAATGTTTTGCTTGTTCTAATTATATTATTCCAGAAGATCCAGCCGACGATCACCTTTGGTCAGTGTGTGATAAACTTTTCAATATACTGATGGGGAAAATAATTTGCATTTTGTTTGTTTATTTAAATGTGATTGTTCGAATAAAACGTTTTAGAAACGTGCTTATATAAAAAGTGAGATCATTTCGAGTAGGCAATGGACCTTGCATTTACTTTCAGCTACTTTTTAATGTTGTCATTTAGTCCTCACATTCTATGAGTGATGCTTCAGACAAAGGGGGGGGGCGAATTGCTGTTTTACTGTCGGAATCTATCTATATAACATTTATCGTTAGCTAGTTTTTGAGCTTGGAGTAGTATTTTTACCTCCTTATATCAAGTGGCTTCATGCCTTGTCTGGAGCGATTTCCATTAAAATAATAGCATTACTTCTCGACATATGCTGCAGATATTTAAAATCATGATAAATATACTTAGATCTTTGGAAATATACACAATCAACATCTAAAATTTCTGATTGATATACTCTATTGATCATTGAGCTAACTTTTAACTGCAGCTTAAACTATACACTGGAGACTTGATCGTATACACTTTTCCAATCTTTAAAAAACGTGTAGAGATTAATTTCAGCCAGAACAACTATTAAATTGTTTTAGTTCAGTAATTTAAACTTTTATATTTTGAGTATATACAATTTTCTCATCTTTAAAGTTCTCCAACAACCGAGTGTCATGACAAATAACATCGTAGTGAGAGTTCATCATTCAAACTCCTCGGCCTAACCTTCACAGGTAACATGAATTGGAACAAATACATTGAAGACATTGCCAAGGCTGCAGCAAAGAAGGTGGGCTCCCTCTACCGTGCTAATAACCTCCTCACATCTGACATTTTCCTGTATCTCTACAAAGCCACCATCCGCCCATGCATGAAGTATTGTTGCCGCATATGGGCTGGTGCATCATCCTATACAAGGTACAAAAACAGTTGGCAACCTCATAGGTCCCTCACTGTCAACCAAGCTCCAGCCTTTGTCCTATCGCCGCAATGTTGCATCCTTGTGCTTGTTTTACAAATACTTCAATGGAGTGTGCTTCGATGAACTGGCTACTCTGGTGTCTCCTCGAAATAAATTCACTAGACCAACTCGACAATCAGCTAAATACATATACATTCCATTCATTGTGGAGGTCCCCAGATGCCGGAGAGCCTTCTACTCCAATAGCTTTTTCCATCGTGCTGCTGGCCTCTGGAACTCCCTCCCTGCTCCCCGACAGCACCGACATGCGGAGGTTTAAAACAAATATGAACAGACATCTCGCTACACTGCTCCCAACTTGGGGTGACCCCAAAACCCACAACCAAATTCTCAGTAACCCTTTACGACTCTAGTGGCGTCCTGTGTTGGTTTGGGGTTTAATATGTTAAAAAAAAACATAAAACAACGTGTAAAGATTAATTTTTGCCAGAAAAACTCTGAAATTGTTTTAGTTACGTAATTTAAACTTATATATGTATATATATATATATATATATATATATATATATATATAATATTAAATTATATTATTACTACTTTACCTACGTACGACGGCCTTTCGCGCTTTCGGCTCTCATCAGCACATAGAAATAAAAACCTCAGACAATCACAGGGCGCGAACCTGTTTCACAGAGCCACCTTGAATCTGTAAGTGTTCGCGCAATCACTTAGGCCACGGGAGGGTTTAACGTGATAACGGAGAAATCAAGTTATATTTACACTGGAAGCGGCGTGTGTAAACATCAAGATATTCGATAGAACTCAACGACAAAGTCGGATATTTAACGGAGGCTTTAGGTAAATGTCTTTTTAAAATCTCTTTTACAGTGGTCGACTTAAATTTTACTTAAAGCGGCTTCCAATAATATTAAATTAATTTTTAATATTGCACCTACGTAAGATGTTGTTTCGAGCTTATATATATATATATATATATATATATATATATATATATACAGTAGATTTTATCAATATATATATATATATATATATATATATATATATGAGAGAGTGTGTGTGGGGGGTTCTATGAACTTGTAGTATGTGAGCACGCGTGTGTCAGCTCATAATATATTAGTGTGTTAGCATGTGGATAGAGGTCATGGTCTATTACTCTGTGTATATGTGTATGCTTAGCGCATTCTCTGAAACAGGCTCATGTGCTCTCACACCTCCAACCTGGAATCAAAGACATTGCAGAAGATTTGATAATTTAATTTCACTGACAACGACGGCGATCAAGGCGTTAATAGAGAAAGTAATTTAAAAAAAAAAAATAATTCTCAGAAGACTTGATGCTAATTTCATCGAGCCAATCAAATTATCTGATCAACCTCTGACCCAGAAGCCTGAAAAATCCAACTTGATAGACCCGTCGTGCATTATATTTTCACACGTATATTGTTTTTATTCAAAATCATTTTCGCTCTCTCCGCAAAGTCGTTTCCGTTTTTGTTGTCTTCTGTTGTCGTTCTCTCATGATGATTGTATTTCTTCTTCTCTTAAAGATTATTATTATTATTATTATTACGGGTGTACACCCTCCGTCAAAAAGTATGCAGCACTAGTGCTAGCAATACTATTCATAATCATATGAAAAAACGTCTCAATCTGTAAAGTTTAAAATAACAAAGAAGAAAAGAATCCTCTCAAAGTTGACAGTTTTAAAAACAGAGAGACGAAACATATATATAAGTATAGAAATACGAAGGTAAAAATGTGTAAAAATCTCATTATAGAACTAGAGTGAATTATTTTTTTCCGGATTCATTTCATACGTTGGAGGAGTCAAACATGTTATTTGCTAACTCCCTACCGCTAAACACTTGAAATAATTACCTCCGTTAGTTGTTACTTGCTCACTAACGTTTGTGTGACGGAATTGATATATATATATATATATATATATATATACAAATAAATACGCATTTGTTTTTATAACATGTTTTATTATTAGTAGTAGTATTATTATTAGCCGCCGTTGCTGCTATGTTATACGTTAAGGCTATTTCATGTCCATACGGATGTTATCAACCCCACTTTTTTAAAGATGGGATCACCCGATTGCCGAAAATGCAATGCAGAAAAGTATTTTTGTGTTATTTCAGCTGATGTAGCCGTTGGGTTCCACGTGATACTCACACTAAAATGCACTTATTAGCCTTCAAGCTAGCATGAACGTGTAGTATATGTTCTGTTCAAAGATGGAACAATAATAGTGTGCGGTTTGCGTTCGCATAAGACGAACATGGAATGGGAATATTTTTAAGCAGGGCGGCTATATATAACAGATTATAGTACAACTGTGGACTTTCCACGGGTCCCACTAGTTATTATTGTTATTGTTATAATTACTTTTATTTTTATATTTCTTTCTTGCTCTAATTTTCGATGCGTGATTCTTGCATGTTACGTTGGCGTTCCTTTCACTATTTTTTTATGACTTTTTAACCTTAGCACTCACGCCCATCTCTTTTATTTTTTAGAATTTAATGATTTTATTTCACTCCGTTGATACCTTCCAGACCACGTGACTTATGTATCTATTTTATGCATTTCTTTTTCGCGTATTTACTGTTCCCGCGCAGTTTGATCCACTTCTCTTTTCTTGATTTCCGCGATTACATTATGTCGATAGTCGTCGCTGCGTTCGTCGCTCCACTCTCGACTCAAACACAATTAGAGAAAACGGCTTAAAATTGAATTAAATAAAACAACCATCGAACGAAACTCACGGCAACTATGAAATCTGTAAAAATCACACGTGCTTCTGAGAATCTAACTTGTAGAATATACGCTAGTCGGGCAAGTTTCCTGCTTTTTTTATCATTTACTGTAAAAGATTCGGAAATAGATTACACCTTAGAATCATGTGGCAACGTAGAGATAACAGCTCTTTTTCCCATCCTCTTATATATAAATATATATATATATATGATTATATAATATATATATATATATATATGATTATATAATATATATATATGATTATATAATATATATATATATATATATGATTATATAATATATATATATGTATATATATATATGATTATATAATATATATATGTATATATATATATATGATTATATAATATATATGTATATATATATATGATTATATAACATATATATGTATGTATATATATGAGTATATAACATATATATGTATGTATATATATGAGTATATAACATATATATGTATATATATGATTATGTAATATATATATGTATATATATGATTATGTAATATATATATGTATATATATGATTATATAATATATATATGTATATATATATGATTATAATATATATATGTATATATATGTATATATATGATTATATAATATATATGTATATGATTATATAATATATGTATATGTATATGATTATATAATATATGTATATGTATATGATTATATAATATATGTATATGTATATGATTATATAATATATGTATATATATATGATTATATAATATATATATGTATATATATATATGATTATATAATATATATATATATATATGTATATATATATATGATTATATAATATATATATATATATGTGTATATATATGATTATATAACATATATGTATATATATATATGATTATATAATATATATGTATATATATATATGATTATATAATATATATGTATATATATATGATTATATAATATATATGTATATATATATGATTATATAATATATATGTATATATATATGATTATATAATATATATATGTATATATATATATTATATATATGTATATATAATATATATATGTATATATATATGATTATATGATATATATATATGTATATATATATGATTATATGATATATATATGTATATATATTTGAGTATATGATATATATATATGTATATATATATGATTATATGATATATGTGTATATATATATGAGTATATGATATATGTGTATATATATATGAGTATATGATATATATATGTATGTATATATATATATATGATTATATGGTATATATATATGATTATATGATATATATGTATATATATATATGTATATATATATGATTGTATGATAGATATATATGTATATATATATGATTATATAATGGTATATTTATATATATATATATATATATATATATATACATATGATCAATGAAGTGCTCGATCTTAAGAATGTGAAAGCTAAATACAAATCATTTATTTACAAACTACACGTTGCCTGTTTCAGAGCGCCGAAGATTTGGGATGGATTATGAGGGCCTTCTCTAAACAGCAAAGTTCTATCCATGTCAATTAAACTATTGCACGTCTCTTGACTATGTAACTGGACAGGTAAAATTAATTACGAGGAGAGAAGAAGCTTGCACCAATTTGATGTGTTCTTACGGAGATTAAATTAAAGATATAATGATGATACTAAACAATCATTCTGGTTTTTATGTTAATCAAAATGCATTATCTGGTTTTGATTCTAGAAAATCTGAGATTTACGCCTGTTGCTTAAATGATCTTGAGAAAGAATTGAACTTCGAAGAAACGTTGCTTACCTGCTGTCCAATGACTATCAAATGTCTGAAACATTTGAATTTTCAAATTAAACGGTCTGCCCATATTATTCACTCTAAAACCTTATTTAAAAATGACGGTTGGGCAATATTAATTAATTGATGTCTAAAAACTATCATTAAAATTCATAAAAATCGGAGGTATGTAAATTTTCGCGAAGTGATTTATACCCCTTTTAATCTATTTTCATGAAACTAAATTAACAAAAATATAGCCTACATTTGAATCTCATACGCCTATGATATGTGTTACAAAGTTTATCATGATCGGTTAGATTATGAGTGAATTATGTACCTATAAATATATGAACATATAATCATGCCTAACTTTCTAAAGATACACACAAATATATATATATATATATATATATATATATATATATATATATATATATATAACTATTATGCTAACATGGAAAATTAGGCATCGGTGTTACCGGTAGCAGTTCGAGTAGATATTAGTAGCGAGTAAAAATGGAAGCCACTTTCTTTTTTAGTTGCTTATTATGGAAGAACAGGAAGTCTGGATGAAATGTCCGAATATTTTAAAGGTGACGAAACGAAAGTATAGTTTCTGGAAAAAAGCATGTGGGCTTAGGCTAATTGGATAACGGAACAGATTATCATATGCTGGTGTTGGTTATTAAGCTATTATATCTGAATGTATACGTAAAAATCAACTTTATTTTATCATGCATATATATATACATATATATACATATATATGTCCATTTGAAGTTGTATAAATACTGTTATTTTTCCATAACTGAGAATCATTATTTATTATCGGTTTCCTCTTTATTCACTTATTTTTCTCTCCAATACATTTAATAGTTGTTGTTTTTTGTTTGTTTTATCAGGACACATTTATTTTCATTATTCGTTGTTGTGTTCTTGTAAGTCTGGGTCATCGTGATTTGCCTATATATCTGTTTGCCTCATAGAACCGCCTTCTCAAATCGCATAGACTTAACTTAATTTTCGATTTATCACTTTTATTACGGCTTCCGCATTTTTGTTTGTAGTATACGATTCTCTCTTCTCAGCGCATCAACTCGCCGACCAGATGTTAGCGAATGGTTAATCTCTATAGGATCGCTTTGCAATGCCTTTATCGATTTAGTCTTTATCGATGCAGCCTTTCAATCGGCGGTCCACGTCTTTTGTAAATTATAAGGTGTTTCTACAAGAATTTTCGCTTTTTGCAGTTTTAATTAAAATTGACTTGACTAATCCTGGAGGGATCTTCGCACGTTCTAGATATACAATACTTCTATGTTGTAAAGCGTTTTTGCCAAATTTTTGAAGCGCTATCAAAAGAAGATTTACATCACTACGGATATGATAACTTAAGCGCGTTATAGTAAAACACGAGGCTTTCGTTCAGGAAATTCTTCCTTCAATATTCGGTATGCATTGCTTTCGGGACATCTTCTGACGACGTGGACAAACAAGTTCATTCTTTGTTTCAAATCTCAAAAAAATATTTAATTCGGGGTATCCTATAGCGATCCAGACGGGTTTTGCCGACCATAGTTCTCAGACAGTGGATTTATACTAGAGAGAGACTGCGTTAATCCTCTGCAACGATCAGCCATATACGTAGCTATTCGAAAAAGTTAATTGTAGAGTATAAGTTTCAAAGCATGAGACAAATAGTTTCTGTCCCAAACAGAGTTGAAGCTAACTCAATCTTTTTTTTAATAAGAAAAGTGTAGGAATAAATAAAACGAAACAATTATTCAAACTTACACATAAAATAGCGCGTTATGTAACAATAACGATAAAATACACAGTCATAAAGAAAAAGGGCGCTTATAAATAAGCGCCCTTAAAAATAAGTGTTGTATTTTCACTTACTGTTTGGTATATAAACAATTATACACCCGTGTCGTTGTTGTAAATCAGGGTTATTGCTTGTCTGTGGATACCAAACCACTCGGGCGCTGATGTTGTTTTATAAAAATGTTTTTATTTTAACAGATGAGAACAGACACATGAAACATCAGAGAAGGTTACTTGTACACGGGTGAGAGAGAAAGACACAGATAAGTAGACGGATAGCTCCTATCGCTACACCCATCTATACTGTGTGCACATTCTGGTCTGCTTGGAGTCGCGACAGCCAAAAATAAATAAAAACCTCGACCGGAAGTCACGTGGTTTTGTTGACTTCCGTAATCGAAGGCACTTGACCTTAAAGGCGTCAGTCAAACTTTTCCATCCAAAGAAGGGGCTTCGTTATGTTACATTAGGTTGTAGCTGATAATTCTCTTTACTTCTATATTATCCTCACGGATGATATAGGTTAAGAGACCTTTAATGCCCATCTAATTTATATACGTGGTTACAGTGAGCACGAACACACTATGTACATCAGTTATAAAGGGATACTCACGCGTTTCCAAATGTTCACAGAGACATTAACATTATTAAAGAGTGGGTAAATCAACACAAAGTGAAGTTGGGCGAGAGAAATGCATAGATAAATAAGTGAGAAATGATTGACTTGTTCAGTTAATTATAAATTACGGCTTCTTAGAAAACCAACAAAATTCTAAGGAATATTATAACATAGCTAAAACATATTTGGCATATACTTTATGTCATTATTATTTTAAGAAAAACCTTAAGGAAAAAAGGTTAATTAACTCAGCGTTAGTAGTATCATATACATATATACATGATTATGATCTGAGTTATATCTATGTATGTTGCTATATATATATATATATATACATATATATATATATATTAAATCCACATATTTTAGGTATCTATCTCGCTATCTATCTATTTATATATCTATATATGTTAAAGTATATTTATTTATCTTTGTGTTACCTATATTTATCTATATCTGAGTATGTTCATTTTGCTTAATATGTCCGAATGCACACACACACACACACACACATATATATATATATATATATATATATATATATATATATATATAATGCTTATTTATTATCTAGCTCTCGTAATATATATATATATCCATTTAACTGTTCATATCTATCTATCTATCTATCTATCTACCATTCTGTATTTCTCACTCTGTTTATATTTCCCGACTACTCTGTTCATGATTATTTATTATACTTTCGTCAAATTATCTACGCATCTAACCCTCTTCTTATCTATCTATCTATCCACTTATATATATATATATATATATATATATATATATATATATATATATATATATATATATATATATAATTCAGTCTTTTAATATCTATCTGTTCTACAGTGTGACACTGATTTTATTGTCATCTATATTATTTATTTGATATCCAGAAAAGATCAAATAGAGATAAAGAGGAGAGGACGACAGAGACGGTGAAACATTGAACCGAGAGAAAGAAGAAGGAAGATAGAAACAAACCCGTTTCGGACTGAGGGAAAAAGACAAGAAAGCAAAAGATTGAAGGAAAGAAAAGAGTGAATAAAAGACGCAAGGAACGAAAAGAAGAAAGAAACAAACAAACCACAAAATAAGTTTTGAAATCAACAAAAAAATGCAAAATTTCAGAAATACTAAAAAAGAAGAGGGAAATGACGTAAGCCGAAATAGAACGACATTTAATATATGATATAAGAATATTAGAAAACGCTGAAAAATCAAACAATGAAAGAAATTTCAAAAACGAAGATAAAAAGAAAATATATTTCTTCTGCTCCATAACATTTAAAAAAATATATTTTTTTAAATCCTTGCCATGGATATTTTAATCATCAATATAAAAAAAAGAGTTTGGAGACACTGATTTTGAATAAATCGAATCTTAACTTCAATGTTTAATTGACAAATAAATTCTTAAAAACAATTTGAAGAGCAAATTCGAAAGAATCGAATTGTTTAAAAATGTGGAACCAAATGGGAGAAGTTGCCGAAATGAGTAGAATCAACGAAACTCGCATCATTATTTTTCATCAATGGAATTGCCTCCGCCTTGTTTTCTTTTGTGAAAAAAATATTTCAGAATGCAGGAAACCCTAGAGACATTACAGAGACTAATTTAATAACAAAACGCTTCTTATAAAACAAGAATGTCACTGCGAGGCAGGAAGAGTTATCCCACGAGAACTGTTCAAACGAGGAAGATTCAATAATAAAAATCAACGAACACTGACATTTCCACGGATCTCCCAATACAGCCGAAAATTGTTGTTCTTTCTTTTCATTATAAAAATCAAAATTCAAAAAAAATATATCAGGTGGACGCCATTATCATTATTCGGAGTCTCAATATAAGGCGAGTTGAAAAAGTTGGAATTACCTTTTAAAACATATGTATCTCTGGTAGGAGAAGAATTTAACATCTGAATTTCGATGGCTGCTGATATATTAATCTTTGCCGGTTCTGAAGAGTGTTGCTAAGTGACTCCCAGAGTAAAGAAACACTTGGAAACCAATGTAACAATCAGAATAAAGTAACGGAATAGAAAGTAACAGCAAAAACTGTAGTGAACACTTCCGGTTACGAACAGTGCCTTTTTCATCGGTCAACAAATAGAAGATTTTTGTAAAAACACAATTGTTAATATTACTACTGCTACAATTATAGTATCATATATAGTAGTAGTAATAGTATTACAATGTTCGTGCATCAACAAGTACACAACCACTTACTACGCAAAAACAGCAACAAATATATTATATAAATATATTACTTATAAATAATTAACGAACACATATACTTATAATAATAATAATAATAATAATAATAATAATAATAATAATAATGATACAACAAAGATAGTTATAATCAAACGATAATTGTACTATTTAAGAACAAATAAACTCATGTATTTTAGGAGAATAATAATAATAGGCTATAATAATATACATATAATAATAATATTACAGGTATATTAATATTACTACTACAATTACGAATAATAATAATATTAAAACATGTATATTACTGGTACTAAGACAAGTAAGAATAAGAAGAATAACATATTGAGGAGACTTATTGATACTCTAATTTCCAGAGAATGCCTGGAGCCTTAATCAAAAATAATCCAATGGTAAACTGCTGTCGTCAGAACACAAAATATTTTGCAACAACGCTCGAAAGAAATAGGATGGGTTGTAGTTTTGGGAGTTCTGTTGTCACAACGATTTTAGGCAACATGAGCTTTTTTACCAGTCAGCTATAACTGGTTATAACTCTCAGTAGGTAAATAATAAATGTCTACTACTTATAATGATAATAATAATGATAATAATAATAATAATGATAATAATAATAGAATATTCTTACAAATTGTGACATCAAAGATGGCCGTCCATAACCGTATATATATATAATGTAATATGAATATATACTTATATAAGTTATTTGCACAAAATCTTATGTGTTTCATTTCCAAGGAAAATCATCAGGCAAATTACATAGATTTTTACTTAAGGGTTATTTTTTAGCCAACTTGTGCTTATTACAGTTTTAAACTAATCAGCCCATGATTTACCCCCCCCCTTTTATTAATTTATTTCCTACAGACAATCAGTCACTCCTTTATTTTGACAGAGATGTTTGCGCTTTTAAGAGAGTCAAATAAACAAAAAGTTGATCTTACTCTGACGTGGAAACATAAGAAACACTGTCTTATTACTAATCTCAACTCATGTATAGAGAACGGTTGAAGTAAATACTAAATATTAATACAGTATTTTATAATATAACGTTTATATACATGAATACTACTAAATTATATATATATACAGTTTACAAAAAAAAATAACGCTTTTGTTATGAGGATATATCGGTATATGAGAAAATCTCAACAATGTTTGAAAATATGATAATTTTTATTTTACTTTATAATAATAAAATAATAAAATATAAGATTTGATTTAATCATAATCGAAATAATTATTTGAATATTTTTCGAGCTGAAGTAATATTAAGTTTACTTTGACTGTAAATAAAGTAATACAAATAGGCACAACCTACGATCTACATATTACACTAAGTAGATGTAGCTGCAACCTTTTTTGTAAATCAAATAAGTGTTTACTTCTCTTGCCATTTACACCGATTGCTCTTTGTATAAATATTTCTTTCACCTTCACTGTGTCTGTCACTTTACAGAATATAGTTAGTTTGCAGTTTGGCACATCTAATTTCATATTTGTAAATCTTTAAAGCTAATAGTATATCGCGTTTATAATAGCAAACTGTTAGTTAACTAAATGAAAGCAGTTTTTGATTTTATTTATTTATAGTCTAAACTTTAATTAAGGTGTTTTCATTAATGGTAAATATTTAGTGTTACCTTGATGATACGAGACGAGACACCTTTCTGTGTTTAAATTGAAATAAATGGACGTAGGAAATTATTGATAATTTGCGCTACTAACCTGACGTTGCCCGGATGTATTTTATTTTACTTGTTCTCTTTTTTTAATGAATACTTTGTTATTGTTTATTTACAGAATTATTGTTTGATTTTAGGAAAAATAATTTTGACGGTTGAATTAAATTATTGCGTTATCGTTTATTCAGTAAATTATTAATTGAACAATATTGACACAAAACTATAACTAATCTCGGTAATGTAATTTTGTTTTTATATTCATTAAAAAATATATCCGGCGCAAATAGCTTCTAAAACTGAAATATTTTAACACATTCAAAAAGATGTATAGCCATTTTAATTCGAAGCTTAATATGTCTAAATTCCTTTCAAATTCGGATTAGTAACACGTAATCCATTCTCTTATCACCTATTAACAAGCGACCAGAACGATTGACTTGTTTACTAAAAACCGAAATGTACTATGGTTGATTTTAATTTAGTAATCGGAATCTTTTTTTAAATAGGATTTAAAAACATTCGTTTAATATAATGCCATTGCATTTCTTATTCCAATAAATATTCGATTATTTGTAAATAAAAATAATAATTCAATGTGCCATTATCACAGTTACGTTGACACGAGAAGCCCACCTGCAAACGAAAGGTTGTATCATACTTTTATTCGTATAGATAATTAATACGTATTTAGAATGACAAAATTAAAGCCTATCAAACTTAACAATGGTTATTCTACTTGTGCCTATTATTATAATGCAGAGATAAGCAGTTAAATGAAATAACTGGTCATAATTGTAGCCGTTATATCAACATAAAATGATAGCTACAACATTATTATTATTATTAATGGCAGTTATACAAATCGCCAGTATTTACCTAAGAATAGGAATACGATGTAACCTATTGGTAATGATAAAGATATTAATAAGATTAATAATACTGTCTGTAATACTGGCAATCGTACTGCTTATGTTATTGGTTATAATATTAATAATAATCACGTTGAATCGTCGGAGAGTTAGAAGAAGGAGGGGGAGAAGGAGAAGCCGCGGTGTGATATCAACAATAAAGAAAAAAACCTGGAGCCGACGCAATTCCCGGAGCAGTAGACGGAGATTGGCAAGATTAAGAGCAAGATTTCGTTTAAGAAGACGACCATTGACAATCGTGGTATGTTTTACAGCATATATGACGACACAAAATCAGTCTGTGTTCCTATTATTTGTACTCTGTGTCTGTTTACCAAACGACCACGACAGTTAATACATCTTATAATCTTAGAAATCACAATATACACATATTTACTCTTTTCCTTTTTAATTTTCTTTTCTTATTGTTTTTTTATATTAACTCCCTTATTTAAAAGACTCCATCCGAGAGAGTTTAAGTGTAAGTGTTTTGATTTTTCTTACACTTGATTGACAGTGTATATTCACCAAGTAGTTTTTTTTAAATTCTTTGTTATGATCTGAATGGCTCCACTGATTATTGGAATGATTGAAATCTTAAGTTTTCAGTTTAAATTATTCAGAATACATCTCCTTCGGTATTAGTTACCCTTTAAATAAGCTGTTACTTGCAATTTATATTTACTTTGTTTAAAATAGATTAATCTGGCTAAAGATCAGGCAATAGTTTGCGAAACTTTTCATTTGAAGATTTTACAAATATATCCGATATTTAAAGAGTATGAAAATTGTGATGAATTAACAACAACCATTACCACAGCATCGCCGTTTGGTCAGCCATTGTAGTATTTTTATTTCTACTGTAGTATGCAAGGCAGCCATCTTTGAGCTGTCACAGTTCTTTTAAGAGTTTCAATAAAGGGGGATAATCGTTTCGGTGTATGGCTTATTCTCTGAGAACGACGAATATACAATTACATTAAAAAAAATAACTAATATCTAAATAGTCGACTATATCCCTATAATTATATAATCAAAGACACTAAGTATATCCATAGCATTCATAAATATATTATATAATAATAAATTAAATAACATATATTATATAGTATTTGTTTGAAAATAATAAAATAATGATAAACATTAAATTTCTTAAACATTCCTTGTATAGCCATTACTTTTAAAGTTCACCGATTTTATATCGTGAACATTCATTTATTTGCCTAAAATCTTAATTTTAAATACGTATGTATATATATATATATATATATATATATATATATATATATATATATATATATATATATATTAATGTTAATACAATGTAACGGTTTCTCCATGAGATCTACCTCTAGAAATAAATTGTTATATACTGCTGAAACGAAATATCTATATTTATATCAAAATACCTGTACATGCATTTATATCTGTATGCCGTCTTAAAATACTATCTTGTACACCATCATATGATTTTATATGAATAAATATCGAGAAAATTAATTTACGTATCTTATTTATTTATGTGTATGTGAACGTATGTATATGATTAACACGCATAACATTTTTAAAGCCTACATATTTTAACATTTATGAAAATGCAAATGTATGATTGTAGTTAAGTATTTTTTTATCAATTCCGTTTTACACACACACACACACACACACACATATATATATATATATATATATATATATATATACACACACACACACACATATATATATATATATATATATATAGTAAGCTATGAAAATATATTTTCATAGCTTACTACCTAGCTCTACTTACGTATCGAGCACTGTTGAAGTAAATACTGAAAATTGATACATAAAAAATTATATCTCCTTATAAAATTTTATGTGGATACATTAAATAGTAATATATATATATATGTATATATATATATATATATATATATATATATATATATATATATATATATATATATATATATATATATATATATATATATGTGTGTGTGTGCGCGCGCACATGCTTAGTCTACAATTAGATCCTGTATAGCATTCTATAAATTTATATACATAGTTTTGGAAAATAATATTTACCGACAATATATATATATATATATATATATATATATATATATATATATATATATATATATATATATATACATACACACAATATGAGTGTTACTACAGCATTGGAAGGTTGTTAAGAAATATATTTTTAAATTTGAGAAACCAGTTAACAGACGCGTGAATTTATATCAATAAATACAATGTATTAATCATTTTGTTTACATATTTTATAAAATATATTAAAAATATACAAAAAATATATAATATATATATACAAATAATGATTAATAAATTATATTTTTTTGAATATTGATATAAATTTACGCGTCTGTAAACTGGTTTCTCAAATTGTCAAATATATATATATATACATATACATATATATACGACACAAAATTATATAAAATGTAGTTTTCTATAATCACAATGAAATTTATAGGAGTAAAATCTCGCTTGGAGGTATGTAAACGAATTATGTCCAAGTCGAAAGAATAATAAATTTAGAATATGAGAATTTATAAATTAAAAATGGTATTTAAATCAGGATGAAAAACTAAAAGATTCAACAAACACGATTCTGTTTCATACGCTCCGGGGTAAAATGTATAAAATTTATCGGGTGTGCAATAACATCAGGTAGTAAGTTTTCAGGTGTTGCCAAACAATTAGATACAAGATTCTTTCTCATCAGAAAATAATCACAAAAATATTCACATATCAAGGAATGTGGACATAAGTAAAACGAAAATAAACAGAGGAAATTAAAGTCAAATGATGTAAATGCTATTTTTAAGCTATGATTTATTATAAAAATGGCAAAATTAATCAAACCTACTAAAATGCATGGTATTAAGTAATAATACATTTGGTTTAACAAAGAAGCTAAATGCATTATTTATGATTAATACATGGCTATATTGTAAATAATATTGAGCCTTTAATCTCTGCAAATATGAATCTAAATAGATTCATATTTAACGCTCTATATTTTTATGTAAAAAATATTAAGCTTCTTTTCCTTCGTTGTAAGTTGGGGATCATTCGTTTACATAGCTCCAAGCGAATGTTATGATACTTTTATTTAAAGACGTTTATATAAGTATCTTATATATGAATGTGATTTTGTATTTAATGATACATTGAAAGACATGAACAAGCAATTTTATATATGTTTATGTTGAACAGAAAATATACACATGTCTGTACAACACCATCTGCCAGTTACTTGAGCTGTGGTGGTAATAATATTCGTTGTTTATCTTTACGATAAAAGTTGTTATATAGGCGAAAGCCAGAGACCAAAGATGAAGAAAGGTTATTTTCAGTAATGATATTTTATTGTTTTTTTTTTTAATATGAATAGTCTTCGTTAAAATCTTGTTTTGTACATATGAATGTGCTAATAATTTAGCATTATATTTAAGAGTGAGTTCATTATGTAAGGTAGGGATTGATGGTTCGAACTTATAGAGCTAACGATTAAGGTCAAGATTTAAGACCGTGCACATTTTGTTAATGTTTGGGTTTCATTAGCTGCATTAATACACCTCCGAACACAACGTTAACATAGTTAAGAAAAGTAGAATACCATTTCTTATTACCCGCGCGACGTCACTATATATTTCTTATAATGAATGAGAATAACTTATAACTTAGACTACTAGATGATTAGATGTATATAAAAAAAGCTTGCGCTGTGAGCAACAGTGATCGTACAATTATTATAAACAGTAAACTATTATCTCTTAAAACAAATATTAACCTTTAGTCGTAAATGTTTCGTTCCTTAAAAGGCTTTTTTTTCTTCCTTACTTAAAGCACACTCTTCTTTCGTTGGCGATGCCTAAACGATGTATTAAGGCAGAGCCGTCGCATCGAGTTCAGGTTTATAAAAGAGACGGCAGTAAATTGAGCGCGTAAAGCACATTGCCTAGGCCAAATTGATTACGAACTAATCAATTCTTCGAGTCTCTTTTGGCCGGCGAGCAGAACCCACACTGCCGAGCATTGATAAACGGTAAAACAACAAAACAAATAAGAAAACAATACAAACGCCTAAGAATGGAAATTGGAATTGAAGGTGAACGATGCGAAGTCGAAATTAAAATATGCACTTGTCTTTAGCGACGTCAATCTGAGCAAAGTTCATTTGAAATGCCGAGGGGATGCTTTCGACACAACTTTCACTTTCATATCTTAGACTTTTCTTTCTTGTCATGTTATTACAGTATGCCTTGTCTTCTTTGTAGTTCTCTTACACTGACATTATAACCGTTCTTAGCTTATATATGTGCACATTTTTTCGGGTCGTATTTGTTATATATGTGTAAATTTAATATTTGCTATTAATGGACAATTCTTTGGTGACTAACGAAATGGAGCCAGTTTGAAAAATGGAAATCAACAATCAACGAGGAACGATACAACCGGTGATTGTGTATTTCGTTTTTTCGAACTGGTTTCACGAAGA
>OY744538.1:65839218-65841718 GCA_963556195.1 Sepiola atlantica
GTACAAAAAGTGTGTTTTATTCACGTTTCATTCATATGTATATATATAATTTAAAAAATATTACTGTTTCATTTACATACACTTATATTATGAAACAATATAAATATATATCAATATTGTTTTAACAATGCTCAATATCTAAGTAGAGCTTAGTACTAGTATAAAAATATACGTTTGCTGCCAAGAAGAGTACACAGAAACGCTTATATATAGTGTAATTGTCATAAGTATAATTTGATCCTACCAGATATATATATATATATATATATATATATATATATATATATATATATATCAACAATTTGCAAGACTGTTTAATCCGTACCGAATTGAGATTGAAAGCAATGGAAATAAATTAAAGGCAGACCAAAAGAAAAAAGCAACATAAAATAAATTTATTTCCGCATTTTAAAAAAATGTCTCCATGTTGATTAATTTTCTGAACTGCACAAAAAAATGCATCAGAACTTTTTTTGTTCACATTACTTTCACGAAAATACGGTCATAAAATTTCCCCGTAGACCTGACCAGAAAATATTTTAGCTGATGAGCAAAAGAATAGCCTAAATGCTCTGTATTGTTTTGTTTTTTCTCGCGAGAGGTGACAAGATAATAAATTCCAATTCATTATTATTCAACTACAGGTGGCACATTAGCGATGATGTTTCTGTAAGTAGTAGTAGTCGTAGTAGTAGTCGAAATGGGGGAGTAGTAGGAGTAACACTAATTATTGTAGGTATAGGTTTTAAATTATAAAAAAAAGAAAGGAGAGTTATCACTATTTTAATAACATTATGAGACAACTGTGCGTGTGTCTATATAGGTGCGTTGTTATTGCGCTGACGTTGCTTACATATTTAATTAATATTATATCTATTTACTGTCGCTTTTCTAGGATATTTGAACTACTGTTATCATCTTAGATTTTATACTTACAACGTTTTGCCGATTGTAACCTCCGACTTTCTTCAGGTGTGTCTTGTCGAACTCGGGAATCTGTACGAGATTTTTTAACTGAAATAATTATAATTACTCAGATATATATATATATATATATATATATATATATATATATATAATTAAAAAGGTTTAAATGTATTTGTAAAACAGACTTAAAACCAATATTTTTCGAAAATGTATGTATGTATGCATATATATATATATATATATATATATATGTATGTATGTATGCATAATATGTATGTATGTATGCATATATATGTATGTATGCATATATATATATGTATGTATGCATATATATGTATATACGTGTGTAAGCATATGTATGCATATATATGCATATACGTATGTAAGCATATGTATGCATATATATGTATATACGTATGTAAGCATATGTATATATGCGTGTATATACGTATGTAAGCATATGTATATATGCGTGTATATACGTATGTAAGCATATGTATATATGCTTGTATAAACGTATGTAAGCATATGTATATATGTATGTGTATATATATATATATAGTCATGTTAGCTCCAAATGTAATGTAAGGCATTTGTCAAGATAACTACTGTTAAAAAAACTAAATATGGGCACATAGCCAAATAACAACATTTCAGTTAATTGTAATATTATTTTCACCTATTCTTGTAGGATCTTGAAACGTCAACTTAAGTCATTGCTAAAATTGTCAGTGGACGCATGAATATCTTATAAGAAAAAGTAAATAAATCATTACAATTAACTGACATGGTGTTTGGTAGTTTTTCAATTCAAGCTTTATATATCACTTCCTCTCTCTCTCTCTCTCTCTCTATATGTATATATATATATATATGCATGTGTGTGTCCATTGATGTAGAGATACATAGAGGCTTATTCATGTGTCTGATAGAGAGTGGATATAGCGCACTGTCTAATAATGCAAATGTTCCGGTTTTTCACAATAAAGGCTTCATAATTTCTTTTGCACTCATACCTTGACAATTTTCTGCAATTACTGACAGAAAAAGGATCCATTATGTACATATTAGATGTATTTATCAGGCAAACCAATTACCCATCCAACAATCTCTCTCTATATATATAGATATATATAGATATGAATTATTTATATATATATATATATATATATATATATATACATATATATCACTATTTCATGTATACAGATAATATTTTATAAGGAGATATCATTTTTTATGTATCAATTTTCAGTATTTACTTCAACAGTGCTCGATACTTAAGTAGAGCTAAGTAGTAAGCTATGAAAATATATTTATATATATATATAGATATGAATTATTTATATATGAATTATTTATATACATATATATATATATAAATGTAAATGTATATATAGATTTGAATTATTTATTTATATATATATATATATATATACAGATATAAATGTGTGTATATATATATATATAAATGAATATACATAGATATGAATTAGTTATTTATATATATACACATATATACATATATAAATGTATATATATAGATGTGAATTATTTATTTATATATATATAT
>OY744538.1:65844218-65846718 GCA_963556195.1 Sepiola atlantica
AAATTAGAATAGACTAGATAGATGGATATGGGAATATACGTAAGAATGAATAGACATATATGTTATCTATGTCTGTATGTTTTTATATTGTTATATATAGGATTCACTCCTAAAGTAACGAACCGATCATTATGAATTTTGGGACACACCTGTTAAGCGTAAGAGTGGGTACTGTGGGTTATATTTAGTTTACTTCAGTTTTAGTCTAACGACTAACATGCAAACACGCTGGTAAAAAATTGGATTCCCTTACGGAACATGGAATCGGATATGACAAGTACAAATCCTATCGGACATATCTAATTTATTTTCTAGAGGTTACCGTTGTCTTATCATCCGGGGCTTTAAATTTCACACGACGTGTAGCATCGGTAGCAAGTTAAATCTGATCCTAACTATAAGCTATGGCATATGATAAAACTATACACCCCGTATACTAGGCTTACACCTAGGGTTTCACTTGAAAAATCATATGTACACTTTACTTACAATATAATAGTCCACAATGGCAGGAAATGTAGGTTCGCAATTCAACTATAAAACCAACTTCAAATACCAATAAAAATATTGATGGAAATAATCATTAGAAAAATAAATAAAACTATGACATTAAGAGTATTGATTTACTCCTCTCCAGGAGTTAGGCACAAGGCCAGTTTTTATCTTACACCCACAAGTAAGATGTGACCCAAGGTCGGGTCGGGAAAGTGGGGTTTAAAAATTGCCTGTCCCGTCGGCATTCCCCGGTAGGGGCGCCTCAGGCAGTAAGCAATAAACTTACTCCTCCCCAAAGAGGGGAGACGAAGCCTGTGAGGGTGGACCTCCTAGAACTGCACAGAACAGACCCACAGACCGGCGTAAATCAAGCCCCGAAGGCCAAGACAATACCAGTCTATGGGGTGCAGTATCCATCAGAACATACTCAAATAAAGAAAGTCTACCAGACGGATGAAAAATGGATGAGAAATTCGTGTATAGTCATGTAGAGAAGAAACAGACCAGGTGGCTTATCCCTTTAGGTAAAGGAAATTATCCGATTCTATTTCATAATCAAATAGATTCACTAGTCAGCTCTCTATTTCCTCCTCAGAAATGGAAGACGCAACTTTATATAAGTTAACGAACGTATTCATTGTTTATAAGTATATATCACCCACTAATATAGCACGCCTTTTATAGTTGTAATATGGGTATCATATTCGTATATGTTTACTTTGTAACTCGGGGTACATTTTGGGGTTATTTTGAAGACCTTATTCCCTGGGGTCTGAACTGTCGCGTTACTGAATTCTCCTTTCATAATTTGACAAAAAACTATCATTTAGCAGTTTTTTCTAGAATGTGAAAAAATCACTAAGTGATTAGGAAAAATAAACTGAAATATATTTTTATTGCGTCCTCATGTCAATATTCGTTGATCTGGTTAAAACTAAGGAGAATACGTTCAGATTATCTTTAAAAAAGAAGCATGCTTCATTTTTTTCTTCTATTCTACATTTCTTGCATGCCCATATGTGATCGCTTGTACTTTAAAATCTCGATATTCGCTCTGCACCACGCATGTCTGTATCATGTTTTAAAGATCAATTTCATATTGTCTGTTTTTCGTTTCGCTCATAAGCCTGTATGTCACAAGGCCGCCGGCCTCGAGCCCTTACGTCGCCGCAGGCATTCTGGAAGACACCGAGAAGACGACGACACTGGATCGGCAACAGAATGTCGAATATGCGCATCGAGTTTGGACGCTTTTCGAGAACCCAAACGAACGGAAAGAAATCTAATCCATTTAAAGACGGAGACACGGAAAAAGAAAACGAGTTATGCACGGTGGACACAAATGGATTAAATATTTCAATGCGTTATTCATTTGTAGGTTATTCTTTCTTTTTTCCTTCTCTCATGTTTAGGACAGTCACCTTCTTCTATTTCTCTCCGCCAGCTTTCACATACTTGTGGTATTAGTATTTTTATTATGAAGCTTTTATTTCGAAGATAGTCTTCTTTCTTTGGGTAATTATTGTATTATGTTGTTCTTCCTTTAGTCGTTCTCTTTTTTATCTTTCTTCCGTTCATTTACCTCTCCCTTTCTAGAGAAACAACTTCTGGTAGTCTTAATTGAACCGTGTCGTTTCTTTATTTCACATTTGTAAGTGGTTATTTTTTCGATAATTTACTTTACTGTCATTTTCATTAGTTTCTTCTTATAATATATAAGATAAAGAACCTCAGAACGATCAGCAGTTCAAGCACTCAAAAATAACTAGCTATAGGAAAGAGCGCTTTAAGAACAATAGCTACGAAATGTGATTTACAAAGTATACATATATTTTGTTTGCAGTCATGCGTACACGAAAACACCTATAGATCCAATATTAATAATACACTGCAAGTAAAAAAAAAACAATATATATGTGCCATACAACTGAAACGTCATGCACAGGCCCCACTGCAAACAATAAAGAAACACAGTCTTTAATAGCGGTACAATCCTAACATTAAT
>OY744538.1:65854218-65861718 GCA_963556195.1 Sepiola atlantica
CTTCATACGCCAGCGTTTTAAGCTTTCGCCCTCATCAGTGTACGGGATGATACTCCCAGACGGTCGCAAGGGTCGAACCTCTGCTACAAAATCAACCGAGACTCCGCAAGCAAGAGTCATAGCTATACGGCTACGAGACATAACCACGTCTAGAAGGGAATGTAGGTTCTATTTATGCGGAGAGAGCAATATATAGAAAGACTGACTAGAGTATTCAACGAACGTTGTCGGAATATGCCTTATAGCTACCTGTCCGTCTATTTTTAACTTCATCGACCAGGGATATATATTTTTATATATATATATATATATATATATATATATATATATTGTTTACGCAGGTAATATTACTAAGTAAACAATATATATATATATATATATATATATATATATATATATAGTGTACGCAGGTAATATTACTAAGTAAACAATATATATATATATATATATATATATATATATATATATATATATAGTTTATGCAGGTAATATTACTAAGTAAACGATTTTGTTTTTCGCAGGATTTATATAGCCAGATAATACATCAAAATCAACAATGAGACTCGTACAAGGTTCGAACCCGAGCAATAGAAGAGGATTCGTCGAACATGGGCGTCGTTGTAGATCACTTGACAAACGAGCAATAGAAATAATTCATCTCCGAATGTACGAGTCTCTTTGGGATATTCTCTGTTGATATCCAGCTCCGCGGATTAAATAATAGCTTGTTTTGTGAAATTATAAGCACAAACAATAATATAAACAGAAACCAGCTTAATACATAACCTACTGTACACGTTCGCAAATAAATGTCTAATAGGAAAAACATATATATATATATATATATATATATGATTGATGCTCTCCCACTATTCATGAATGGTTTATTATTAGATATCAATATGCTTCCAAATATAGAGTTGTATTCGATAACTTTGAGCAAGCATGCCTATAATGCGTAATCTATTGATCAAAACATCAATCGATCCAACACTGGTTCTCCCCCGCTGCAGCGCACCACTGCCATCGTTTCTCTTGATTTCTTTCACGGCCTCTTCTCAAGATGAGAGGCCAATAGAATGGTGAAGGCACAGCCTTTGTGCCGTTGTATAAAGGGAGTATTGTATGATTCATGGAAATATTCCAACCCAACAAGAGGAAATAAAATAAAAAATCTCCAAAAACATGTACTACAACACTTAGGTTAATAAGAAAAAATCAATTTTCAAATCAAAACTGAGTTCAATAAAATTCTAATAAAATAATGAGCCATGTGTGTTCGTTTATCTATCTATTATCAATTAAGAGCTGGTATATTTCTGTCTGAAGCCGAAACTAGACTATTACTTCAATATTAGAAACCGATATTTTTTATATATGTTAATGTTCAATGCAACTGGTTTATTGATTCCATGCATAACCTTTTCCTTTAGAGGATAGTGTGTAGTACAGGCACGTTCGTCATGTGTTGTCTTCTCCGGCATAATCTAATACTTTGTGGGGTAGTGTAGTATCTGTTCTGCGGTTATGATACCAGTCTGTAACGGATTACCGACTCCTTTTTAGGGAGTAACATGGGATACGTATTCGTTTAATGAGACAATCCTCCCAGGCATCACTTTCTCCTTTGTGATGTTAGGGTAGCTTACGTTAACAAGAAATTGTCTCAATCGGTTGTTCATTAGCAAACACAATACTTACATTATATACACTATCAAAAATAGGGGCCCGGGAGGAGTTAACATGTGTGTCTATATGTATGCTAATTGTATCTGTGTAAATAATACAGTCAATCTATTATTATACACAAGCTGAGTAAATCAATTGTTTCCCTAAGGCTATCCTATATATCTTAGTCACACAGAATTTATTTAAAATATTACTTGATTTGAGGATTGAATAATATTTAAATTAGTCTTAGTAGACCATATTTGCAATTAACTGAGTGGCCGATCTCTTACTGTGTTTCAGTATATCATTTTTGTCCTCTCTCATTGTATCTTGTTTCACCCCACTCTTATTTCATACTGCTATGACACACTATGCTCCCCCTTTCTCTCTCTATCTCACTCACACTCACTCACTCTCTCTCTCTCTCTATCTCTATTTCTCTTGCTTTCTGTCTAAACAACCAAATGCAAAAAAGAAAGTAAATACAAAATAGTTAATTATAAGCATAAATGGGTGCATTTCTAATATGTGATCCACCGAATGTTTTCTAACGCTAACCTTTACCAACTAACCCTAGACTAAACCAACAAACTCTAACCCTTACTCTAATATTCAGTAGATCGCATATCGAAAGAGCACCCAAAAGAGAATAACACCATTATAAGTAAAACTATTTAATCCGTAGTCAAAAAGGAAAGCGCGAATAAGACAGAGATATAGCGAGCAGGAAGCGACTAATTTAGGATGTTCTCTTATTTTTTATGTTTAATGTGTTTTGCAAACTAGCCATTTTCTGATTTAAACAATCTAACCACAGCTGAATGGGTGACCTTACAGATCACACATTTTCTAATATCTTATGTATTCACAAACATGGAATTATTTAAAAGCAACACTGAAATCAGTTCACACTATCACGAATGAGAAAAATCCTTTTTAAAAACAAGTATAAGCATAACTATATTTTAAATTCGTTTTCTCTAAGTTCTCCACCCGGTAATATGCTTCCAGTCGGACAACGCCGGATTAATACAACGAATATGTACTACTTGGGTGTATTGTTATATTCTATTACCTTGCCTGGACAAGAAAATCAGTTACTGCACAATAAATACTGTTTCTACATTAAATACCAGAAAGATGTTATATGCCGTAAATATTTTCACCTGATAAATCAGAGAGACAAAGAGAGATAGAAGGATAGAAAGATAGAAAAAAGAAATATATATATAGAGAGAAGGAAACAGAGAAAGTAGATGTGATATTTACTGATGCTTAGAAATTAATTTGGTTTGCAAATTCCGACAAAGAAAAGGCAAATCCAGAAAATAGAAGATGAAAGAAGGGAGGTAAATTGGACGACAAATCCGCATGGAACGAAGCCATGTTCGATCAATACAAGCGGATTACTGTTAAAATGTTCTCTTTAGAGAATTAAATCTCGCGAGAGCTTACACTCGTGAATGCGAAGTCTCGAGGGATGCAGGTCAACAACCGATGTACAGTTATCCCGGAAGTAAAACATTAAATGATCGTAGACAAACAATAGCAGTATGTGGGTCACTGTAGATATTCAACTCGTCAAGACAAGTCCTTCCTATGAATCGGCGAGATTATGAATGATACATGCATATCAAAGAAAGCAATGACATTGATCAGACAACGATAACGCAACATTATTCAAATGAATATATATATATATATATATATATATATATATATATATATATATATATATAGTTGCTCCAGACAAGGCATGACGCCACTTGATGTAATGAGCTAAGAAAAATATACTACTTCAACGTTAAAAACTAGCAAACGATAAGTGTTAGATGGATAGATTCCGACCCCGAAAATAACAATACTTTCCCCTTTGTCATAAACATCGTTCAAAGAATGTGAGGACTAAAGGGCATAATAAGTGAAGGGAAAGTAAACCAGAAGTGTGTGTATATATATATATATTTGGTTTATATATATATATATATATATATATATATATATATATATATATTTGGTTTATATATATATATATATATATATATTTGGTTTATATATATATATATATATATATATATATATATATATATATATATTTGGTTTTTATATATATATATATATATATATATATATATTCTTTGTAGAATGGTAGGAAAAATCCCAGCAGAGTGCTCGATTAATTAAGAATCAAAGTTAAAAATTAAGAGCATAATATTTATTTATTCTGGTACAGAAAAATTAGTACAACATTCGTACCGTCGGTTTCAAGCACGGAAGGTCTTACCCATCCGGCTCTCTTCAGATGACAACAGAAGCTGAAGAGAGCCGGATGGGTAAGACCTTCCGTGCTTGAAACCGACGGTACGAATGTTGTACTAATTTTTCTGTACCAGAATAAATAAATATATATATATATATATATATATATATATATATATATATATATATATATTTGGTTTATATATATATATATATATATATATATATATATATATATATATATATATATACTTTTGGTTTATATATATATATATATATATATATATACTTTTCGTTTATACATATATGTATATATATATATATAGTTGATTTATATAGTTGATATATATATTAGATGATTAATGTAATAATATATATATATAATTTTGTGACATTATATATATATGTATAGTTTATATATATTAGATGTTTAATGTAATAATATATATATATATAATTATGTGAGATAATACACATAATGAATATATATATATATATATATATATATATATATATATATATATCTTTATAATTGTTCACTTTTGAATTCTTTTACTTTTTGACTATTTTACGTTACTTTATTCCTGGTGTTATCTGTAATTTATATGGTGCCTTCTTTTAAAGGAAAATAAGAAAAATATCTTACAGCATTGTAGTTGTTAATTTCTTGCTTTTTTGTTATGATCCATGGTTTAAAGCGACTGGCTCTAATCGTTGACCGTAGTTCAGTATCAATTTATTTTAAATAAGAAATAGCTTAATTAGTTTTACTTACAATTCAGATAATTAATTACTAATTGTTAGCTTTTAATATAAATTGATCACATTAGCCTTTTGAGCTTAACTGTGGTTTCATTTTTGTAATTTAAAACATTGATTGAAACTCTAGGGGCTGTCTCTGTTATGTTTTACTGAGATCATCGTAGTCGGACTGTTGCCGAATACTAGATGTTATTGTTTTATTGTTGGGGGTTATCATTTGTGTTAGCTGACTATTACTTATGCCATGGCCTCTTGATTTATCAGAATTTTATCAGATCTTGCTATATAAGTCTACTCAACGTTTTTGAAGTCCGGTCATCGTTTTTTTATCATGTGGTTTTATTCTGCCTTTGGACGTTACTAGTTGTTTCCACAACTCCACCATATATTTATAATATCCCTGATGTATAACACGTGTAGGTTTACGAATAGATACATATGACAAAACTGATGGTTTTGTATGTAAGACGAAAATATAAATGATAATTCCTACCGGAAGTGCGGAAATAAAGAATTGAAGGAATGTTTTTGGATTTCTTTTTACATGAACGTTGAAATTGAATTAATATAATATAATATATATGCTCTAAATTTTGTAATAAATCTTCATTCAGCTTGTATTTGGAAATTTTCAGATAATGTAACGAATATAAAATTGAAAAATATTTCCCTATCACAACTCAATAATATATATATATATATATATATATATATATATATATATATATATATATATATATATATATATATATAGTAATCCAGGTAGGGTAAAAATCCACAGGGTAGAAATCCAAAGGGAATCAAACCGGGCTCTTGATAGCTGTAGATCGATAACATCGACATGCCAGTGTAGCAGACCTTGTACATGTTTGAATAAAAGCATTCACTATATATATATATATATATATATATATATATATATATATATATATATATATATATATAAACATGATGAAAAATGAAACCGGAAAAACAAAAAAAAATATTTTCCAATTCATGAAAGTTTCGTTCTTATTTCAACCATTTCTCAAAATGATTCGCTTGAATAAATAACATACAAGTACAATGTTAATTTACTTGTTTGACAAAAAACAAAAACAGTCTTTTCACGTCACAAACACACCAATTTTTTTCAAATATTGTACCTGTATGTTATTTCTTCAAATCGATTATCTTAAGGAAGTTTTGAAATAAAGACGAAACGTTGATGGTAGCACATTAAATCCCCCAAAACGACTAAAGAAACATATTTATAAAAAACAATGCCATTCTCATTTTCTCAAATTGCAACCTGCACCTCTCAATCATCGAAGCCTTACTCATTCGAACAAAAACACCCACCATAAACTAAGCTTGATACAAGCGGGAGGGTGTATACTAAAATGCTTTCAAAAGTGTTTTAATTGACTTTCTAAATAATTTCACCAATTTTAATTTTGTAACTCATCACGTGACTGGCGAAGATTCATGAGAGTCGAAAACGTTTGCAGATATAGTGAGTTCCTGTTCACTCGAAATGGTGGATCAAAATGCAACAAACAGGATGGGACACTGTTGCTTAATCAAACATGTATTTAAGAAACAAATGATGCAAAACTATACAAATATGTAGATAGTTGTTGATATACAAATCAATATGTGATAGCATATATATGTAGATCAATCAAAGTAAATGTCTATAAATGGGTATACATTTACGCCCACGCATCTACAAACTTAGTCAGACATATGCATAGATACGAATATCGCTTTACATTTGTAAGGGTATGAGCTGTATCCGGGATGACATTAAATCAAGTAGTTTTTGATTTTCATTTTTAAGGAAGACAAATCTTATTATATTCTTTAAGTTAAAAATGAATTAACCCTCTTTTCTTATTTATAAAGCAGTTTTTTTTAAATGTCGTATACTATACGTTGTATGGGACGGGCTAAGGCATTTATTAAATAAATTGTTACTAGATATTTTATTATATTTCCAATTACATAGTACAACAATTACAAAAGAGCAGATAGTCAGAATCAGAGTTTGATTTTTAAGCTTCAATGTTATTTTGGTCTGACTTTGAAACTCACAGAAAAACCCTTCCAATGATAATAATTCATGAGTATGTACACCCCCCAGACACACACACATATATATATATATATATATATATATATATATATATATATATATAAAATATTTGTTGTTGTTTATTATCTATGTACGTATACGTTTCGTCCCTTTTCAATCAGGACTCATCAGCATAGAGATATGACTATTCTCACTACCGGTCGTACGATTCGAAACCCTGGATTACAAGTATTTTTCAACTTACATCCAACGTCGTTAACCGCGCGCCCAATATTTGAATAGCCGATAAACAATGATAATTTAACACATATAAAAGCCGCTTGATGTCGAGGCATTCTACTTCTATTAAAGAAGGAATGATGCATATAAAGCAAGTGACGTCATGCTGTGTTTGTACTACCATTTAGAATGTTCTACTTATTTTACAAGGAGCGACAAATATAAAATATTTGTTGTTGTTTATTATCTATGTGCGTATACGTTTCGTCCCTATATATATATATATATATATAACTAATGTTTCATGTATTCATATAAATATATCATCTGCAACTTAAATACTCAAATTTAATGCAGTAATTATACACCTATATGTATAACATATTCCTATCAAATCAAGGGTGTTAGAATACTTTTTCTGCCTACAAAAAAGGTTGCTGTATATTAATACTTATGTTTTCTAATATTTTCACCTGTCGTCTAGACTGTGTATTTTGTAGTACAAACATCAC
>OY744538.1:65871718-65906718 GCA_963556195.1 Sepiola atlantica
ACACTTTTAACTTTCAAACGTTGGATTTGTAAAGAAGTTAAGAATATTAATCTTCCTGCCACCGATTGACTTGTTAACTATCTTATTGTATATATTTCTTGTTGTTTCTTGGTCTTACTGAATTCCAGGACAATAACTCATCTAGTCTGGTGGAGTATCCAGCTAAGTGATGTTACTTGAAGTAACATTATCAGGAAAAGGCGCACGATCCATCGTATGAGCCAGTGTACAGCCGTGTCAAAGCGATTTTATTTGGGCTTCTAATACTATGTTATTTTGAATATTTTGTCATGGTTTTCTTGTGGGGAAGCATTTTCATTTCAGGTTATCCTTACAAACCCTTGTACAGAGAGACCGAAGACACTCGAGGATGGTGTCTAGTAGGTAATTCAAACTCCTCTGTAGGTCATTTATTCATTAATGTATGTATGTATGTGTGTGTTGTAAAATGAGTCATAGACGTTGGGCCTACCCGAACCTCCGGCATGCTATGCATTATTAATGATAGCCACACACAAATCTGATAACAGAAAGAAATAGAATCCTATGAAATATGATGGAAGTCGTTACAAATGCAAATAAAAAACGGCAAATAAAAACGTAGACCATGTGACATTTATAAAGAAAGTGAAAATAATACGATAAATTGAATAAAAATCGCACAGTTTACCTACTGACTAAATCGGGAATCGTATCATGATAACGATCATTATATTAACATCCACGCAACCGAACAAACAACCCTCCTCACTTCGTAGACTTGAAAGATATATGTGCCACTGTTTAAAAAAGAGCATTTTTAGTCAGAAATATAGCTAGTGTAATAGCAGTTCAAATAATTGGTGGTAGTAGTATAGTTGATGCCCTTGTAATTTGGAGGCTCATGATTCCGTGTTCAGCTTTCGGAAAAAAATCATCCGCCCAATTAATTCCAAGGACAAGGGGAACTTTAAAAGAATAGCTACATAAAGGTATTTGAAGAAGACATGCAGCACATAATAGTTGCGTGGCTTGATCAACCGTTCCCAAAATGTGAAGATTTCTTCCAATTCTTCAGATAAAGAAAAAAACGGAAGCATCCAAAACCATCATGTCTTCATGTGTGTGTAATATTAAACTAGCCATACACAGGGAAATCCCTTCTGTTATGCTTCAGAAATCGTGCTTAGAAATATTTTCCCTCTCTGGAAATCCGTCACGAACAAAGACTCCACGATATTATTGTGATACTTTTGTACGAATTAAAACATACTTATCTATGTATTCTGCTTACTGTCTGGTTATGTGAATATATCTCCAATAATGTTGCAGGAGTTGCAACATATATGCATTCTATGGACATCCGGCACGAACACAGACCACACGATATTATTGCGCCATCTTCTGACAGAACAGATACTACACTTTGAAGTATTTATTTTCACAAAATATGAAATCTTAAATTTTGAACAAATTAGGCACAAGGCCATCAATAGTGTGGGGTTCTGGGTGTCGTTTGTCATGCTATGGCAAAAATGATAAAACATGTATATCCTACTCTTTAATAAAATCGCTTCAGTCACCACAATGCCACACTTACTCTAGCGGCCATACTACATGAGATATCTTCAAACTGTTATGAAAGGTGTATTGTTCATGAATATTGTCATTAGTGCGAGTGGGGGAAATAAAAGCACAACACCGGTTTGTAAGAGACCCCCCCCAACGCTTTCTAAATAATATACTCCTCTTTGATCCTAACGCAAGTACAAAGAAAGTGTACTTTAGTTCGAGGTTCACATTTGACACAAAAGAGACAAATAAAATCACTTTTTTGCATTACATCTAGGCCATCGGGCGATCCCGTTTTTTTTTTAAATAAATGTAAAAGATGATAACGTACGTACTAACATGAAATTGCCTTAGCGTATTTTTATAAAAATTTAGGGGGTTAACATGGGAATGGAACCGTTGCCAATTTGTGTTGCTATTACATTCTATTTTTTTTTACCTTGTTTATAAGAAGTATCATATAGCTCTACATATATTGTATTCAACTATATTAGATTAAGCGCTTATTAGTTCCAACTTAATATTGTATTATATTAACTTGGTTTCCAGTTGAATATACATACATACATACACACACACACACACACACACACACATATATATATATATATATATATATATGTGTGTGTGTGTGTGTGTGTGTGTCATGTATATACACTAATATAATGAAATAATATATTAAGTATGCATAATATTTTCAGATTTACTTCAACAGAGCTGAATACGTGAGAAGAGCTCAGTAGTAAAGTGAAAATATACTTATCGCAATATGCTGCACAGAAACGTTCGTGGTTCATTCTAAGAAGAACACATTAGGATAATTCTTATGTATATTTATATACTAATTAAACATGTTCAATATTATTAATAAACTGAACTTAAAAAATATTTTCCGAAGTGGTCAATACTAAGTAGATCTTTATAAATATTTATTATATAAATATTTACTTCGGCTTACGCAAATGCAATTACGTTTCAGTGCATTACCGTTTTGTCGGCGCCGACAGATAATAATGAAAATAAATTCATACAGTGGATACAAAAGAAACAGAACCGGAAATCCGAAATAACAACAACAAAACACGTAAGCAACAGCACGGCGGTTTTCAAATCACACCTTCTCAGATGACATTTGTCAGACAATCCAGTAGCTCTCTTTAGCAGGGTTAATTCTAGAGGCGGGGCAGGGTAGATGAAAGATATGCCTGTCAAATTAGCTGCATCAATTTCTTACTAGTGGCAATCACTTGCAATTCTTGCTATAGATTTCCAGTAAGATTCAAGTAAGGACACATTGAAGGCCATGACAGATATGTAATCATCTTTTTTCAAAAACCGCGGAGTCATTTCTTTAGACGTAGAACATCAGTCTTTTTTGACAAATAAACTGGTATTGTCCGGGCGTTCGGGTCTGGATTTACGCCGGTCTATCGGTTATATGTCCTGTGCAGGTCTAGAAGGTGCACCCTCCCAGGCTTTGCCTTCTCACCCTTCGAGAGGGGGTTAGTTTATTGCTAATCGTCTGAGGCGCCCTATCGGGGAATGCCGACGGGGCTGCCCAGGCAATTTTTAAACGGCCAGAGTGCTCAAATTCTCGAGCGCTGTTTTTTCCCCACTTTCCCGACCTTGTGTCACATCTTACCTTGTGGGAGGAAAATAAATCAGATCAGTCTTATTTGCTTCTTTTATGGTTTGCTAAAAGAACCGAAGAACATGCGAGTAACACTCGGATGATATTTTCCATGGCTTGTGATGTCACGATCAAGAGGCACTAAAGAATATTCATCACTTCCCATTTGTGAGATATTCCTTCAAGTCAACTTACATTCACCCTTTCTATTTAGCGAGTTACACAGATATTTCTTCAAGTCAACTTACATTCACCCTTTCTATTTAGCGAGTTACACAGATATTTCTTCAAGTCAACTTACATTCACCCTTTCCATTTAGCGAGTTACACAGATATTTCTTCAAGTCAACTTACATTCACCCTTTCTATTTAGCGAGTTACACAGATATTTCTTCAAGTCAACTTACATTCACCCTTTCTATTTAGCGAGTTACACAGATATTTCTTCAAGTCAACTTACATTCACCCTTTCCATTTAGCGAGTTACACAGATATTTCTTCAAGTCAACTTACATTCACCCTTTCCATTTAGCGAGTTACACAGATATTTCTTCAAGTCAACTTACATTCACCCTTTCTATTTAGCGAGTTACACAGATATTTCTTCAAGTCAACTTACATTCACCCTTTCTATTTAGCGAGTTACACAGATATTTCTTCAAGTCAACTTACATTCACCCTTTCCATTTAGCGAGTTACACAGATATTTCTTCAAGTCAACTTACATTCACCCTTTCTATTTAGCGAGTTACACAGATATTTCTTCAAGTCAACTTACATTCACCCTTTCTATTTAGCGAGTTACACAGATATTTCTTCAAGTCAACTTACATTCACCCTTTCCATTTAGCGAGTTACACAGATATTCCTTCAAGTCAACTTACATTCACCCTTTCTATTTAGCGAGTTACACAGATATTTCTTCAAGTCAACTTACATTCACCCTTTCTATTTAGCGAGTTACACAGATATTTCTTCAAGTCAACTTACATTCACCCTTTCCATTTAGCGAGTTACACAGATATTTCTTCAAGTCAACTTACATTCACCCTTTCCATTTAGCGAGTTACACAGATATTTCTTCAAGTCAACTTACATTCACCCTTTCTATTTAGCGAGTTACACAGATATTTCTTCAAGTCAACTTACATTCACCCTTTCCATTTAGCGAGTTACACAGATATTCCTTCAAGTCAACTTACATTCACCCTTTCCATTTAGCGAGTTACACAGATATTTCTTCAAGTCAACTTACATTCACCCTTTCTATTTAGCGAGTTACACAGATATTTCTTCAAGTCAACTTACATTCACCCTTTCTATTTAGCGAGTTACACAGATATTTCTTCAAGTCAACTTACATTCACCCTTTCCATTTAGCGAGTTACACAGATATTTCTTCAAGTCAACTTACATTCACCCTTTCTATTTAGCGAGTTACACAGATATTTCTTCAAGTCAACTTACATTCACCCTTTCTATTTAGCGAGTTACACAGATATTTCTTCAAGTCAACTTACATTCACCCTTTCCATTTAGCGAGTTACACAGATAGTCCTTCAAGTCAACTTACATTCACCCTTTCTATTTAGCGAGTTACACAGATATTTCTTCAAGTCAACTTACATTCACCCTTTCTATTTAGCGAGTTACACAGATATTTCTTCAAGTCAACTTACATTCACCCTTTCTATTTAGCGAGTTACACAGATATTTCTTCAAGTCAACTTACATTCACCCTTTCCATTTAGCGAGTTACACAGATATTTCTTCAAGTCAACTTACATTCACCCTTTCTATTTAGCGAGTTACACAGATATTTCTTCAAGTCAACTTACATTCACCCTTTCTATTTAGCGAGTTACACAGATATTTCTTCAAGTCAACTTACATTCACCGTTTCTATTTAGCGAGTTACACAGATATTTCTTCAAGTCAACTTACATTCACCCTTTCTATTTAGCGAGTTACACAGATATTTCTTCAAGTCAACTTACATTCACCCTTTCTATTTAGCGATTTACACAGTTCTATTTTTTCAAAGGTCGAGTCTTTTGACCAAACTGCTATTTGAACTTTGAAGGAATTCACTAGAGATTAGTCAGGCATACAAAATCAATACATATTCTCGGCAACACGGTTAGTAACATAGGCACATTCTTTTGTAAACTTTTCAATTTACGTTCATCTAAACTCGCCCATTTCCGTTAACACTTTCAAAATAAGTTAGATTAAAAGAAATTAGAGACAATAATTGCTCTAAATCAAATTGTGAATTATATTAAGCAATACAGTTTTAAAAAAGATGGATGAATGCGTGTGGATGTCATTAATATGTATATTCTTTGTAAAATCTTAAACTATTGAACTTATCATTATAAATTATGAAATATGTATTGATGCTACGTAATGTGGCACATTATTTACTTTTTTTGTAAACTTTACAATTTAAGAGGTGCTACCTAAATTGTACCATCCCCCACAAGTAAGATACACACATAAAAATTTAAAGCTAATGCTATATTTATTATTTATACCCGCCATGTGTAGCTTCATTGCCATAAATATATTTTCATAACTTTATATATATATATATATATATATATATACATATATATATATGTATATAATGTATATATATATATATGTGTATATAATGTATATATATATAATGTATATATATATATATATATAATGTATATATATATATATATATGTATATAATGTATATATATATATATATATATATGTATATAATGTATATATATGTGTATTATGTATATATATATGTATATAATGTGTATATATATATATGTATATAATGTATATATATATATATGTATATAATGTATATATATATATATATATGTATATAATGTATATATATATATGTATATAATGTATATATATATATATATGTATATAATGTATATATATATGTATATAATGTATATATATATGTATATAATGTATATATATGTATATAATGTATATATATATATATGTATATAATGTGTATATATATATGTATATAATGTGTATATATATATGTATATAATGTGTATATATATATATATATGTATATGTATATATATATATATGTATATAATGTATATATGTATATGTATATGTATATAATGTATATGTATATATATATATATGTATATATATATAATGTATATAATGTATATATATATATGTATATATATATATGTATATATATATGTATATGTATATGTGTATATATATATGTATATATATGTATATATATAATGTATATGTATATATATATAATGTATATATATATGTATATAATGTATATACATATATGTATATAATGTGTATATATATGTATATATATGTATATATATGTATATATATAATGTATATATATGTATATATATAATGTATATATATATATATATATGTATATATATAATGTATATATATGTATATATATAATGTATATATATATATATATATATATATATATATATAATGTATTTATATATATATATAAGTTATCAAAATATATTTATGGTAATGAAGAAAATATATTCATGGCAATGAAGCTACACAGAGGATTCTGCGTGTCATGCCCGTATGTAATCGTCAGGCTAAAATACATGGAATTCGTGTTAACACGAATTTCTTGCATTTTAGCCTGATGAAAAAAAGTGTTCTTCTAGTGTATAAATAAACCCAGTGTACATTAAGTTTTGTCACACATTGCATAATACCATTTTTATAAATTCTCCCCCATGATTAATATTTTCCCAATATAATCTTTTGTTCCCGTTTATTCTGACTACATCTTACAGACTCGGCACTTACAGCTGTCAGCGATTACCGCAGCCAAATAAAGCTCTTCCCACACCAAACAAATAAATGTTCTTTTTACAATGTTAAACCACTCAGCCCGTTATTGTGCAAATTGCCAAAGTTAACATACATCATTCGATAAAAACAGGGTTTGGGAAGGACTTCGTGAGAATCTTGTTTTTTTATCATCTTCGTTATAGAGTGTGTCTGTTTGGAGCGTGTGAAATAAGAAGACATTTTTATCTAGTGAAGTTGTTCTTGTTTTTATGTATAACAAAATGTGGCTGATACACCTATAATGAGTTTCTTTCATCTTCGTTTGAGGTGCACGTTTACTAATGCAAACAAACACGTGTTGTTTGTAGTGACGATTATACTTGAATTCCTACTTTCACTTTCATCTTGATTATTAAAACCAGATGCTGTGTCAGAACTTTCGTTTCTATTCTTAGTTTTCAGTTTGACTTGAATTAAAATATTAATTAATGTGTGTGGTGTTGTATACTATCACTTTCGCATTAATTTCTTTATTGAATTTCTGTTTTGTATTGTTATTCATCATTTTAATATATCTTTCTTATTAAAGCCTATATTATATTATTATATACATCTTGTATATAATAATATGTATCAATTATTGATATTTAAATAGTACAAAGGTTTAATGTCTAATATTTATATAACACAATATATTAAAGCCTAAAATATATAGCACAAAGTATTAAAACCTAAGATGTATATAACAAAAAGTGCCAAAGCCTAAGTTTTATATAGCGCAATCATTTTCCAATAGCTTCTCGTCTATAATGACCTCTACCACGGGATTGCTTCACCGACCACTACAACATAGTCGTCTTCAAATCCAACGTCAACAAATACTTGTCATAAACCGTTTCGTAAAAGTAATCAATCCTGGTTCATTCCGTGCATCATTTACAATCCTCTCATAATATTTTTTATCATTTAACTGAGAATTTATCCACCTTGTTTACTCTTATCCTCAAATAGTTTTTGCCTGAATAAACTTTGGTAACTGATAGAAAAAAGGGCGAAAAGAAGCAAGACAAAAAAAAGTTATCAGTAACTGACTTACGTTTTAATCTAGTTTATGTGTTCATTGTTTCGAAATAGAAGGGTCAAAATAAATGAAAGTGTTTTCCGACTTCCTGTACACTGATTTGGTCCCTAGTAATCACAAAAAGTCAATATTAAGGGATTTTTGATTTACCCTAACCAGCTCGGGGTGATCCTGGATCAGAATATTTAAAGTTAGTAAGTGTATCTTGCGTATATTCTTAGTTTTAGTCAGATACACACACAGAGACAGATAGTACAACTTCTGTGTATATACTAGTTTACTATTTATCACTTTTACTGTTTTATTGTACTTACACATTATTCTGTGTTGCTATTTAAACCTCGAATTTTAATTGTCTCTTCTTCATTAAAAAATAAATCCCCAGTTGAATTGTTAATTTCTATTAAAGTTTTATAAGTGTGTATTGTTTTGATTTTTTTGATAGCTTTATTTTGTCTATGGACGCAACTCTTATCGACAGTGCAATATATTTTTTGTTTAACTCTTGTACTCCACCACTGATTTAATCTGACAAGTCCATCTGCCGAAAACACACGTCCACCAAGCTGGATCCCATGGCCTCACCGTCACCTGGCAAGGTAGCTTCCGGGTGCTATATTCTGAGAGATGGCAGCCTGTGATTTTGTCCGGCACGGCTTATTTTTCGGCATTAGCAGTTGACCCCTAAATCTAGAGGCCGGTTCCATATCCGTAACTTATGGAGCCGGTAATTTGAGTTGAAAACTCTATGGACACCTTTCTCAGATTCAGCCACGATCAGAAAGTAAAGATCCAGAGTTGATGGTTAGTGTTTGAGGGTTAAGGATGAAATCGTTACCGATGTATATCAGTGGTGAGACCGCAGAGAACTTGCACCAAGCGACTAGCAGGGAACACACAACGAAACCATGAAGATGTATCCGATGAGATGAAGGGTAAAGCGATATAGCGTGTGAGAGTCAGCGGTTCCGTTATGCGACTGGATAATTATTAGTAACCGCTTTCACTTTTACACTTGATTAAATACTACCAAATATATGCTCTTTCCGGTCGAATATATTTGACAGCCTGGGAAGATATTATGGGGAATTAACATATACTACACAGAGCCCAAGGGGAGATAATGACTGAGAAGATAGTATCATAACGAACACCAAGGAGATGTTAATGCCTAGGAGGATGATATCATGACAACAAAACAGAGAGTACACTCCCTAACCCCAAACGGAGAAGATAATTATAGAATAATGGTACCATGAGAACCGAACATATACTATACTGTACCCCCAAAAGAGAAGGTATTACCTGGGAGGATCGCCTCATAGAAAGAGAATTTCATGCCTGTGAGTATAGTATCATAGTAACAGAACAGATACTTCACTATCCCCACCCCTACTCACAAAAAAGGAGAAGCTAGTACCTGGGAAGATGGTCTCATGACAACAGAACAGATACTACATTACCCCCTCCCCCAATGGAGGATCTAAAACCTGGGAGCAGTACCGCAACCTCCCCCAAAAAGCAGGAGATACACTTGGGAGGGCGTTCTAATAACAGAAGCAATACGACTTTACCAACACCCATTAAAAAATACAACAATAATAGATTAAATAAGATTTTATTTCATTCATTTAAAATGGTTTAGCCATAAAAAAAACATCATATTTATTGTTCCTTGAACTTTTGGCAAAGATCAAAGTGGAGTATCTATACTCGGGATGACAGCGGTATCAGACGTGTTACTATTGGCAAAAATATTGCATATGTATAAGAAAATATGGCAATGCAAAATTCCAACTGTATATTACAAAATATTAATTTATTAGACGCTGTTCATAAAATAAGTATGCAAATTAAGAAGACCTAAATGTGTTTTGGGTGGTTGCAGTGTATTATACATACGGTATTACAAATATTATGCTGTGTCATAGAATTAAATAAGCACAACCTGTGTTAATGTTAACCATGGTTAGTATAGATAGAAAGAATTTCGCATATATTCAGTTAGATAGTTATTTGGAATTACTGGCTTTATTTTCACGTTTTAACCTATCATTTTTGTGACGCCTAAACTATCATGAATCAAATTGTAGATTCATTTTAAATTTCTTTTTTAATTCTTTAATTTTATCTTATTTCACTTTTAAACCATGATTTCATTTACATTATTGTAATTATTAAAGAGAGAAAGAAGACGTCTAAAACCTAAAAGTTTAAAAACGTATCAATCGGTATAGAAAGAAAAAAGGCAAACAAAAACTTTCCATTACAGAAATAGAATATATATTTTGTTTCCGAATACATTTGAGACATTAGGGGTGTCTGGCTCACTATTTGCTCTTTCCCTAAACACTTGAAATGGTTTCCGTGTTTACTGTTGTTACAGAAGAAGAATATATATATATATATATATATATATATATATATATATATATATATATATATATAATCCAGGTAAAATACCCACAGGGTAGTAATCCAAAGAATTTCAACCGGGTTTATAAAAAGTTCTCAATATCAAATAGAGCTTTTATACATGATTAATTTTATTTACAGAGACATGTACAAAATCTGCGACACTGGCATGTTGATGTTATCGATCAACAGCTATTATAACTGAGATCTCATCACGCAGAGTTAGCATCCGATCTTAATCTTAAATCATTCTTTCCAAATATGCTCTAAGGTTAAGATCGGATTCTAACTCTGCCTGATGAGATCTCATTTATAATAGCTGTTTATCGATAACATCGACATGCCAGTGTCGCAGAGTTTGTATATGTCTGTGTAAATAAAAATAATCATATATATATATATATATATATATATAAATTTGAAAACTTGTCCGTTTTGAAATAAAGTTTACTAACTGAACGAAAATGGTCGTATCTTGACGGCCGAAATATCTCGGTAGAACTTTACAACATGAGTTTTTGAGTTTATTTTAGTTAGTAGTTGCATTGCTTATTCTTTATTCCATTTTTATTTTTACATATATATATATATATATATATATAATACACATTTATCTTTATTATAGAAGAAACAATTATGAATATTCTTATTGATTTATATGATAATTATTAAATTCGTGCCAGAAATCAATTTCAAAAATCGTTTAATATGTTGTCGGTAAAACAGCCAAGCGTTATGTATGTTGTAATGATTCTATGTTTGCAGCGTCACTCTTCGAGTCATAAGGATAATTCGAATTATTCCAGAAACAGAACGTTAAGCTTGTGGCAGATGTTCCCTGTCTGGCGAGCCATACTAATTATAGAAGTCTTGCGATATCAATCTGAATCTGGCCTTACTTTACGACGCTTTCCCTGGCGCCATTTTTTTTTAGCTTTCGTATTCGTTGCTATTTCACGATTTTTTTTATATGTTGTCCACTCATTATTGTTAGCCTTTTCTTATTTGTCGATTTCATGATGAACTTCATCACTTCAGTCTTTCATGTCGTGCATTGTTGGAATGTTTTAATAACATAATGTATTTTATATTTATCATACCTAAATCGGAATGTGTGCATGCATGAAAAAAAGTGAATAATATACAATTCAGTTATCAATCATAAGTATAAATAGACTTACTCTTCGATTTCTGTTTATACACACATACACACACACACACATACACACACACAACGGAATTTTCTCTTTTCGTTATTTTTTTTAATCATTGTTTCGACTAGGCAAAAACGTTTTCCGGTCTCCGGTAGTAATTTATGGAGTAAGGATCCGAGAGGTCTTTTACCGGCCATCTGAGACGCATTGCAATCAGAGACCCGAAAACTTGTTAGCCGAATAACGAAAATTTTAAATTCCATCGTCTTTAATCAGACATGTATCGATTCTATTTTTCTGTCTACACACACACACACACACACACACACACATATATATATATATATATATATATATATATATATATATATATATATGAGGAGAAAATATACGATATATCATTAAATAAAATGCTGTGGAGACAGGGTGTATGAAAAAGAAAAAAGGAAAACCAAATTAAACACACGACTAAATCATCAAATCGAGAGATTTGTTAGTTTCGTTCTGATCAACCAACGTTTTCAGAAAATAAAGTTCACATCTTCACGTTGTCTGTTAATCCGGTAAATCTTACATTTTATGATTTATTCCTGTGTTTTATTTGTTTCTCTTTTCATTTTTTTCATACATATGTAGATATAATACATATATATATATTTTATATATATATATATATATACACATGGTGAGCAAAAAGTAGGTGGACAGTAAAAAACATTTTTTTGTCGAAGCGTAAGAGGCAGACTTCAAAGCTGTGTAAATCAAGAAGAAAAACAGTTTGAACACTTGCGTTGATAAATAACATTTAATTTTCTTTAATATAATTGGTTTATTACATGTAATTGTGCGTAAATGATCTCTAAATAAATGTGTTTTACTGTCCACCTACCTTTGGCTCACCCTGTATATATATATATATATATATATATATATATATATATATATATATATATATATATATATATATATATATATATATGTATATGTATATATATATATATGTATATATATATATGTATATATATGGGAGGAGAAGGATGAAGGTAATCCGACGTGATGGGAAAATGAAAAAGGAAAACCAAAAAATGGATGTTTTTTATGTGTACATAAAAGTTTCGTCTTTATTTATAAGACTTCATCAGGATGATAAAATAGAGAAAAAATGTCATGCAAGTACAGATACATGTAGGGTAGACATATTGGGAGGAAAAATAAAATGAAATAATGGCTCATCCCCCACCTCTTTCTCTTACCACCAGCCACAGTAGTCCTTGCTCACCCCATCCTTCCATTTTTCCCCACTCATTTTCTTCAACATTCATTTCTATTTCTCCAACATGTACGGACGTCCACCCAGTAGGGGCCATTATTTCATTTTATTTTTCCTCCCAATATGTCTACCCTACATGTATCTGTACTTGCATGACATTTTTTCTCTATTGTATCATCCTGATGAAGTCTTATAAATAAAGACGAAACGTTGATGTACTCATAAAAAACATTCATTTTTTGGTTTTCCTTTTTCATTTTCCGATATATATATATATATATATATATATATATATATATATATATATATATATATATATATATATATATATATATATATATAATGTTTTATTGGGCATTTCTGTTTTCATTTTATTTGAGGCTATATCCTTTGATGTTGGCATTTCGAGTCTCTCGCGTGGTGGTTAAGGGTAGTATTTGTGGACTTTTATCTCTTAGTAAAATAATAACTAAATACTATCTACATTAGGTTATGGGGACGGTGTCATTTTGCTTCATACTACGAGAAGGCCATACATGTAATGACAGTTTTGTAATTCAACTCCCCGAAACTGTTATATAAAAAATAGGCCACCCACCCCCACCCAATTTCGGCCTCGTGCCACATTTGATATCATAAAGAAAATTTACTATCATGTAACCATTTTGTAAAAATTCAAATATCCATAAAATCCGCTTTTTCTATTTCACGATTCAAAGTGAGGTCCCCTGTTTATGTTTCAGTATTGATGTAGTTGATTTATCCTATTTATTTTCATTTAAAATATCCAAATCGCGTTACGGAAATAAGTACTCAGTATGTGCGCACGTATCACAATTTTATTACACAAACTCTTTATGAATATAACCCAAACATCATTCTATTTTATTAACGAGAATGTTTCCTTATATATATATATATATATATATATATATATATATATATATTGGAGTCAATATGAAATTAAAACTTAAGACAAAATGTAAAATGAGTTGTGGAAATGTGGACAAACAAGTTAACATGCTAGTAAAGATTAAGACATAAACGCATAATTAAAGCTGCACTAATATATTCCGGTCGATGGGTTCGACCATATTCATATGGTGATGTTGCCAGTAAAGCCTGTGTGTCCTTATTTTTACTAGCAGACTACCTTGCACTGATACAAGCTTGTGTCAACTATCTGAGATTTTGTTAGAAATATTCAAAAGTTAAGTGGTCAAAGATGGAGGATTGTTTTCAGGCGTAGCGGATGTTTTCACTCTCCGATTTCTATTTTACAATAGAATAAACTTTTGTTTGCTTCGTTAAGATTTTAAATTGTCTCTCTGGTTAAAAGCTTTTGTTGTTTCGTTCTCAATCTTTTTATATTCATCTTCGATTGAGATGTCATTTCAATTAAGGCTGGCTGTATTTTATCTTTTTGTGTCGTTCAGTACTTTCGTCTCTCGCTTTATTTTCCAACTTTTATCTGATGGCCTTTTGGTTGTATGGTCTCTTATTCCTTGGTGCGTTTATATTTCTTCATAATTTTATTTCTTCTTCCCCGTTTTTACTATAATACTCATCATGTTTTTCTTTATTGTTTTCACGTAAGAGTGTTCATGTTTTATATTCTATAATATCTCGATAAATCCAATAATGATTTTTATTTTGCGTCCATCCTATAAGATAATGCTGAAAGTTACTTTAATAATAAATACTGATAGCTTTTACTCTCAGCGTTGTCTATCATTTTAGAGAAATGTGTGTGTGATCGGTTTAATTGAAACCGAGACGGCTTCAGCATTACAAGATGGCGGCTGAATCTCTCTACGTGGTCACATGAACATGAAGAGTGATAGTGATATTTAGTGAAAGGGTATGAAATAAACTTTGTTTGAAGTCTTATAGTTGTAAAACTCATTTTAAAAAAGCAATGGTATCAATGTCATTCATAAAAAAAACGTATCTCACATCTTAGAAAACTACAAGCGCTGACATGAACGGAACATCCCATCTCCACAAACTGTGGGTCGCAGTGTCGCGAATAAGAAGCCCTTATTTTCTCCCCCCCCATGAGAACAGAATTAGGCACAAGGTTGTTGTTTATGTGAGGCAATCCAACTCTCCTCAAAATTAAAATTGTCCCAGTCAAAAAAGACGTTTTCTTCGGCGTCTAAGGATTGAAAATATAAAGTGCAACATCAAACAGATATAACGCTTTGCTCTAAACCAGAATGATTTTCGACCCTCTCCCTCACACGTTCAAATATCGAGACCTTTAAAAGTGTATTTCATTAAAAAGTTGTTTTATTCGTAATTCTAATTGATTAAAAACCATGACTTCCCAGCAAATTGATTTTTCACTACGCCTATCTATTTCGACCGCTAATGACGAGTCAACATTTGCAATGGCTAATAACGACACGAACCCAAAATAAATTTAGTGTTGTGTATGAACATTTATGGGAATCTGGTAAAAATCAAATTATTTAAATTCCAAAAAACTAGCTACATCGGTTTTCTATTCATGACCCCCCCCCCCCAGTTCCCGAGCCTGATTCACGTTCCCATTTTTATCTGCTACGTCTCTGTGTACTGCTGAAAGGATGATTCTGGCGTGCCACTGAGTTCTTCTGGGATGTTCTCCACATGTGTATGGCTTACATGTATCCTTTGTATGTTTCCTGTGATCTTGGTGATGAGGAAAAGTCACACGGAGCAAGATCAGGTAAATACAGAGGTTGTTCCAGAACGGTGATCATAATTTGTCTCAGTATTCATAGCTAAATTACCTGAAAAGCGAAGCATGGGCAAACTAAAGTGACTGCTGAACGCTAGAATAACAGTTATATACTCATTATAAATGACAAAACAACATCCCTTGTTTCACCCATAACTCACGCAGCATATATATATATATATATATATATATATATATATATATATATATATATATATTATTATATATATATATATTATATATTATTATACTATACTATTCTTACTAAGCTCTATTCCAAAACGAACCAGATTTATCTCGAGAAATTCATAACAATATTTTCGATTTGACTTTATCTTAAGAAATTTAACAAAACGATACTTTATCAGTGCGTTTTAGAATCTAACTCTTTTTCTCATTGTACCTTACGCGGATCTCCAAATATATAAACGCATACGAACATTTCACAATTCTCTTTGTAACATACGTGTACTTATTTCTTTTTAAAAATATACATAGTGTTAAAAATAACAATTCATATTTTAAATACGAATCTCAATTCACTCATATGAACGCAGGAATAAATGAAAAAATGTACCTTTGAGCAACTACTCAAATGATTTCATTTAACGAAAGTGTTCTAAAGGTAAATAAACAAACGTGTTTTAAAAAGTAACAAATTAATGTTAATTTAATCAAAAAGCGAATAATTACTTTTTCCACAAAATTGTTTAAAAGAGAAAGAAAAAGAATAAAAGAATAAATAGGACTATTTCTCATTAGGAGAAAGTTGATTTTCAAGTGTAATTAAAACATGTACTGCTGACTTGTCTGCCCCCCCCTCCTCTGCTGCCACAACTACTTGAATGAGTAATGCATTAGTTGTCTACACCTGTGATCGCTACTACTTGATTTAGTAAAGTATAAGTTGTCTCCCCTACGATGACTACTACTTTAATAAGTAATGCATGAGTGTTCTTCTAGTGTGATCACTCTGACTTGACTGAATAAACCATTAATTGTCTCCCCCTGCGGTCACTACTACTTGACTTATGTAAAACAACATACATAAAACATTTTGTGGATTTTGCAGAATAAATAATGAGTATAATTTTAGTTATTTGTGAAAATATGAATTTAGGGGAGCCTTTAAATAGGTTTCTATGGGCAAACATGCATGTTCCAGCATGAAACAGTACTGCTGATATTTAGTATGATGTTCTTTGGCGAACATATTAATACACACAGCAACATAAACTAACATCTTGACTTGGCCTTTTGGCTACGATCAAAGTGTAGTATCTGTTCCGATGGATACTGAACGCCTGTCCTGTGCAGTTCTAGGTGGTCCACCCTCCCAGGCTGTGCCTCCCCTCTTTGAGGAGGAGTAAGTTTATTGCTTACTGTCTGAGGCGCCCCTACCGGGGAATGCCGACGGGGCTGCCCAGGCAATTTTTAAATGGCCAGAGTGCTCACCTCTCGAGCGCTGGCTTTTCAAACCCCACTTTCTCGACCCGATCTTGGGTCACATCTTACTTGTGGGAGTAAGATAAAACTGGCCTTGTGCCTAACTCCTGGGGAGGAGTAAATAAAACATCTTGTGTCACTACAAATTACGAGAATTCATTTTTGTATACAACGATTTATAATGAAGGGGTATGTTGTTTGTTTAAAGCATTGTTTAGCGTGTATATAAAAGGATATTCACTGCAGAATGGTAATGGATAGAAACTGACGGGAGAAAATTAAGACTAATAAGGGTGCAATGAGTTATGTAGTTTCACCTATTTTATTAATACAGTATATATATATATATATATATATATATATATATATATATATTGTATTAATAAAACAGGTGAAACTACATAACTCATTCCACCCTTATATGTGGTTTTAATTTCTACGTTTATTTTTATTTATTTTTATACTATTTTAATTTCAATTATTTCTTTTTTATTTTAATCTTAATTTTTATTTTGCATTTTACTAGTTTATTCTTTATTTTTTTATATTTTTATTTTTATTTTATTTGTTTATCTTTTTTTTATATTTTTATGTATTTTATTTTTATTCTCATTTTTATAATGTTTATTTAATTTTATTATTTTATTTTTCTATATTTTATTTTATATTTTATATTTGTAACTTATTCTTTTTCTAATATTTTTCTCTATGTCTCTTTCTGTCAATAGATGTTTCTCAACGAGGAGCTTTTTAATTTTTTCTTCCATTTTCCGTATAACGTGGTGCTAAAGGCGCTGATGAAGACGTTTCGAATTAGCTTTATTGCATCATAAAATAAAATAAAGGATTTCCAATATGTTTTGGAAACGATCGTACGCCATAATAGACTTGATGTTCTAATTCTTGGAAAAATTGTAATGTCTTAATTAATTGAATCTTATATATATATATATATATATATATATATATATATATATATATATATATATATATATATATATATATATATATCATACAAACATTACATTATATTATAATCTTACTTGCGTCAGTATAGTATGATGGAAGTTCCGTATAATATGATATTTCCGGACAATTTCCCTTTGTCATATCTGTGTGCAGCCTTAGTTCAAACGTGCATATGAATAACTCCGCCTTTATATGCACGTTTGAGCTAAGGCTGGACACACATCTGACGAAGGGAACTTCTTCCCGAAATATCGTATAATACGGAACTTCCATTATACGTTACTGACGCAAGTACAATTATAATCTAATGTATAAAAATAATATATATATATATTGTATTAATAAAAAAGGTGAATATACATAACTCATTTCACTGATAAGTCTTAATTTGCTTCAGTTTGTGTCTAGCCGTTACACACTCGCATTGAATTGCCGTCATAAAGATTTATATATTTTTTAAGCATCGCAAAAAAACCCTAAATTGACGTTTCCTGTACAAACAATATGTATACCTTAGTCAGTTGCCGGTGTTTGTTTGTTGAGCGAGTCTGACTTCTGTACTGAACCCACGAAGATGGTGTGTCAGTATTTTCTGGTCTACATAATGTGCCACTCGTTTGTCGCAGCTATTCATTAGTCATGCAAGATTGAAGGTTCCCCCCTCACACCGATAGCAGCAAGGTTCGACGCTGGCATACGGAGTCTGATAAGGTTTAGCCCAAAACACACAAAAAGATGGAGGCAGCATATGCACCGGAACAGTGCTGTTATTCTAAATTCTTGGATTTGGGTGTCCGTGTCTTACACGTACCTACTTGTCACAGGCAGAAGCAGAAGCAACCAGATGGCAACTCCTGAATGTTTACAAGAGCATTGTTAGTTGGGTGACGGCCATAAGGTCCGAAAACACACCCATGCACACACAAGTATATATAGTTTCATTCAGATATAGAAGTAAGAGTGTAGTTTCGTCTTTAGACACAGCAAATTTCCATTAGTAATATATATAATGGGCAAGAAATATATATATATATATATATATATATAAATATAATATATATATATATATATATATATATATATATATATATAGAGAGAGAGAGAGAGAGAGAGAGAGACAAGAGGCATGAATAACTATTAATTTTTCCAAGTTTACTTATTTACAAATGTTTTAGCTAGGAAAGTTATTTACCTACATTTATAGTAGTAACTAAGTAAGTCTGTGTGACAACAAGTCTTCTCAGTGTTTCAACACTACCCGTCTTTTTCGATAACTGTTTCAAATCATTTTGCGTTTGCGCAACAGTTATATACAATTGATTTATCGGTGGCAACAAGCGTTAGACTTATCTTGATTTTCAGTGGCAATAACCCCCCCCCCACCTCCCCGTCTAAGATTCCAGAACTATCCGCACAATTCTAGTGGATGTGGTTTAGCTGCTAACGTTCCCCGTTTCTTCAATCGTCACTGACCCTTTATAATCAATTTGTGAGCCGAGACTGGTGTCACCACGTGTGTTTGTGTGTTCTTAGTAGGAAAGGTGTCAGTGCATCGGGGCTTCTTGCAGTTTCAGTAGCTTAAGGTTCTTTGGGTTATCTAGGTTAGATTTCTACTGTGTTCGTCATTGCCGTGTATTGCATGCTCTCTCCTTTCCACTTAATCCCAATTTCACATACTCTTTTTTCCAAGGTTTTCGGAACTGGTCCAAATGCTCCTGCAAACATTGGTATTACAACGCTTTTCTTTATCTTGTTATTTTTTTATAAACATTTTTTTAGCAAAATATGCTCACTCCAGTTGAATATATTTACTAGTATCTATGATATATATATTTATATATATTTAATAGTATTCTATTTTTAGCAAAATATGCTCACTCCAGTTGAATATATTTACTAGTATCTATGACATATATATTTATATATATTTAATAGTATTCTATTTTTAGCAAAATATGCTCACTCCAGTTGAATATATTTACTAGTATCTATGACATATATATTTATATATATTTAATAGTATTCTATTTTTAGCAAAATATGCTCACTCCAGTTGAATATATTTACTAGTATCTATGACATATATATTTATATATATTTAATAGTATTCTATTTTTAGCAAAATATGCTCACTCCAGTTGAATATATTTACTAGTATCTATGACATATATATTTATATATATTTAATAGTATTCTATTTTTAGCAAAATATGCTCACTCCAGTCGAATATATTTACTAGTATCTGTGACATATATATTTATATATATTTAATAGTATTCTATTTTTAGCAAAATATGCTCACTCCAGTTGAATATATTTACTAGTATCTATGACATATATATTTATATATATTTAATAGTATTCTATTTTTAGCAAAATTTGCTCACTCCAGTCGAATATATTTACTAGTATCTATGACAAATTAACCTATACTAAACGGCTCTCACAAATATTGAGTTAATGCCCGGTAGGATGCTATAATGATTAATTAACATATATTACACTAACTCCCAAAGGAAGAGGATAATACCCGAGATTATGATCTTGGGATAACAGAACAGATACTACCTTATCTCTTTAAAGGAGGAGGTAATACCTGGGAGGATGATCTCATGACAAGAGAAATATACTATACATATAATGTGTTTAGCATTGTAAGATAGTACACTAAACTGAATTGAGCATTAAAAGATAATAATGTTTTTTTTTATAACATAGTTCACCCCAAACAAAGCAGGCCGCCATTGTAGACGTAAGGGGCTACTGAGAAAAAAGAAAAGGAGAGAAGGTGGGGGTGGGGTCAACCTAAATTGGGATCTGCGCAGGGAGATGTCTGTTTACATTAGTTTTAAATTTTTGCATGCATGTACTGTCGGAGAAACAGGGGGCAGGGAGGAAGTTCCAGAGAGCAGCAGCACGAGGAAAGAAGCACTAGGAAAGAAACTATTTGAGTAGACGGCTCTCTGACATCTGGGGACCTCCACAGTGAATGAATGAGATTTAGTTGATTGTCTAGTTGGTCTAGTGAATTTTCTGATTCAGATATAGAAGTCTTCAGACACAGCAGATTTCCATTAGTAATATATATAATGCGCAAGAAAGGTCCGGATTTGAATGAGAAACCTTATGATCTCATGCGCCAAAGTGACATGAATTGTAATACATGAGGTACATCCGGCGTTTCCCGAGAATCAATAAAGATACCGGTGCATTATTGAAACGCTTATTAACAGATCTATTCTTACTATAATAAATTGTCTTTAAACTATGGTTTCGGCTTCAGACTGACATATACCAAATCTCCATTAGTAATTTATTATTATTATTATTATTATTATTATTATTATTATTATTATTATTATTAGTCGTAGTAGTACTTTTAATGGTGTTACTATTACCGTCATAATCAACTTCATCATCATCTTATCATACGCCAAATGTGGATTATACGATCATTTTCTCAATCTACTTCTTTGTTCAACGAGTTTTATTTTTAAACGTTCTTTTATGAACCCCTACTTTCGAGGCGCATCCTGTGCTGATTCTCGCAGAGCTGGTTTCGCGAAGGCACTTTAAAAGCGCCATTAAAATAGACGCATCCATTCACGAGTAATTGTGCATTAAAAGCCCGCCATTTTTCTTTTAATTTCATTCTTTTGTTAGAAACACAATTGCCACAGTCGCCATGACTTACAAAAATACGAGACATTTTTTTGCAACAAATGGAAAACATTTAATGCAATAATCTTAGAAATTATGATTTAAAAATATAAAAAGAACGGAATGTTACTTCCGATCCATGCTGCTCGTTTACGTAAAACGAAATAAAAAGCAAGTGCCAAGAATTATATATATATATATATATATATATATATATATATATATATATATATATATATATATGTGTGTGTGTGTGTGTGCGTGTGGTGTAAAATGTATTAATTTGTGGGAATTGCGTTTGTATGCGTAAGAGTTTTAATGTGTGTATCAACATAATTTAAATGCTTTTCATAAAAAAACATACGTGTATATACAAGTACTCAATGAGATATAGACATATGCACGCAACAATGCACACACACACACATATATATGTATAAATGTATATGCATGTGTTATCATGTATCTCTTTGTGTGTATATATATATATATATGTATGTATATATATGTATATAATTGACACTATACATTTGTTTGACGATACATCAATAACTTTGGTTTCACAGAACCACTTGAAAGTCATCACATAGTGTTAAAGATAATAAATGTTAACGATTCTTCAGTGGTAATGTGATTGTGTAACTCACTAATGTGTGTTTATGTATTAAATAGTAGGTTACACTATCACAGCTGCGACTGAAGAACAGGTTACATTCTGTATCTTTCGTTCTGCAGTCAGAGTTGCCAGTGTTTTCGTGAAACTGAAAATATCGATGGTAGATAAAACTAATTTACATTGTCAATTGAAATGAAAATATGTATGTTCTTGCAAAAGTAATTGAGCACTCTGGTTATTTCTACTATGACACTAAATAACATTATTGGTGCGAGCTGACGATTATCAACTAGATGCCTTGAGGTTCCATCCCTGGCTTGGGTAAGGTACTACTCTAGCCGCACTAAAGTGCTATGATACTGCGTAACAGTATGTCACTTAATGACTATACAAGCCCCCATTTCTCACATATTCTATATTTGTTTTCCTAATGTCGTTAAACAAGATCGCCTGCTAATACTTAGCGTAAATCAGAGCTCTTTGCGAATTAACAAATAGAACACTGTAAAGTAGCAGTCAATGTTTATATCAAAACATTAATGATATCATTTACCTGCGCCTATCCAGTGGATCATTGGTGAGAGTTGCCAACTATCAACTAGATCGGTACCAATGATTACCGCTGATCTCTCGTACAAAGGAGATGAGATAAACACCCGGTGGGCGACATACGAAGACGTCCACATGCAGATTGGTTCGCTGTGTAAGTGTTCTTCATGTCGCTAGACAAGACACTACTTCAATCGGAGATCGAACCAACTGTGTTGACAACAGATGGATCTCTTACTCATGTATGCTCTTAACACAAACTTACTACACTCAGGTGAAGTAGATGCATTTAGCATTTTTGCAGCAAGCGAAACGTCTATATGCTGATTTTTGGGGGCGAAGAGAGATAGCTACTAACTCGTGTGTTTCTAGTATGATGGATTAATGGCCAATTTACGCAATTGCTTCTCTCTTGACAGCCTACATGTGCATATGGATGAGTTTAGCGTACCGTGTACCTTTCCCAGCACCATGTTGATAAGAAATGAATAGTGCTAATAAATTTCACAATATCTATAAACGACAAGCGTCACATGGTTGTTCGGAGTTCTTCCCTTTTTTCGTTCCGTATAGCAACGGTGGATTGCTTTATCTCAACTAATAGATGCATGTTGAACTATTTTGTAACGATACATATTGCGTCATAACTCTATTATATGACATCTTATAGAGTGGCAGGATTGTTGTATTACGTATTATAGAGTTATATACGTACTATTTCATTACCGCATATACAGATAAAGGTAACTATTCTTTTATAATATATAATGCAAGACGTACTAGTTTATTACGTTTCATAGATGTGCATTAGTATTTTTTATTATGGAGTCAAAAGCTAACTGTTGGTATTCTTTTTAAATATATAAAGCCACATGATATTTTTATATTACGTAGTGTACAAGTATATAATTATCATGCGTCAAGAAGTAAAGGTTACTATTTTTTAATATACAGAGCACTGGGTACTGTTCTATTAGGGATAACAAGATACTATTCATTATGTGCTATTCTATTTTAACGTCTTGAGCTAACTTGTTTTGCTTTATTACTGCTAATAAGTGAGCATGGAACATGTTATCATGACACACTAAGCAATATAGTAACATGGTATTATTCTTCGGTAGATTATAGAGCAACAGGTTACTATTCTTTCATGGCCTATAGGCAACGAGGATGCGATTCTATAACGGCCTATTGAACAAGCGTGTATTGTTCTATTACGGCTAATAGTATTAGTATTATAGCGACTGAACTGTAGCCGGCCTAATGTTTTTCGATTTCTTTCCTAACATATTGAACATTCGCCGAAGGCGCTTGACGAACGAACAGCCAGCGTTAGCTCTCACTCCTCCCCATCTCCATCCTCCCCGTCTGCATATTAGTTATCGTGTGTGTGTTTTCTGTTGGTACTACCTCGCAATAAATATAGGGTTAGTGTGTGAGACGTGGGAAGAGGAAGAGTTGCTGCGTTTGTGGGTGCTACTGTGGAGTAGTGTTTGTTCTCAAGGGAGGGGGTGATGGGATAGCGGTTGGGGGTTCAGTGTGGAGGAATGTTTGGGTTATGCAGATGAACCCCCTCTTCCTTCTCCTCCTGTTATTCCTTACTCGGTGCGTGCGTCGGTGTTGATGGAGGAAGGGGGCATGGGCGCCGTCTCTTCCTGGCGCAGAAGACAGATGAGCTCACTGCATTCGGCAAAGAGAACACACGCATTTTTTTCTGTGGCATGCTGGGTGCGCGCTGCAGTTTCGCTTGCATGTATGTGAGCAGATTATATATATATATATATATATATATATATATATATATATATATATATATATATATATGTATTTATATATATATTTATATATAGATAGATATTCGACATGTAATATGCAAACAGGTTGGATAATTTCCAGAGGCAAGTCTTTGGATAGGGTTTTTGTTTTTCCGGCGCAGAGAAAATAGAAGAATTTTTTTTTGTTCGGAAAAATCTGGAACTAATTTTTAAGATGTGTCTATCTAATTTGCGCGTTTAGCAATGAAATTCCTATTTTATATGACAGTCTGACAAACTTACGAACGGGCAGAGTCTCTTGTTGTTATGAGAGGACGTATTTAAAAATGGTATTTCAAACTTTAGCTTTACATACAGAGAGACGGACCGACATCTTCTTATAGATTTTGAGCCTGGCCAGTACTCAAATGGGTTATCATTTGGGAAAGCCAAGTGCGGTGTGTAACATTAATATCTTCAACATTAATCTACAAATCAACCGTTTACAAAACATGTACGGACTCGCCATAGAATGACCCAATGACGTTTGTCATGCCGTAAAACCCCAAAACTAATTCCTTTCATTCATTAAGTGCGTCCAAGGAATCACGTGTAGACATAATAATTTGCTGCGGTTAATATTTAATACATTTGCCATTAAAAATTGATAGGCTGTTAGTCTGTTGGACGGCATATCAACCGTTTTTGTTCCATTCAGTATCGAATAAGTAATACACAGAATCAGCAATTACATTTATATGATTAAGTTGAATACTAGTCACTGTTTGAGCCCTATGCGGGTTCAACTCATACGTTCTTATATTTTCCAAACAGACTTAATTGATAATTGAACGCAATAGACCCAATACGAGTTGAACCCCGCATAGCAGATCGTCCGCAATGACATTACTTACACCACGTACTAAAGATAGAATGAATAGTAAGATAACTTGTTTACTAATTCATATTCTAGTGAAAATAGATTGCTCATATTAGTAAATAGAACCGTAAACATAATATATACTACTAATACTTATTATATATATATATATATATATATATATATATATATATATATATACACTTACTATCCACATACACATGTGTTTCATCCTTTTCCGGAACTCCTTAGTGTAGAGGATGACTGTTCTTGCTGCTCGAACGATTCGAACCCCAGAACCAAGTGTAAACCTCTATAAATGCGGCCAACCCAACATCCATGGGAAATTGGAAAATTAAAATCTATTTTTGTCTATACAAGCAGACATATTTTAGTAGGCTATCATCAGTGTTCAACAATCCAGTTTGACGGAACTTTGCATTGCGCGTTAATTGACAGCCTATTTTTCATTCTCTTATATATATATATATATATATATATATATATATATATATATATATATATATGTAAATCATGTTGCATTCCAAGGGGAAATCTTCATTGACATGTGGATATTTTACTACCACTATGCCCTACTCGCGTATTCAGTAAATAATAAAAAAATATATGTCTAAAACATCATATTGCTAAATAATACCATACGCGTTTATACATGAAATAGTAAAACTATATACACACACACACACACACACACACACATATATATATATATATATATATATATATATATATATATATATATATATATATATATATATATATATGAGAGAGAGAGTATACAAATATGGGCTGTTGTGTCATCCATTTGAATCAGGGAAATTTGAGTTTGATAAGCCAGTTGAATATAAATAATATCAAAAGATGTAATCGGAAATTAGCCACTATTTCTCGTTATATATTTATATATACGTATATATACGCACACATATGTATATATATTTGATATACTCTTTTTGTTTTAGTATTACTGTGTGGATATAGAACCCTATTATCCATAATGCACAATTTGAATCTTTTTTTCAATTCCTGTTTTAATTGTGAGTTTCCTTCCCTTCCCCTCTTTCGCTCTCTCTTTCTCTCTCTCTCTCTCTCTCTCTCTCTATCTCTCTCTCTTTTTATATATATATATATATATATATATATATATATATATATATATATATATATATATATATATATATATATATAATATTCCGTTAAAATTATTTGAAAAATTTTAATAAATTATTCATACAAAATTTGATAATGTTTTCGAATTAACACCCAGCCTTTACAGGAATTGATGCTATTATTGACGAAAAGGAGAGCTATAATAGTTATATTTGCTGTTTCACAAGAATCAATTTGAAACAAAATATCACTTCATGATTTCAATTATGATGACAACGAATTTTTCAGAACTACGAAGCTAACATTATGTTTTAATAAAGGATGACAATACAAAATAAAGCTCAAGTTAGACCGTCAAAGCGGTTTCAACACAGGGTAGATATCTTATTCACGCCTGTTATAAAAAGGTATTATAGCAGAGTTGAAAGTGTCCATTGCGTTTTCTTTCGGCACTCTCGCTTCCCTTATTTTGTCAGTTAGTCCTCACGTGCCATGAGCAACGTTATTACAAAGGGGTAATAATTGCTGTTTTCTAGGTCAGAATCGATCGATATAACACTTATCATTGGCAAGTTTTGTAACTTGACGTACGATTTTTTAAATTTTTTAGCATCTTACAAAAAGTGGCTTTGTGCCTTGTCTGGAGCGATTTCCATCATAATAAAGTAATCCATTGGAGTCCAGTCAGCTTGTAAGTTCTATGGATAAAGTTCCAGGGTGTAACGGTGCAAATGTCTGCGAGGTCCGTTTCAAATTAAGAACGAACTGCATTGTCCGCACAGCTTAGTAGAAAATCAGAAATGGCTGCGAGATTTTTGATTTTCAGCAGTTGTTTATGACCTTGCCTTTTTTTTTTACCAGAAACTGTTAAACCACTGTTTACTAACTCATATACAGGTTTTCAAAAAAGTTGTTATCTATATTAACATTTTAATAACATCGAAATTGTATTTCTGATAATAGCAAACAATATGAACAATATATATAAAAATGTATGTCATTCATCTGCATGTCTTATACTTGCCACACATTTCTGCAAACGTTATTCAATAAATCATTTTAATTGACCAATTGCTTGTGATTTTCTTAAATCCTCAGACTTCATTTTTTAATTAATTCCACCCAATAAAATCAACAGTTCGCTGAGAATACAAGCCATCATAATGGGCCATTTCGCGCTATCTAACGCCCAGGAAAAGATGGTTTCGTCCAAGCTGGCGTAAAACAAGATAGCGTTATAAAAGAGAAACACGTTAAAAAAAGTAAAGCAAATTTTTATTTGTATTTTGTTCTATAGTTTATCAGTTTTGTTATTATCAAAAACACAGTTTTGATGTTATAGACATTTTAAAATAGATGATGACTTTCTGAAAATTATATATATATATATATATATATATATATATATATATATATATATATATATATATATAAACTAAGTGCATTGAAAGAGATCATCTATAACAACTAATGTGCGACCATATAGATAAACTTTATATAATGGGTTTATCTTGCTACAACTGTCAGTTTTGCGGAGATGTTATTGGTATACATCCACAGCAAAGAGAAACATTTATGCAGTTGCGAATTGAGAATTATTTTTCTTTGTCATTTTAAAAAATTTATATCGTCATTATTCTAAACTATATTTTAGAAAAGTCAGGTAATTGAGATAAGTCATAAAAGAGAGAGAGAGAGAGAGAGAGAGAGAGAGAGAGAGGGGGGGGAACAATCCACTTGTAATCTCGTTGTATAACAAATACATATGATTCAAGCTACAGGAAGATCTTCAACAAAATGTTCTTCGAACAAACTCGCGAGTCGATGAAGCTTGTGTCGGATTGGCGTATCACCACTGCAATAACTGTGAATGTACCGTGCTGCTACTACGAATCAGGTACACCCGGTACTGAAATAAATTAGTATCATTGTAAAAACAAGATTCACGTATATATATATATATATATATATATATATATATATATATATATATATATATATATATATATATATATATTATATCGCGACGAACGAAAGCGCTTGAGATAGACAAAATATTCCAGCTCTCAGATCCATACTCAATCAATTGAAACCAAAGACATGAGAAAAAACTTTTAAGAAATTAAAAAAAATAAAAATCCGTTGTTTTTACTCAAACTTTCATCAATAACGATTTGCTCCCATCACTCCCCCATGTATATATATATATATATATATATATATATATATATATATATATATATAAATATATATATATATATATATATATATATATATATACAAATAAATACACATTGATCTTTATTATAGAGTTTATGATGTCTTATTTGATTATTCTCTATTAATCTACCATAACATATTAAATATATATATATATATATATATATATATATATATATATATATATATATATATATATATATACACTAGATTTAACAGATTAAACGTTGGGGCACAACCACCACAATTATTTACTCAACTTTGATGTCATTCAAAGATTCGTGAAATGTTATATATTTGTGATAAAATAATCTCGCAAAACTTAAAATAAGTGGCTTCACATCTATATTTCGTAAAGAATAAGAAAAGAAGCGAAAATTCCTTTTATTTTATAATTTGCATACGTGTTTCCGGTGTCTACGAACACACGATGTAAATTAGCTGAATTGGCGGAGAGTCCCACTTTCTGTAACTCCTCACTGAGAGATCGTAATATATTATATATTGACTGAATCAGCACACAGTGAAAGAGAGCTACAGAAATACATAGCTAGCTTAGTGATTGATACGGGACTTTCTTAGCTAATTGCAATTTCAGCTAATTAGAAAATTTGATTTTAATTATTTTCAACGATAAATTAATCCCAGAATTAAAGTGTCATGAGTATGTATTTTGTGTCATTAAACTACGATAAAGCCGTTATGAGACAACATTTTTATTTACTCAGCTTTAGTATGAACAGCAATTAGTTGAAATCCAACAACAGGTCGATTAAGTGCTGAAAACGGTGAAATACACTTATTTCATGATTTCCATGAAACCCTTTTTCAGAAATGAGTATAATTCCGCAAAATTGTATTAGATATTTGGGAGAAAAAAAAAGGGGAGAGGAATATAATAGAAACAAAGTCAAAGGAGTCAGTTTTTCTTCTGATTTCTCGAAAAATGACTTTTGCTTGCCTGATTACACTTTCAGTCAACAGATTACAGGTGTCTGCCATTTTCCATATCTCTGAGAATTCCCTCTTTTTTCTGCATCCTTTTTTATTTCCTGTGGTCGCTCCTCTTTCATCTGTTTTCGTTTTGTGCGTCGAGAAAACATCTCATGTAATTTCGTTAAATTAAAACAAAATAATCTTTTCATTCATTTCTGATAATAAAGACAAACTAATATAAAACACGAATTATTAGACGTATATAATATATATATATATATATATATATATATATTTGGTTTTGTTGAGTAGAAAGAAATCAAATAGAGTACTCGATTAGGTAATAATAAAAGCTTAACGTGAAATATTTTTTCATAATATTACGGGAACTTCAGATACACATGGTACTTTAGGTTTCAAGCTGAGAGAGCGAACGCGCGCAAAAACATATTGGGTTTTCTCGAGTTTTTATTGTGAATCGCTCACTAACTTTTCTGAGCCATATTTTAATCTTTGGGGTTTCTTATATATGAAGTCTTCTGATAGAAATTCGCTGGCATTTTGTTTTTAATGTTTCGATTTCTTCTTTTTTAGTAAGTAATTGCTGATGAAGTCCAGTAAACGGTTTATAATGAAAAAAAAATAAAAAAGTCAAGTGTGTTTCGCCTGGGTTTTCTCCCCAAGCTAAAATCTAAGCTACCCTGTTCATCTGAACTTCTGTTATATATATATATATATATATATATATATATATATATATATATATATATATATATATATATATATAAATTAGTATTGGAAAGTCTCTGGGGACGTTATTGGAGTCCCAACTGTGAATGTGAAGGTAATGGGTGTTCATTCATTAAGAACATAAAATGGAGTTTGTTTGACTTGATTTTATATTGGCCATCATAATTCTGACCTCCGTAGACGAGGAAATCAATTTCACCAACATAGCTGACACTGTCAACATGAGCTGATATTGTTGATGTAATGATCTTGACGCATGTGACATTCATGGTTGTTTAATTATTTCACTTGTGATACTTTTTGAACATGGAAACACGCGCACATTCGCTTGTGTGCTTGAGCGGTGCATATACTGACTAACATTATTCGGGTGCACGTGATCATGATAAATCCGATAGGTGTTTGACTAAGTCCAGCCGATTCCATAGGCTGTATTGGTACATTTGGTCCAAAATGCATTCGCTATCTTATGCGCTATTCTGTTATTTCATAAATATTAAGTCTTCATTTGTACGACTTCCTGCAAAGTAGCACCCTATCAGAATCTAGGGGTTTATTCAGTGTTTGTGTACAGGCCGGAAAAGTAAATGGTATTTGTATAATTTATAAAATACTGTTATTCTTTGTTAGTGTTATTAAATTATTTTGGTCCGTTCAATTATCTCATATCACAAAACACATAACAGATAACAAATGTATATTGATCTTAACCGACCTGATTTTGGTATATGATTAAAATATATAAATGTCTCATTATTTCTTTTACTATAACATTTCGGGAAATCATTATCAGAAAAACATGCGCGGTTCACACCCATGTAACTTCTTACAATATCCATGTTAATTCCAGACCTGAATTAGGCCGGTTACGATTGAAATACAATTAATGTTTGGTATCAGTTAAGCTTTGCTAATCCTTACCATTGAATGTGTTGTGAAACTTCAATGTATTGAGCTGTCAAGTCGGAAACACAATTTGATATGTCTTTATATCTTAGTATAATTTGCCTATAACAAACTCTATCTCTCTCTCTGTGTCTCCCTCTCGCTATGTTTTTCTCTCATATATATATATATATATATAAACGAACTTTTCTAAACAATAAAAGTCTATCCTTGTCAATGAAACTATAGTATGTCTCTGGAATATGTAATGTTTATATATTATATGAATAATTTTATTTTAACTCTCACAGTCTTTCGATCGGACTCTTTATTGATTTTATTTCAATATACCACGACAAACTATATATACATATTCAAATATATATATATATATATATATATATATATACATATTTAAATTCATATATATATATATACATATTTAAATATATATATATATATACATATTTAAATTCATATATATATACATATTTAAATATATATATATACATATTTAAATATATATATATACATATTTAAATACACACACATATATATATATATATATATATATATATATATATATATATATATATATATATATATACATGTGTGTGTATATATACCTTCTTTGTAATATAGCAGGAAAAATCCCAGCAGAGTGCTCGAGGAATTAAGAATTAAAGTTAAAAATTAAAAATTAAGAGCATAATATTTATTTATTTTGGTACAGAAAAATTAGTACAACATTCGTACCGTCGGTTTCAAGCACAGAAGGACTTAGCCATCCTGCTCTCTGCAGCTTCTGTTGTCATCATAACATGACAACAGAAGCTGAAGAGAGCCGGATGGCTAAGTCCTTCTGTGCTTATATATATATATATATATATATATATATATATAGTATTTTAATTTGAACTTGTTGTTTTGTATTTTGTCACTCTAATCTGTGATTTACATATGGGGAGTGATAGAGAAGAACCTTCTGATGTATTTTAAATATTCCTGATGAGTTAATACAAATTAATTATATCCAATTGCAGGCAGCATAAAAGTCTTAATTTAAAAACAATGAATAAAACAAACAAATGTATTTATTGGTCAAAATCAAATGAATGTTTATGCAAATTAGGTCCCCGTGTCTCGCCGCCTTGATCGACCTTTGACAATAGCAACTTCAATATTGAAGAAAAGGAATAAGAAGCAGACAAAGAAAACGACAAACAAGACGATCGACTAGAAGAAAAAATCTACTAGTATGGAATAACAGAAGAATTGTATGAGAAAACATACGAGTGATCACGCTGATCACTCACAGTAGGAGAAACATCGTTTGAAGAGGAAAACTAATTAGAATGAACTAAATAGAGAGACAAAGATGAGGAGGAAGATTTTGGAACAGAAATAAAAAGTGAATATAAAAAAGAAAAATTAACAACGAAGACAAATTAGAAAACGGAAAAAAGAATGATAATAAAGAAGAAACATGTAAGAGAATGAAGAATAAACAAATATTAAAAATGAGAGCTTTATGAATAATAATAATAATAATAATAATCATAATAATCATAATAATAATAAGAAGAAGAAGAAGAAGAAGAAAAAGAAGAAGAAAGCGAGAAAGAATTGAAAAAATGTACTAGAAAGAAAAAGAAGAGTAAAAAAATCTAAAGAACCCCGAAAGAAAGTGATTAAGTGAAAAAACGGATGATTGAGAAGGGATGTAATGTTAGTAAGGAAGAAAAGATTAAGGGATGTAACGTTAGTGATGAAGAAGACGTAAAAAGGCAATGTAATACTGAAGAAAGATGAGATGATGATGAAGTAGAAGTAATGTAAAACTTATGAAGAAGAATAGAAATACTAAGATGCTGGTGAAGAGGAATTAGAAAAATGGGAAAAGAATGTAACAGTTATGATGAAAAAGGATTTAGGCGAAATAATATGATGAAAAAGGATTTAGGCGAAATAATATGAAAAAGGATTTAGGCAAAATAATATAATGAAAAAGAATTTAGGCGAAATAATATGATTAAAAATAATTTAGGCGAAATAATATGATTAAAAAGGATTTAGGCGAAATAATATAATGAAAAAGAACTTAGGCGAAATAATATGATGAAAAAGGATTTAGGCGAAATAATATGATGAAAAAGGATTTAGGCGAAATAATATAATGAAAAAGAATTTAGGCGAAATAATATGTAGAAAAGGGATTTAGGCGAAATAATATGATGAAAAAGGATTTAGGCGAAATAATATGATGAAAATGATTAGGCGAACTATAATGATGAAAAAGAATGATTCTTTATCAATTTGAGAATAGTTTCAAGAAAAGAAAAAGAATCTAAAGAATGATAAAGAATATATATAAGAAAGATGAAGCAGAAGTGCATGATGCTGATGATAGTTTATGAAAACAAAATGGTATCAGGAAGTTTCATTTAAAAATTGAGATTTCACAGACCAAAAATTAAAATAAAAAACATGAATTAAATTAGAACTCAAATTCAACACATAATATTGAAAGTTGTTAAAAAACAAACATCGAGGCTAAAAGGAGCGCCCCCTTCCCTTAACATGGCCACCTCAAGAAAAACAAAACAAATCCACCGTGGAAAATACGGTTCGCATTATCATTATACAATTACGAACAACTACACTATCATAGAAGCGAACGCAACACACACACACACACACACACACACACACGCGTGCGCGCGTGCGCAGAGTCGCGACTACGATAACAAAGTGATTATTCCACCTCTCCCTCCCTTTCACTGCTGACTCCACAAGCTGTAAGAAAAGAAAGAAAACGGATATTGCCAAGATACGTCCATTCAATTTGCACGATTAGTGCTGGAAATATTATTTCAAACTTATGCGTGACACACCGAAGAGTATGATATTATTTTCTGAGTGACTTTAAAACTCATGTTTCGGGTCTACCTAAACCGTAGACACATATTGAAAGCTATGGGATAAAAAACGAATCTAAGCGTGACAGAACGAACCAATTTACAAAGAAAAATCACTATAATAACACGGAAAAGAAAGACTGGAAATCTGAATAGCAGCCGTTGCAGGAATCGAAGCCGCAGTAGCGGTAGTCAGAAGCCATTTTGGTGGAAGAACTAGTTGAGCAAATTCACTTCATCAAAACAACGCGAACTCTCGTTCATTGTCTTTTTAGTTTTCGTTTTCTCGCGAGAATTTGGGTTGGGTAAATTAATGAAATAATAATAATGATAATGATACTAACAATAAAATAGTATAATATTTTCCCACCCTAAAATAATCTTTCGCAGATGTGTTTATTTAATTTTCTTATGTTTTTTTACTGTTTTTAATTGAAATTATCACTTTCTATTTCTCAATTTCGCTCTTGAAATGTGTATATTTCGGTGTTTCATCCATCCACTAACGAATAACAACACTCTCTAAAATGATTAACAATTATGTTTATCATTTTTTGTTTGTTTCGCTATATCGCTGTAATCATTCTCTATCCTTACCTTTCTGTAGACATCTTTCCCAAACGACCTATATGTATTC
>OY744538.1:65911718-65929218 GCA_963556195.1 Sepiola atlantica
TTTTCACACGTTAAAAAGAATACGGGTCAGTAGAGAATTTCATTCTACTATGTTTGCTGTAAATTATGTGTAGTTTATATATTTTCCTCTTTTACTTACTGATGGGTAAACGTTCATCAAGGCCCACTCGAGTATAATGATTAAAGAAATCGCCAGTTGAACGATGATCGCCGCCACGAGATGACCGGAAACAATCGGGGGAAAGGGAAGAAGTTTACTGAGAAGAATTTATTTAAGTGTGTGTTTACATTAGAGTTGAAGTCAACCACGCTGTAGTCGATTTGGAAAACAGACTTGTAGTATATTGTTTCACAGATTGGGTGTTCTAGGAAAGAAACTTTGTTCATGGAAGTTCCGTTTGTTTCGGTAAAGAGAGAAGAACAGCAAGCTATTTGGTTTTGTAGACGAGTTCTAGCTGTGAATGTTTTACAGGGATTGGAGCTCAGTTTATTATCTAACATGAAAATTAAAAATTCAGTAGACATAGGCTAGCAACCTCACTTCTGTGTGAAAAATGATGAATGGATGTGAAGATATCACCCCCCCCCCCCACTTGATTGTGAAGTTGCTTTTGTACTCTGGCAAGACATGGAAAATACTCCGAGCGATACTACCTCAGATATGACTCTATCTTAGGACGTATGTGTATGTTATACAGGTAGAGGATTGCGTCAGAAGTGAGGTACTTTCTGAATGGTAGAACTAATCAAACATTTTTCCAGCAACAAATTTGATGTACGTTTTGTTATATTTACGAGTTCTCAATTGTTAACTATTCTGTACTTTACCCTCACCGCGATATATATCCGACGTAGGATGATAAACATTGGAAATTAGAATGCAAAACTGATTTTCACATTAAAGGATTGACTATGTATAGATTCCACCAAACTAAAAGGGACGGCTTTATCCTGCTACAGTATCTGACGTCAGTCAAACGTGAAGATCCGTCAGACGTAAACAAAATAGAAACATATTTCCCTTAGTTTAAGACACTTTGTCTTCACATGGTGTTCGGTAAAGAAGTCGATGTTTTTTCTGTTTCATTGGAATATTTTAGAGTTAAACATTTTGCAATTACTGAAGAATTCCGTCCCACTGAAATTCGTTACATCTGATTTTTTACAGATTTAAAACATCCTTGCCTCTTTATTATTTATTCGGATCCGATACTATACTTATTTTTTTGTCTCGGATAAGTGAAGGAGACATGCTTCTAGACTGAGGACATATTTCTTTGTCCTCGTCCAGAGTGCTCCGTTTTGGTGAGCTGGGATTTCTCCACATTCAAAATCGATCTTGCGACTAACTTTGTCCTCGTTTAGCGGCAGACACTTAAGCAAAGAAGAGTCATAAACAAATGAATTCTTCAGATGTATTCATTCAATCTACAGATCACGTGAATGCATCAGTAAATAAAAATGCTATTTCTCGCTTAAGCATCACAAATATCATCATCGACGAACAAATCATCTGATAAAGATTTGTAGACGTACCTAAACATACACTTTCAAACTTAAGCGTGACAGACCAACAAAGCTGCTATTTAAAACAGAAGAGTGACATATCAATGCACATAATATTTCAAATTGAAGCGTGACAGACCAACAAATATGGTATTTAAAACAGAAGCCTGACAGATCAATCAACATAATATTACAAACTTAAGCGTGACAGACCAACGTACATACAATTTCAAACTGAAGTGTGACAGACCAACACCCGTTATATTTAATACAAGTGTTACCGATCAACTCACATAGTTCTAACTTAAGCATGACAGACCAACATACAATTTAAAACTGAAGCATGACAGAATAACAAACAAGCTATTCCAAACTGAAGCGTGACAGACGAACGAACATGTTATTCAAAACAGAACGTGACAGACTAACGAACATGCAATATAAAAATACTATGTGTTCAGCAATGTTAAACACCCATCAGGAGTACTGAACTAAAAACAATAAAAATATTCTAATTCCATAATTTCACTTATTTAATCTCTATTTTCACAGTAGGTCTACAATGGCCGTGTGATTTGGATTGCTTTTAGATATTTTGAAAATGTATGTACTTGTATAAAGGTTCCAAGCGTGTCTCATTATTATGAACCGTCGCGGAACGAGTATTGCAACTAATATTAATGTATTGAAAATCAAACTTTGTTTTCTACAAAGACAATAGACAATCAAGAGAAGCGGCTGCTATTGTTGAGTGAGCAAGTAGAATCCGGAGGATGAGCTCAACACCAGATGCCGCACTCGCTCATTGATGGCGCTGCGTGATATCTCAATTCAGTTGGGAGCTAATGTACTTTCTTTGTACATTTTGCGGACGCCCAGAGTGTTAGATGGTTCTCTTGCTGGAGTCATCGATCTGTCACTTAATTGTAGCCAGCAGAATGAACCATATACGACACTTGACAGGCTATAACTATAAACTTGCGCTCTGTCTACATTACATCCCCATCTATATAAAGCTACGTATGTTGATATCTTTTTATACTTGTATGTAAACGATTCACTTATAAATTAATAGACCGATCGTTATAAATTTCAAAACATAGCTGTTAGGCGTAAGTGATTAAAATATCGGCTATATTTAGTTTGGTTTAGTGTTATGCAAAATAGGCAAACGAGGAGTGGAAGCTCTTCGTAAAAGTTTAGATGCCTCCTATTTTTGTGAAATTCAAACACTAAATTGATATATATTCCGATATTAGTTTAACATAAATTAATAAATATACCCAATTTCAGTTTCTTTGGAGTAGTTTGAAGGGGATTCAAGAGGCATAATATATGGACAGCCTTCCATTTTCAAGTTATTGAATTTGATCCATATAAATTAGATACAAATTAAGTAAGATTGCCTGAATTTAAATGTATTATAACAAACCCTTAAGCTGTTAATTTTAGCCACTTTCTAGAATCCAAATCATGAAATTTATTTCCACCAGAATTGGAGCAAGGATTCTAGAGATACGGTTTAGTATATTTTATATATTGATTTTCATTTTCGTAAATCGACATAAACTTGGTGCAAAGCTGTACGGGAAATTCATTTACCTGTCCTCAAATGTCTATTTTTAAGGTTCGGTTAACGAAAGGTGACCCACACGGAAACGATGTGTAATAACCGGACAACACAATGTCAGTCCTACAAAGGGCTGGATTTGGCACAGGATAGAAACTAATGTAATGTGCTGTCATTACCGGCTGTATGTTGGGTGAAATCATCACTAAAACTCAGCATTAGGAATATAACTGTATATATTGTTTCATTACGGCATTCAGCGTCTCTTTATGGCCGGGGTTCAAGCTAAGACCCAATCGTAGAGTGATTATTTTCGATGTCCGATCAGTAAGAAGCAGGAGCAGAAAAGGACTGATTCAATGTCTATTGTTCCTATATTTGCACATGCGTTTCCATGTAATAACTTGACCTTTTGATCCATTCCGATACACGTTTGTGATAATCTGCGACACGCATATATGTATCATGTTGTAAATATGAATCTCAAAATTGTTTAATTTTTAGTTTCGCACCTGCGCTAGTTGGGTACAAAGATTTTGGATCTGAGCGCTTTCCTTTATCCATGCTTTACATAACACGGAGAGAAATGTATGGAGTACTGTTGTCATATTTGGGCTGGTGAATCTCTGTCCGATTTGAGGGTTCTTTATAAGGTGCAGAAACGTATCTATAATTTGATTTTCACTCACCCTTTTTCTTCTCTGCACCCTCTCCCTCATTCTTTTCTATGAATACTATTACTGCATGTGTTCTTCAGAATTGTCTGAACTATTCTATGATTCCTTTATTCCAGCTAGTTTGACCCGTTGGTCCAATGGTCTCCATTAATTCGCTGTTTTGATACCTCATTGTAATCCAGCTTCCTATTCCAGTAGTTTTTCCAAGAACTGAAGGCTTGTGGAACTCTCTTCCTGCTGACTGTTTCCCTCCTACTTATAATATTGGTCTTTTCGAGACTAAGGCTAATAGGCGTTTCCTGTTTTTGTGATAATCATATTTCGTTTTTGTTAGCTTTTACATCAACTGGCTTCATGCCTTGTCAAAAAAGATAAAATTGAAATAATGTAATGCTGAAAAGGCAAAAGTATAAACTAGGTTGTTGTTTTTTTTACTAGAATGAAATATCCGCATGTTTACACAGAGGGTTTCAGACGACAGAATGTGCATTGAAATTTACGAGACTTGTAAAACAGAAAAAGCTCGCTCTACACATAGAAATCCCCAGCGAAGCAGACGCGCGTTTTTTTTATTATTTTCCACAGAAAGAAAAGATATAAACGAAGATAAGTTGTCTTCCTGTTTTATTGAGCCAAAAAGTCTAACGACATTTCAGATAAATGGCAACAATAGACAAAACAACGTTTGCTTTCACTAACGCAGACGTGAGCGCACTACACGTCTTCCCAACCTGTCCACATTAAAGTGCGATGGTGTAACGATTACTGAAGTCGCGGTGGTGCAGTAGTACCGGCCGGTGTTCGACTTCTGCTGAGGCGAATACGTCACAGTCACTTGGAAAGGGTTGCATTACCCCCTCTTCAAAAGGAGGTGTAAGTCTTTGTATTTCACGATCAAATACATGTCTGTTATCGAATGTAAATGAATAAGTCATAAACACAATAAAGTCTAACCTAGTTTATTGTTTCTATAGAAATCGCTCCAGACAGGGTATGAAGCCACTTGATGTAAGGAATTAAAAAATACTACTTCAAGGTAAAAAACTAGCCAACAATAAGTGTTAGGTGGATATATTCGTACCCAGAAAACAGCAATTTTTCCCCGTTCGCCAGCAATATATATGTTAATGTGAGGACTAAAGGACATCTGAATGTGAGGACTAAAGGACAAAATAAGGGAAGCGAGATTACGAAGCCGCCGAAAGTAAAACTAGAGTCTACTTTCGAATCTCCTTAATATCTTAGCACCTTGTATGTCAAAGCCCCGCGGTCTTTAGATACTAAGGCCACTCCATCCAAAATCGTATCTAGGGTCTCTCGTCGTCCACCGATTGGTGCCTCTCTCTAGTGACTGCATTCAAAGTCGTATCAAAAACACAAAATAATTCGAATTTGAAGAAACATGTTGTTTGTCATTAATGTCATTTCCTTTTTTGCTAGCGGTGAGCAGAAGAAGAATTGGGACTGCAGATTTAAGGTCCTTGCTCTTTGTTTTTTTTTTAAATGGAAATCGCTCCAGACAACGCTTAAAGCCACTAAGTGTAAAGAGCTAAAGGAACTACTAAGTAACAGTGAGTGTTAGATGTATAGACTTCGAGCCAGAAAACAGCAACTCTTACTCTTTTGTCAGAAACATCGCTCATAGAATGTGAGGACTAAAAGACAAAACAAAAGAAAACGAGAGTAACAAGCTGATGTTTCCTCTGTGAATTGTAATTACTTATGTACAAGATGACTAAAACTAAATATTTAACAGAAGGATATAAGTCTATCTCTGCTACCCCCATCCAAATGCAAGGTGCATCTAAATAAATAAAAGACAAAAAACTACGAAAAAGCCCATTTCGATGTTAGCACCTGTACTTTCATTACTTACATAGGGGAAAGAGTGGGCTGTGTTCACTGCAGTACATAATCCACTGTAATCAAATTCCATTATTACACCTGAAAGCACATGGAATATATTATACATTGTGTAAACCGTACAGCCAATCGTACACATACATATTTTGTAACATAAACACACTAACGCACACAGATGCGAAACACATTTTGCTAACTGTATTACGTTATTAGGTTTTGTTATTTAAGGTGTTGTGAGTGTCCCGCACTTCGCCATAAGCAACACCTAGAAATGTTACACGCCTGCTCTCAATGTGGTTCGATCCTACGGATTGATATCAGTCATGGTGCATGCAGTGATGTCACTTCTTACGCCTCAAACCACACTTCCTTCTACCTAGGATACTCAGGCGTGTTATGTTAGAGAAAAGAGCGGTACGTCGAGAACACACTTACAAACATCATAGAAGCGTACTACAAATGCTGAAACCGGTATACATTGTAATACACGGAAGCATAAAACGCACTTTGTAACATGAAATACTATCCCAGCTTAAAGTGAACTATATATTTCTCAACATCTACAAACTAACGCAGACCAAAGTATACTACCCATTTTGAAACACATTAACATGCACAGAAACATGTTACACATGCGGCAACGCATGCGCATTCTCGCACATAGAAGCATACATCCTATTTTGCATCCCGTACCGAATAACGCACACAGAGGCGCACTACACATTTTTACAAATGCTACACACTATCCCACTACATATTTTCTAACACTTATACACTATCGTACACTACACATTTTTAAACCTGAAACAAACCAACTTACATGTGAGCATACACATTGATGCACATAAAAAGGCATTGCACCTTTCCCAAACCTTACATGCTACCGCATACAGAAGACTTCTACATATCCTTCCAAGCGTACAGATCAACGCACGTAAGCATGTGTTTAAAACTGTCCCCACTGTCGCACACAAAGCATACTACACGTATTGTTCATATCTTACCCACTAACACACATGGAAGCGTACTGTATATTGTAACCAGTACCAACCTAGGCAGATCGATACCACTACACATTTTATAACCTGTACACGCTAATATATACGGCAGCATACTACACGTTGTTCAACTTGTGAACACGATTATACATCGCATGTAAGCATAACACATATGTATTCAATCTGTACACACTAATCTATACAGAAATATACGACATATTTTGCCAATCCGTACGCACTAATGCACACGAATGCGTACTACACATTTTGCAATTCATACACACTAACACAAATGGAAGCGTATTAGAGATTTTGCAATCCGTACACTATAACGAACACGAATGCATACTACACATAGTGCAATCCGTACTCAGTAACGCACACGAATGCGTACTACACATTTTGCAATCCGTACACTATAACGAACACGATTGCTTACTACACATTGTGCAATTCGTACTCGCTAACGCACACGAATGTGTACTACACATTGTTCAATCCGTACTCAGTAACGCACACGAATACATACTACACATTGTGCAATCCGTACTCGCTAATGCACATGAATGCGTACAACACATTTTGCAATCCGTACACACTAACGCACATGAATGCGTACTACACATTTTGCAATCCGTACACACTAACGTACCCGATTGCGCACTACACATTTTGCAATCTGTACGCACTAACGCACACGAATGCGTACTACACATTTTACAATACGTGCACACTAACGTACAGGAATGCGTACTACGCTTTATACAATGCATACACACTAATGAACACGGAAGCGTGTTTCACATTTTCTCAATCCATATACACCAACGCACCGGAATGCGTACTACATACATATTAATGTACACAGTCTCGCAATACAGATTTTTCAATCCATGCACGCTAACACACATGGAAGCCTACTATAAATCTTGCAATGTGTACACACTCACACAGAGAAACTGTACGAAATAAAATGAATCTAAACGCACAGTTTCCCACATATCCGTACCCATGTCCGTTCTAAACACTTCCCTGTCTTCGCACAGTATATTTAGTTCTATTCACTCTCCGGTTTTGTTTTTCTTTCTAAGGCACGGTATTGATTTTAGATGTGGTCGACAGATGACGCCACCGACAGCTTCTCCTTATTCAGTTTGTAAGCCTTTTTTTATTCTATTCAAAATAAAAAAAACGATTCTGTTTAAACAATAAACGAACGATTCTTCGCCAGGGTGTATGCAAAACAACCTTTGCGCATGCGTTAAAATAGAAACATGTCTGAGAGAGAACTGCTCCAATTAAATAAACCGGTACGCATGCCCATGTGATGTGTGGGTGATTCAAATGCTGATTGGATAGAGAATGTAGCTACACGCATGCGTCGCTGTGTGATCGCAAAAGCATTTCATCAGACTTAACATCAACATTAACTTTCTATTTCTAGCTACATGAAATCCCTTATAAAGAGTATTGCTTCTGACATAATATATATGATAATACTAAATATGGGTTTATCAACGTTTGTTTCTCTATGGCAATTTCTACATACGTTAATGACACAAAATACTTGCTAAAATATACCCTAGTTCTGGGATTGAGTTACTATTCAAATATCATTAACAAAACATACTTAAACTACCTACTCAAGATGTGTTATATCATTTTAATTTATCATTCATTTTTTAATAATTAAAAAAAAGATTCGAGTTATTTTGTTATATGTGATTATCAGAATAATTTAAAATATACTATATCTATTATTATACTTAACAACCTGTTTCCCTAACTGTTTTTCTATATAATTTAATAACTCAAAATACATGCTAAAATATACTTTAGTTCTGGGATTGAGTTATGTTTAGAGAAAATTGTGTTTTAACTGTTCTAATTAGCTGTAATTTTAATTAACTGAATAAGTCAACCATTTCTCTCTAAACGATCTAGATCTCTTGCTCGCGCCCTCAATCTGTCGATTAAAACATTATCTAATATTTCTTAGCGGATCTGTAAGCATTTAGTGAAAAAGTGATTCACTTTTCTAGCGTAGTCAGCGAATTTATATACGTTTGTCTGTACACATAGCAAACACATGTAAATTAGATAGCAAAAGAATAATAATAACAGCTCAAAATAATAATAAATACAGTGTTATTAGTTTTAGTTATGCAAGAAAAAGGTCATTTGTCACAGTTTATTAATTTTCCAATGAAACAAAGTAGAATAAATGGATAGTTAGAATGCAAAACGCGATAAATCACATTTCATAAAATTTGAGAAATTAAAAAAAATAAGAAAAAGAACATATACAATCTAGAGTTTTACTAAAATCTTATTTTAATTGAAAAGAAAAAGTATGTATTTAGGGTGTAGTAGAATGTTGAAATTAAGCTATCTTCTGTGGCGATAGTTTTGCAGTTTTGAAAATAGCGTTTACTTTAGCGCGTTTTGCATTCGAACTCTTAAAATAGAAGTAGTGGTAGTAGTATTAGTAGTATAATATATATATATATATATATATATATATATATATATATTCATGTATCCACATACAATTTTATAAGGAGATATATTTTTTTATGTATCAATGTTCAGTATTTGCTTCTTCAGTGCTTGATACGTAAGTAGAGCTAGGTAGTAAGTTATGAAATATATACTTATGGCAATTAAACTACACAGAGGCTCCCGCGTTTCATCCCCGGGGGAATCTTCAGTCTAAAGGCAAGGAGTCCGATTTGCCGGGTGTGTGTATATATATATATATATATATATATATATATATATATTTCTCAATAGTAAGCAGTTATTAATAAATCTGGTATATGTTTGCAGGTTATTTAATGACATTGATAAGTCAAAGTTTCGGTACGTGCGAACTCCTTAAGACCGATATAGTTTATTAACATTCTTGAATATGTTTGCTTTGTGGGTGTTACACAAGCCGGAACATCGATTTGTCGATGTAACACAACCCCTATATATATATATATATATATATATATATATATATAAGACGTTTATGTAGTTTGTTTGAAGAATTGTTTATTTGTATATAGAAAGGTGATACTTAGAAGGCAATACAATGCAAAAATGTGTGACAGATAGACACAAGTTGGAGTAAATAAGACATATAATGGTGTAACAAATTAAATAGTTTCACCCTTAATACAATGTATACATACACACACACACACACACATATATATATATTCACAAACACACATATATCTGTTTATCTACACAATGTTACAATTTTATGTCATACCTGTATCAAGATGGTCTGGTGGAAACTCCGTATGATATAATATTTAGGGAACTAATCTTCTTCAGAACCGTGCTCAACTCAAATTCAAGCGTTCATATGAAAGCGGCCGTCGGGATTCAGTCTCGCAGAAAATACTTGTTAAATTTGAATACTAACCAGACTTAAAAATTAACAAATAATAAACAAAAGAGCAAAACAAATGAATAAACTTTAGTTTTTTAAAAAATATTTTATTCATCTATTTCTATCTAATTTGTTTATCCATCTATTTATCTTCATGAATTTTTTTATTATTCTTTTTTTTCATTAAATTTTAAATATAAACTCAAACCAAGTCTATTCGTTTAAATTAATGTGTTGGTTAATACTGCCATAAAACATTGCATCATCTGTTCGTTTTAAATTATTGTATATATTAATATTTAGTTTATTTATCTATGTTATTTTTAAATATGTATATCTTATTAATCAACTTAAATCATTATATATATATCATTACTGTAAATAGAAATACATGTTCCATCGATTGATTTGTTTTTGATCGCCTTCTCACGACACGATCAATGTTTAAGACGTTGGTGGCCATACACTGACATATTAAGCAAATGTCAGTGTCAAATATAATTCTGGAGTACTTCCAGTCTCAGCAGAGTGTGTGTTTTAAAGAATAAACATACACGCTAGCGTATTCCTTATGTATTCATTATTTCTCTTTACGATACTGCCTGTCGAAACCGAAAGCACTCGGAGCTTTACTTGAAACTCAGGCAGTTTATCGCTCTATTTCTATCGTCGACTATAACGATGATTGATAAAATAACTCTATAAAAAATCAATATTTCTCTTGTTTAATAAAATATACATAAAAATAGTATTCCCTAAATATGCACACATACATGTTCCTGTTTATGTTGTTATCATAGCGTTTCTTTGCCAAGATAAGTTTTTATTAATGGATATTGCTCCATACAAGGTATAAAGCCAATTAGTAGCTAAAAAAGTATTGCTTCAAGGTCAAAAACAAGCCAAATATTAGTGTTAGATTGATAGTTTTGACACAGCAAACAGCATTTTTTCTTCCTTTGTCAGAAACATCTCTCATGGAATGTAGGGATTAGATAATAAAGTAAAAGTGAGAGTGCCGAGGCTGATAGGAGTGAACGCAAGACTAACGTTCTACTTTTCAAGTTCATCCACACTTGGTAAAAGTAAAATACTGCTTGACACGTCAAATGTTCTGTCGGAGTTTATGTTAGGTGTTAAGAAGTTATCGCTAAATATGGATAAAACAAGAAGTAAGAAATACAAATTAAAAATAGAAATGAGAATACATCAAAATGAAAGTAAAAATATTCAAAAATCGGGTTGCGCCTAAAACAAGGAAATGTATGAACATATTTAAAAAAGAAATGATAAGCGTTATTAACAAGTCTGAGATTGAAATGTAAATAGATCCGAGATTCGTACGGTGGATACGGTAACGCATTATGGAATCAACTATAACGAGTTCAAATTCTTTCGGATCGACTGTGCTCATTTACGCATTTAATAGATGTCGGTAAGAAATCAACCAACAATTCCCACACCAATCAGCCATGGAAGACACTTAATTCAGTTTAATTAATTTTGCAAAAAATAAAACAAGCATGTTTCAGTTGCAATGTAGGGGAAGGGTGGTAGACATGAACACAGAAGAGGATACAGTAGCCTAGCACTCGTCCTAATTCACGTTGTTGGCAAATGTATTACCTCTTTTGGGAAACTATTCCAAAGCCTACTGATCCTGATTGAAAAGGCGGCTCTCTTCCAGTTACATCAAAATCAGTGTTGAAATGCTTTCTTATGGTGTTTACGTATACCTCTTCCTAGTGCAGGAGTGAATCATCCTGAGGTATATCGCAATGAGTCGATTGTAGGCCAAAATTAAATCAGCACGTAATCGTCGGTGTTCAAGGGAAAAGGGTTAAGTTTCTTGAGCCGGCTTTCATATGGCAGATGCCATAGACTCTGCACTATTCGAGTAGTCAGTCTTTGAACTCTCTCCCTTTGCTGGATATCACGTATCAAATATGAAGCAGAGGTCAGGACAACACACTCTTATTATAGTCTGACAAGGGAGACGTGAAGTGGGAGAAATATTTCATGAGTGAGTTAGCAGAAATTGAATGTTCCTTGCTTTGTGTTCAGCCTAAATTGAATGTTTTCATGAAACTTATATTTAATAGATCACATGCACTGAAACGCATACGCTAAACAGTGTCCCTATTTAAGTGCCTATATCCTCACGAGTGCAGAGTTATTCACTCGATTTTTATTGTGAAAAAAAGTTAGCTCCCGATAGAGGGGCAACTTGAATTGGTACAAAGATCAAAGTTGCCGTAGTCTAGGACTTCTCTTTTACATGTTGTGGACCGAACAGATAGTACTCTTTGATCCTTATGATTATTCTTCGGCATTACAAAAACAAAGTGTTGATATGCCGTTAAAAAGACGTAGAAACAAAAAAGTATTTCCTCGTGTATTCACTTTCTTCGCCATTATTTCAATTCTTTTCTGGTTCGATTCGGACTGCCCTTTGCGCGTGCGCCTAAAACATGAACGCCTATCAATTTATATTTGACAAACAAAACGGCAAGTTTATTGACTACTGACATACACTCTCGCCCTCGTCACAATTCACTTACCCAACGTAGTTACATGGAGTTTAATTCCCTTATTAGATTATTGATTCGTTCATATAGGATATATTAATTGTTTCTTTACTCTATATTATATACGTTTTATATGCTACGTCATATATATATATATATATATATATATATATATATGGCTTTCTATTACAAGAGAACCTAATGAACATTCACGCATCCATGCCCATTCATATCTTGTGTTTCATAACTATATATATATATATATATATATATATATATATATATATATATATATATATATATATAATTAACTTGTTACAAATATCCAGGGGGTATAAATCCGAAGGAAGTTGAAACCGGGTTTATGAGAGTGCTCAATGAAAATTCAGAGCAAAATATATTTTTTGTTGGTGATATTCCATTAATTGCGACAATATATATGTTGTTTGTTTGCATTCATAATGAATGCCAACTCTTCAAGCTTTAAACGGAATCACTGCCTAGAATCTTAAATTCAACCTCAACCGGAAATTGAAGATGCATAAAAGGGAGGGGGGACGAAGATGGCGCTTAGCCTATAGCGAGGACAGGAATGAGGTGGGGGGAGACTCCAACAGGTGATATTTTAGAAGGTTGGGTGGGGTGATATCTAGTGTCTGGGCCATCGTGACCTCAATTTCAACCGGGGCAGAGGGCCGGGTGGGTTTAATTTAATAATGAGAATATAATTATAAAATTATAACTGTCATTTCTGTTGTAATAGGTGATTATCGTGTAGATAAAAATATTTTTGATAATTTTAATTTAGGGTATTAATTGCTACTTTTGCATTCTATTTCAATGTAATTATTTATGCATTTTACAATGAGCTCAGTAGTGAATTTTGTTGTGATAATATTTGTTAATTGTAATTATATTATACTAAAATTAATACTAGTGGAATTATTATATAAAAGAAGTTTGATGGTGTTACTATCTTTAGTATTAATAAAAACAATTATAATAACAATAATAATAATAAAGCCAATAGTACCTACGATAGTCGCAGTGACAATAGTATCAATAATAATAATAATAATAATAGTAATAATGATAGTAGTAGTAATAATAATGGTAATTATTATAATCTTGTCATTTGTGAAGTCATTAGGCGAAATAAGTCTGCAAGTGATGGTAAGCTTTTATAGTTCTACTACCAATAATCAAGACTAGGCACCAGTCAATAATTAAGTGTTCAAGATAGTAATCGAAGGATTAAGTAATTGAGATTAGATCAATCTAAGTGGTATCAGAGTTAATAGCTATCATAGTTATGGGTTTAGGTGGGAGATGATTTTGGTATAATTGGTAGTATGACTGAGAGGCTTTTGAGGCTGAGAATTTTAAACACTTAAAATTAATAATTATTCAGAAACATATTCCAGATTTCATACATAAACATGTACACATTTTATTATCAGACAATTGTTAGTGCCCATTTCTTAAATAAATGTTTTCCATTATATACAATATATCATGAACACTTACGAAAATGCTTCATCAGTTTACATTCCTCACAATCAGACCGGCGATAGCCTTATTCGTAAGTGTTTATGGTATTTTGTATATAATGAAAATATATATATATATATATACGGAATGGGTAGAACAATTGTCTGATAATAAAGAAATGTATGACATATGTATACATACATACATATATATATATATATACATATATTTGCGTTCACACACACAAACATATATATATATTTCTAATTTATTTTTACTTACACATATATATATATACTTTAACTTAAATGTGTGTATCTATACATATATTTTTATTATATATATATGTATATATATATATATATATATATATATATATATATATATACGTTGTTGTTCCTTTACCTGCAACACTAATAAAAATAATTTAGTGACGTAATGTTCTGTTAATCAGCATCAGTTGACTGTATTATTATAGATGTTTAATTAAGAATACTGTTTTGTTTTCAAGTGACATTGATGTTAAAACTGGTTGATAAATTCGTAACCAATAAAAGTAATTCTTTCTAATTCAGAGAGTGAGAGGGGGATGAGGCAGAGGAATTACACATTGTCTTTAAATGATACGTTAGTTTTGCGTAGACAAGTATTATATGTAATAAACGGATGATAAAACTTGCAGAGCTGAAACAGAAGAGTCATCACAGAGAATAATCGGACTTAGACTGGATTCGAATTCGTGCCGGAGAGTAAGGGTCATTTTCTCAAATGTTGTCTAAGTTTCCTATAACTTGCTGAAATATGGCTAACTCTAAACATATGCTGTACTTAGTTATCATTCCGGTTCGATAATCACGTTGAAACGACGAGAATGGCTTAAATCGCTCCTCCCTATGCACAACTGAATAAGTGAAGAATTGACAAGGAAAAGAGGTTCTGTTTTAAGGGATGACGTTTCGTTCATGACGCCATAAAGAGTCTTTGCGATATCTTGAAACTCACATGTAATAAATTACGTCACAAAATGATGACGTACATTTACTTAGGGAATCAGAAAAGATCGTCCCCATGACTTCGACAGCTGGTTTTAAGCATGACGTCATCCCTTTTCTGGCGTCATACAGTGTGAACGATGACAAACAAGTAAACTAGATGTGCAGAGCTTCAATGTGCATATGTATGTTTTCGCGCGTATGTATGCATATATATGTACACATGTCAATAAGTATAAGCATATATATGCAATATACAAATATATGAGTATACATGTTTATTTTACATATAAGCGTATATATATATATATATATATATATATATATATATATATATATATTTATATATATATATATATTACAAAAGAATATCTATGCTTACAACGCTTGGTGTCGTATCGCAGAGGAATTTGCATTTGCGTCTACTCTTAGCCAATTACAGTCTCTCGTATTCAGTATTTTAGATTTATGACAAATCGATGGCCATATATTGGTCAGGTAATGCTGTATGGTTTCATTTTATTGGCTTCTTATGATCCTCTCATTGTAAAGACTTTTACAATTGCTATTCTAATAATGACTGCATGCCTTGCTTTTGGTAGAAGGCCAGTTTAATCGGTTACCAGTGAGCATCGAACTCACTTTGAAACGAAATTGTTAAGATTAGATACGTCCACGATTTAGAAGTTCTGGCCGTTCTTATTCTTACCTATTTTCATCTTATTCTTCCTCTTCTTCTTATTCTTCCTTTTCTTCTTCTTCTTCTTCTTCTTTTTTCCAGCTGAAGAAATAGTAGCAGAACAAGGAGAATAAAGAGAAGGTGGAGGAGAAAAGTCTGAGATGAAGCAGAATAAATGTTTCTTTTCCAACTTATCTCCCATACTTTCCCATTCTCCTTTTTCTTTTTACTTCTTCTTCTACTTATACTCCCATTTTTTCTACAGCATTCTTCTTCTTCTTCTTCTTCTTCTTCTTCTTCAGCCTTCCTTCTCTTCTTTTTTCTTATTAAATGCTGACTGGCTTTGTCTCTTGTTTTACTCTCACAGTGAACACTAATGCTTCGCTCATTTATTGCTGCAAATCACGCGGGAATTTCCTTTCAGCCGGCGTCAGTTAGCGCCATTTTGTTTTTGCGCTCAACCCACGATTTTGAACAAGCGATTCATAACTTCTTTTTTTCGTAATTTTCTTGTCTTTCTCCTTTTTCATATTGAGATGAAAAAAGTGGAGACAATAAAGAAATATATATAGAGAGAGAGAGAGAGAGAAAAAAAGAGAACGATAGAAACTATGGCATGAAGAGGCCATTTGTGTCAACGTCATTGTCTCTTACTTTTTATTTATATTTTATCGTATTCATTTTAATATGCAACGGATGTCAGTTTGCATGGTGAGCACATGGCATGCAGTGTTCTATTGGAGACAGGTCGAACGAGTCATTTTTATGTATATGTATTTTGTCAGAATCTTTTGTGGATTTATTACTACCAATATTACAAATATATAGCAACACGATAGATATGTATATAGCAAAATGATGCATATATATATATATATTTTTATATATATACTTATATATTTCTTTTACTATATATATATATATATATATATATGTAGTAAAAGATATATATATATATATGTAGTAAAAGATATATATATATATATGTAGTAAAATATATATATATAAATAAAATGTTATATATATATAGCAAAAAGATATATATATATATATATATATATATATATATATATATATATAGCAAAAAGATATATATATTAATATATATATATTTATATATATATGCGTATAGCAAAAAAAATATATATATATGCATATAGCGAAATTATGTATATGTATACAGGAAAAAGACATATATGTATACAGCAAAACATATATATATATATGTATATATATATAGCGAAAATATGTATATGTATACAGCAAAACATATATATATATATATATATATATATATATATATAGCGAAAATATGTATACAGGAAAAAGATATATATGTATATAGCAAAACATATATATATATATATATATATATATATATATATATATATATATATATATATAGCAAAACATATATATATATATGTATTTTGCAAAAAGATATACGTATCTATATATGCATATAGCAAACAGATATGTATATATATATATATATATATATATATATATATGTATGTAGCAAAAAATATATGTATGTAGCAAGAATATATATATATGTAGGAAAAAGATATATATATATATATATATATAGCATAGATTTCTACTCGGCCATGACTGATGGAACAAAGACTATTTACCAACGTTGACTAGACAAATTGTTCAGTTTACAATTTCGTATAGACTCTTGAGTTTGAATATATACACATGAATATGGTTGGAGGGCAAATCGGCCGAAACATTGTGAAAAAAGCAACTAAGATTCGAATAGTAGGTCGCGTAATCCAAATAATTTAATATTACTAGTACTTATTATTTTTTATATGAACTTACCATTTCTTGAGTTTTATACAG
>OY744538.1:65934218-65954218 GCA_963556195.1 Sepiola atlantica
TACATAAGCCTTTTAAATATTTAATTTTATTAATAGCCTAATATAAAAGTAAATAGACTTATTACAATTAGTAATAGTTGTAGTATTATTTTTCCATTTAATTATTTATTAGTGGTGTTTATAGTCGTCCGAATGATCCAAATAATTTAGATTATCAATCCCCATCTCAATAATTCAGAAACATAATACCTTTTTGTTTATTTATAACTGTATAACGATTGGATCTTTATACTGCTTGATCAAGCACCTGACTCCTGATACAATACTCTACCTCTGTAAGGATCAAACACGTACTAAGAGTGGGTATTGCTGCAACAACTCGAATCACTCTGTATTTCCTTCACAGCGTGCAAAATCGACTTCACAATCTAGTGGGCGATTCTATCTTCTGCTCTTTACATCAGTCTCCTTACTAAAGAGAACTTGTAAGACGTTCTCTACTTTATCATTATAATCATGGAAAGGTTCCGACTGAGCTCTTATTCCTTGTAAGACATTTATATAAAAAATCGTCTTGCAACAATAGTTTCCATGAACAGAGTTAATTCCCAATAATGGTCGTCTTCAAATTCAATGTTTAAAATACTTGTCATCAACTGTCCTCAAAGGTTATCAAATTGTGTTCATTCATTCAATTGATTTTCAATTTTGTCACAACATTCTTCATCATTCAGCTCATATCTCATGAAACCTAGGCTTTTTTGCTAAGATCAAAGTGTAGTATCTTTTCCGATGGATACTGCACCCCATACTGGTATTGTCTTGGCCCTCGGGGCCTGTAGTTACGCCGGTCAATGGGTATGTCCTGTGCAGTTCTAGGAGGTCCACCCTCCCAGGTTTTGCCTCCCTCTTTGGGGAGGAGTAAGTTTATTGCTTATTGTCTGAGGCGCCCCTACCGGGGAATGCCGACGGGCTGCCCAGGCAATTTTTAAATGGCCAGAGTGCTCGCCTCTCGGGCGCTGGCTTTTCAAACCCCACTTTCCCGACCCGACCTTGGATCACATCTTACTTGTGGGAGTAAGATAAAAACTGGCCTTGTGCCTAACTCCTGGAGACGAGTAAATCAATACTCATTAGTAAAAAAAAAACTACTAAAAGATTATAATTATAGATATATAAAAAATACCAATACAAATCTTAATATAAAGCAAGGTTACAGATTATATAATTCATCTGTTGAAGGTTTCTTCAAATATAGAATATACATACTTACACGTATATAAGAGTGTGTATGCATATGTGTGTATTTAATCATATATAGTTGTTTGTGTGCAAGTTTGAAATTTAAAATAAAGACTGGAATTGTTTGTTTTTTCTACTTGAGCTTCTGCGAAACGAACAGATTTGATGTTAAAAATATCCTCTTTTCTTCCGTCTTTGTCTCGCGATATTCGCAGTTTGATTTAATTCACGCGTTTTGATCTTTTATTTTTAGCGCATTCATTTTTTTCGTTCTTTAATGCTTTCATTCCATTAAATATTTTTTTCGTTAAAAACTCTCAGCTTTAAAACTTTACATTCTTCAACTCCAGCCTGACTATTGTGATTCTCGGGTCTAGACTGTCTCGAGGCGGACCCATACAGCGAGGAGATCTTCTCAAGGCCTTTGTTTAAAAGACAATGTAATGGACAGTAGGAGGCCAATACGAAGGCAGTTGGCATTGTCTACAACTCATTCGCGCCAAACTGGTGCCAAAAATGTGTGCGTGGACACAGGCCTTCTTTACATAACACTAGTTGAGCCACTCATCCACAAAGGGCAATTGATGAATAGAATTGTAAAACACACTTTTCTTATATTCCTATAGCGTAGTGGTATACCAAACGTAATGTATAATCATTCCAACAATGATCAAGGTGCATTGTTTGTTTTCTCATCGGTTAGAGGCTGAGAAATTCGCCAGACTAAAGCAATGTTTATCTTTGCCCCAATCCAGCGTGCTCCTTTTAAAGGAGTTGGATTTTCCCCAGATTAAGAACTGATATGTTATGCTACATACGGACACATATGTGTATCTTAAAAAGAATTCGAAAGTGACTTAGTAAATTTTGGTATAGAACTGCTGAAAAGCTGATAGGAATGACTTTCACTCCTGATCTGAAATGGGCGACTTACATCAAATCCGTTGCCACGGTCGCTGGAAAAATGGTTCGATCATTCTATCGCCCCGGATATTATCTCCCTCCTGACGCAATCTTCTAACTGTATAAGAGGCATATACGTCCTAAGATGGAGTAGTGTTGCCACATCTTGGGATGTGCCGCTCAGAGCACCTTTTCTTACCTTGACAGAGTACAAAAGCGACTTCGAAATCTAGTGGGCGATGTCCATATCTCCCTGCACCCACTTTCTCACAAAAGAGATGTTGGTAATCTGTCTCAGCTCTATCGGTATATTCATGACAGGTGCTCGAATAAGCTTAAAGCTATGGTTCCACATGTAAAACTATCATAACAACAACTTGTCTCGCTATAACAACTGTCAATAATTTCCCTTTTTTCCAACGTGCACCTAGAACTAAACAGAACTTCCATGAACAAAGTTTATTTCCTAGAACTACCCGTCTGTGCAACAGTGCCGTTGTCAAGTCCAATGTAAACAAATTCTTGCTTAGTCATCCTCTTAAATAACACATTTCTGACGAGTATCATGCATCATTACCATTCCTTTCGATGTTTCACCGTACACATGTAAAACTTAATAACCCTTATCCTCGACTGAACTTTGGGCCTTGATAAACGGTGACTGGTTTGTAAAAACAAAATACTTAGTGAAACCGGGCATAAGTAGTCTGTTAATGTCACATCTATGAGCGCTTTCTCTCTTCTTTTATGACTAGTAACTCGAGAAATATTGGCTCCGATGCTACGCCCCTTAGTAAAGAACGTTGGTGTTATATTTGTGATCACCCGTCAATTCTATTTTTCTGTTCTTTGCTGCTTCGATTAATTCAGGCAGGAAGATATCACGGGATCGGATCTGATTCTTTTTTGCAAGACGTTATATCTCTTGTTTGGAAGTAATATTTTAAGTTTTCACTCTATTAGACAAGTTTCATTGCGAAGGTTTGAGAATCCAATAAACACTACATTTTAACACAGAGCTGGAAGACAGATATTTCAATTCATATCTTTCCTAGGACTATTAATAAACATAATGGAGTAGCACACACGTACATTATATATATATTTTATGTAATTCTTATTGATTCGTATAGGAATCAAATTCCAGAGAAAGATAAAGCTCAATATTCAAACCTTTAAATAGTTATTTCAATTTGTAATGGAGTACGGTTTTCATTAAACAATATTTCACTAAACGACGAGTGTTTTAGTTTAGTTGCCTAAATTTGTGTAAGTATCTTTTGAGATTATCCTAGAAATACATGTTAGCTTTTGGTTGCTGCGAAACTGACACAGTATAGGACAACTTTTATCTGTCAATTTACAGACACACGCATATATATATATATATATATATATATATATATATATATATATATATATATATATATATATATGTATATATATATATATATATGTATATATGTATATATATATATATATATGTATATATATATATATATATGTATATATGTATATATATATATATATATGTATATATATATATATATATATATATATATATATATGTATATATATATATATATATATATATATATATATATATATAAGGTGCCGCAAAAGTCATGCGTTAGTTTGAATCAGTAACAATTGATTCAAACTAATGCGTGACTTTTGCGGGATTGTTTGGCGAGCGCTTAATTAGCAGATTTTCTTATTTTAACTGGCCTTCACGTTCACCGGACTTAACAGCCCCTGACTTTTCAAGAGCTTAAAAACAATATCAGACATGAATTCCAAGAACTAGAGCCAGTTATTCTAAGAAGTGTAATGGAAAATGGCCTAACTAGAGGCCATTTTGTGAGGCCGAAAATTGTCGTCAGTTAAGGATTTTCTTTTTAAACTACTGCAACAAAATTACCAAGTAAATGTATTATTTATCAGAAAAGCCTAGTTTCAATCACCTAAACTAATCAATGCGCGACTTTTGCGCCACACTGTATATATATATATATATATATATAAATTGCCTTTTCGCGGAATATACCTTGCATTGAGCAACTGAATTGAAAAAAGATCTGCCTTTCGTTTTTCTAATTTTCTTTTCACCCTTCTACCTATATATATATATATATATATATATATATATATATATATATATATATATATATATATATATATATATGAATTTTAGGTAATCAGAAAAATCTCCTACGCTATTTGGTAAGCGATTTACCCGAAATAAGTAGAGTAATAATGTTTAGAAATAAGTAGAGTAATAATGTTAAGAAATACGTAGAGCAATAATGTTAAGAAATAAGTAGAGAAATAATGTAAAGAAATAAGTAGAGCAATAATGTTAGAAATAAGTAGAGCATTAATGTTAAAGAAATAAGTAGAGCAATAATGTTAGAAATAAGTAGAGCAATAATGTTAGAAATAAGTAGAGCAATAATGTTAGAAATAAGTAGAGAAATAATGTTAAGAAATAAGTAGAGCAATAATGTTAGAAATAAGTAGAGCATTAATGTTAAAGAAATAAGTAGAGCAATAATGTTAGAAATAAGTAGAGCAATAATGTTAGAAATAAGTAGAGCAATAATGTTAGAAATAAGTAGAGCAATAATGTTAAGAAATAAGTAGAGCAATAATGTTAGAAATAAGTAGAGCATTAATGTTAAAGAAATAAGTAGAGCAATAATGTTAGAAATAAGTAGAGCAATAATGTTAGAAATAAGTAGAGCAATAATGTTAGAAATAAGTAGAGAAATAATGTTAAGAAATAAGTAGAGCAATAATGTTAGAAATAAGTAGAGCATTAATGTTAAAGAAATAAGTAGAGCAATAATGTTAGAAATAAGTAGAGCAATAATGTTAGAAATAAGTAGAGCAATAATGTTAGAAATAAGTAGAGCAATAATGTTAAGAAATAAGTAGAGTGATAATGGTAATAAATCAGTAGAGTAATAATGTTAAGAAAGAGATTAAGTATTGTTTTCCGATATTCTACTGTTTCCCTGTAGATTACAACATGGTGGTCTTCAACTCCAATATCAACAGATGCCTGTCATGAACCATGCTCTCAATTATTCAAACACGGTCAATTCCATCAATCATTCCCAATCCCCTCATGAAGTTATTTATTTCTAAACTGACAATCATTCCATCTCATTAACCCTTATCCACGAGTGGCTTTAAGCCTTGATAAGTGGTGACATCTGTAGCAAAAAAGACATAGTACATCTCCGGAGGTCCGGCACAAATCAGTCTGTTCATGTGTGTACCGAGTACAAAATCGAATTTGAAATCTAATGCGGATGATTTCTTCTCTTCGCTATATCCCTTTCTAAAAAAACCGATAGTAGAGAGAGACTAGCAGCGCCCCGTTGCTAGTTTCTCTCTACTATCGGTTTTTCATGGAAGCTGCTGTAGGATCCATATTTGGTTCCACCTCGTAGGTCATTCTCAGCATGAACTCGTTTTGGTACCACAACGAAAAAAGACTTTCCGTTCTTCCTCCATGTGCTTAACGTCGGGCGGAATTACCATGTGCATTGCTTCTTCGCAAGGGATTCCCATCTGTTGGACACATTACCGCGGGATTACTTCCCTACTGATTAAAAGCTGGTTGTCTTAAAATTCAGCGTCAACAAATTCTTTGTCTCACAAGTAATAATCAGATCATACAATTGATCACTGTTAGTACTTCATAGTGTTCCTCGTCTGTTGGCTAGCAATCATTTTTCTTTCATTAAATCTTATCCTCAAGTAGCTTTTGGACTTTATAATTGGTGACTCAATATAAAAAGCTGCGTAAATACAAGCACTGCGTCGAGTTTTTAAAACATTACATCGCTTTGATTTAGTGTATGAGTTATTACGGTTTTACTAAGGGAAGGACAAGTACAATTATTTTATAGAATATTATTATTATAATGTTTTTACATTTTTGTTTTCCTATGTGCGCACTTTTCCCAATCTGAAGTCGTCTTTGACCTCAGAGGTCCGGTTCAAATAAACAGTGAGAATCTTGAGGTCAAAATGCGTGTCAGGAAATAATGTGGTGTGGAAATTCTCAAACTTGCTCTCTTGAGTTGATACGAGACATAGGAAGTTCAGTGACTCCAGGTCTTCTAGGCTGGTTGTTTTTAGCGCAACTAGCTTCGAGAAAACAGAAGAAAAGAATGTATTTAACTGTTCGACGCTGGTAAAGAAAATCGATAGAGTTTACCATTTTATTTGAACAAGATCATCCAACGCCTGGAGCTTAAATGGAAGTGTATGTCAATACATCCCCCCACACACATGTCTATCTATCTATCTATCTATTTATCTATCTATCTATCTATCTATCTATATATCTATCTATTTATCAATCTATCTATAGAGAGAGAGACAGAACGAGAGAAAAACAGACAGAGAGAGACACAGAGAGAGAACGATGTCTATGGGTGGGTTTAGTATATATATATATATATATATATATATATATATATATATATATATATATATATATGTATGTTTGATAACAATATAGATATGTAGGTGTTCGATATATATATATATATATATATATATATATGTTAGTGTGTTTGATGTATATATATACATATGTTAGTGTGTTTGATGTATATATATATATATATATATATATATATATATGTGGGTGTGTTTGATTATATATATATATATATATATATATATATATATATATATGTATACTATTAAACTTTAGTCGAAGTCCTCTCAAAATCAAGGGGTCTCTTCTTGGGGTTAACAATTGATCTCCAAGTGAGATATCTATATATATTCGAATATCTTATTAAAGTTCTCCTTTATCTTTCATCGTTGAGTAAGTAAAGAAGTAAAGAAAAATCATTTCCCTCTCTCCAATTGACCAGTTAACTATGTCATAGTATATCGTTCATGTGGTCTTTTTGTTTTACCGGATTCCAAGACAAATCCAGTCTGGTGGAGTATCCAGACAAGTGCTTGAAGTAACAACATTTTGAGAAGGTGCACAATTCCTCGTATAAGCCAGTGGATAGACGTGTCGAAGGGATCTTATTTGGGCTTCGAATACTATGTTACTTTAAATAATTGGTCAAAATATACTTGTAGGAGGACGTATCCTCATTTCATATATGTCTCAAAGATCCTTTTACAGAGTTATTGAACACGCTCGAGTAGATAATTTAATTCTCGCTTGATAGATTTATACATATATATATATATATGTATATATATATATATATATATATATATATATATATATATATATATATATATGTGTGTCTGTTTTATAAATATAGAGAGAAACATTTGCGTGTGTTTGCTATATATGTGTGTGTGTGCGCTTTATATATATATATATATATATATATATATATATATATATATATATATATATATACAGGGTAGCCCAAAAGTAGGTTTACAGTTATCATTTAATATTTGAAGTTTTTTAACTAGGTTAATCGAAAAACTTCAACCATATAAAAAATAGTTTAATAACTGTAAACCTACTTTTGGGCAACCCTGTATATATATATATATATATATATATATATATATTATATTAATGTACTTATGTAAAGTTTATCGGTGTCGTTTGTCTTAAGAAGTGGACTATACTTCGTTTTAGCAATAGAAATGGTTACCTGTATTCATAAAATGATTAGACAACTTCACGTGTACATTTTTAATGCTTCATTTTTTTTTAGATGATTACATTTTGATTAAAAATTGTATATCTACTATTAATCGTATATCTATTGAAAACAAAAATATAATAGCTTAAAATAAAACGAAATAAAAAAAAATTCTGGGTTTCCCTAAGCTTTCATTCGCAATTAAGGCAGAATCTAAATAGCAAGTTACCTCTTCCTTGCATTAGACACGTAATCAGTACAGTTCTTTCTCTCTCTCTCTCTCTTTCTCTCTCTCTCTTTATGACCATGCTTACTGATTTTGCACGTTAGTTAATTATTTAGGAATCTAAGTAAAAAAAAAAATGAAAGTATGCGATTTATTATTACTAATGACCTATCGCTTATCAAGGACCATAGGTCACTAGAGGATAAGGCTTACTAATGTTGTTACGTGATCGGTGATACAACACCGTGTTGATAACTAACGATGATTGAAACTGGGCCTAATTTTATTATTTAAGAAGACAGTTAAACAAGAATGTGTTTACATTGAATTTAAAAAAGACCATGTAGTCAGCTGGGAAGCAGACCCAGGGTACTGTGTTCAGGGTACAGACGGATAGTTCTAGGAAACTTTGCTCATTGAAGCTTCGTTTAGTTTGAGGTACACAGAGGGAGAAGGGGAAATTAGTTTCAGTTGCTATAGCTAGACGAGTTTCTCTTATAGATGTTTTAGGGTTAGGGAATCAGAGATTGGAGCTCGTTCGAACACCTACCATGAAAATAGCGATAGAGCAGAGAAAGACTAACAACACTTCTTGACTGTAGGGAAGAGAAGAGGGCATCCCCGATTAGATGTTGAAGTCAGTTTTGTACTTTGTCAACGCAGGAAAGGTGCGCTGATCAGCACCTTCTCAAATGTGGCAACAGTACTCCATCTTAAGACGTATTTGACTGATATATAAGTAGAGGACTGCGTCAGGCGTCAGATACCTTTTGGAGCGTTAGAATGACTCAACCATTTTTCTAGCGACCTTAGCAACGGATTTGATGTAAATCTTCTATTTCAAGTCTAAATAAAAATAAATTAAAGAAAAGTAACGCCGACTAAATAATCTTTTTAATCAAAATCAAATAAAAAATATATAATTACTAGCAAACATATTCTCCCTCCGATCGCATATTTTTGATAGCCCGGGATGCTTTGTATCATGACAGACGAATATATACTATACTGCAACCCAATTGACGAGGTAATGCTAGACAGAATGGTCTCATGACAACAGAACAGATACTACAGTACCCTGAAAGGAGGATGTAATGCCTGGACGAATTATCTCATGATAACGAAACAGATTCAACATTACTGAATTGAACATTAAAAAATAGTACATTTGTCTGAAATAGTATAGTAAACGGAATTGAGCATTTAAAGATGGCACACAAATACATTAAAATAAGTAATCGTATAGTTTCGGCTTCAGACAAACAGATACACAATCTACATTTGTAATATATTAATTGCAATGTAGTAGTTGTTTTAATGCTAGTTTGTGAGTTGGTTGGTATTAATATACGTTATTTAGTGCGTGGCTGGTTAATGCATGCCCACTTATTTGTATTCTAATGATTTATTTTCGTATTTATGATTAATTCATTAAGTGTCCTCATCATGATGGCTTAAAATATTTGAGAGAATCTTATTGATCCAGTTTAACCGTCCCCTTAAAACCAGGAACGTTTTGTTTTTTTTTGTCTTGCGCGGGCAATTGACTGATATTTAGTGTGACGAACCCACAAAAACAGTATTGGATTCTCTCCCCCCCCCCGTCTCCCTCTCTCTTACTCACACTTTTCCCCCCTCTCTTACTCACACTTTCTCCCTTCCTCTCTCTCTCTCTCTGTAATTATTTTGGCCTGCATTCTGCCCGCTTCCGTAATTTAATTTCGTATCATTAACGTAAAGATTAATAGCAGCTATGTCGCTTTTAATTAAGAGAACGTGCCCGACGAAAATAAACACGCTTTTTAACAGCGCAGCGAGGAGAATTAATTTGTACGATCAGAGGGGAAACAAATTAAAAGAAAGGCCACCACTGCTAATTTTAGTTGCTATTTCTTGGACAGTTGCTTATATTAATTATAGCATTACAAATCTGGTAAAGCCCTCGGCGGACGCTACGGATATTGTCCGCCTATCGTGTGCCAGGATTGAATATATTCCTCCTTGGTTTTCAGGCTGGAGACCTTGGCCTCCCCAAATTCGAAGGACACCATTCACTCCCCAACTCCATCACTCCTTTATTTTCTCCCAGTTCAGTCCTCTCCCACTTACAGATCAGTCTGACTATTTCCGGCTCTAAACAAACCGGAAAACATCGAGCGGTTTATCCCTATAAAAGATGTCCGAGGAATCTAACTAACCATTTTGTTTATTTATTGTTGTTTCGCCCTCCATTTTATTGCAATGATTTTTGCACTTCTATACATTTATGAATCAAATTAAATTTTCATAAAATTCGAGATATGTTAAGTAGGATGCCCCGCCTCCACGGGTAAGTGTTGTATTGTGGTGACAGCAATGATTCTAGTTAAGATGATAGACAGAGAATGATCATCGATCATTAAACTCCACATCCACCTGCCACACTTTTGATGGCATTGCACCTAATGTTTTTAATTGTATTCTTACCTTATAGCAAATAAATAATTAGAAGTGTAACATCTGTTCTGTCATCGGTCGGTGAATAAGGTTCCTTCTAGCCAAGGTAGTTTACAATCTTATTTCAATCCAGAGTGCTTCCGTTTGAGGAGCTTAATTTTCACCATATTAAAATCCGATATTTTGTGGGGATGCAAGTACTTGAATATTGCCCGTTGCCTTAAGGCTGCCATAAAAGTGTTGTACCTGTTCTGTTCTCGATCAGATGTAGAACACTGTTAGCTAGGACAATTTTATTTTTTGTCCAATCTAGTGTGTTCTTTTTCGGAAGGCTGGATATCCCCCACATAATTAAAACGAACTTTTATCTAACTTTGTCGTCGCTGGTCCTGTAAATAAGAAATTTTAATTCAAAAGTGTTCAATACAAAAAAAGCGAGATGGTACAATTATAAAGTATTTCTGGATATTTCGAGGGAAACAATAATGTTATTATGAATACTAGCCATAATATGCTCTCTCCGTTCGCATATTATGTTCTCGCATATGTAATGTAAGTATCGAGGTTTGTAATGAACACCGATTATGACAATTTTCCTTTTGACGTAAGCTACCCTCTCTCCAAAGGAGGAGGTAATGCACGAGGGTATAGTATCTTTGCAACGGAACAGGTACTGCAAAACTCCCTCCTAAACAAAGAACGAGGTAATAATTGGAAATATGGGAATATACCGGACGAACCAATACTACACTACCGCTCTCTGATTTACGTATTGAAAGATAGTACAATTCTACATTGATAGTAGTAATAGTAGAATGTCAACTTTAGACGGGCAGATACTAAATCTCAATGACTAATATATATATATATATATATATATATATATATATATATATATATATATATATATATATATATATATAAGCCAATCTCATAAAAAATGCGCAAACAAACACAAAATAAAATTCGTGACAAACAAGAGAAAGAAACACATTGAGTTTTTTTCTTCATGTTTACAGTAGATGCTCTTGTGAATGACGCATGCGCATCACAACCACTTCGCGACATCTTGAATCGATATTTTATACGCAATTCCAACTATGGCTTTGTTTTTAAGATTAGTCTTATCGAATTCAAAAATTTACAAAGTAAGAATTCTGTTTTCAAAAGATGAGAAACAATAACATTCATATAGTTGCTCGGTTGAGATGTGCGGACCACGTGGTTGGCATGTCGGTGTGCGGACCACGTGGTTGGCATGTCGATGTGCAGAGCAGTCGACTACCCAGGTGTTACTTAATATTCAACAGAAATATGTTTTTAAAGTTAAATCAAATTAATTTGAGGAAACCTAGAATGGGCAATGAGCAAAATGACACATTTTTACCGTAACACCGTTTTTCGTATGAAGAGCATCGATAATAAAAATCTTTCGGCCTTTTTCTCTCACTCTTTCTCTCTCTCTTTCTATCTTTCCCTCACTCTATCTTTTCCTCACTCTCTCTTCCCCTCACTCACTCTTCCTCTCTCTCTCTTCCCCCTCTCTCTCTCTTTCCCTCTCTCTTTCTTACCCTCTCTCTTTCTTCCCCTCTCTCTTTTTTCCCTCTCTCTCTTTTCCTCTCTCTCTTTCCCTCTCTCTCTTTCCCTCTCTCTCTTCCCCTCTCGCTCTCTTTCTCTCTCTCTCTCTTTATCTCTCTCTTTATTTCTCTCTCTTCCGACCTGAAGAACGTGATGCAATAGAGGGGGAAAGTGGTTTGTTACTTTTAACGCCTCTATAACCAAGATGCTTGCTTTCCACCACCAATGCTCGGATCCTCACTTCTGCCCAGTCGAAATGAATGACCCTCTCCTAAGGGAAGCTCCCTTCTTTGATAAGCTTCAAGGTCTGACTTTCACCCCAAACCTGAAATAAAAGACTTACATCAAATATGTTGCTAAGGTTGCTCGAAAATTCGTTGGATCATTCCACCGTTCTAGATGTACCTCATTCCTGACGCAAGCCTCTACCTGTATAAGAGTCAGCCACTTCCGAAGCTTGACGCTCGGAGTACCCTTTCCTGTCTTGACAGAGTACAACATCGATTTTGTAATCTAGTTTGGGTGATTTTTTCTCGTTCCTACAGCCTCTTTCACACAGAAGAGAGGTGGATAGCTTATCTCTACTGTACCGTCATGTTCATGGTATGTGCTCGACTGAGCTCAAATCGCTAGTTCCCTCTGTAAAACATTCGCAGAAAGAACTCGTCTAGCGACAACTACAGCAAATAACTTTTTTTTATCTTTCGGTATTAAAAAAAACAAACAGAACTTTCTATGAACAAAATTTATTTTCCAGAATATCCAATCTGTGAACTAAGATACTACGTGTTTGCTTCCCAACCGACTGCATCATGGTCGTTTTCAAGTCTAATGTAAAGAAATACTTGCTGAGCTGTCTTCTTCGATAATCAATTCATCTCAGTAATTTTCTGCTTATCCTTCCCATTGTCTCCGGTCATCCTGTGGCGGTGATCATCATCGAACTGGCGATATATTTAATACTTATACTCCAATGCCCTCGGGCCTTGGTTAATGGTGTTCTTATACTACACTTGATCTTTGCTGTCTTCGCTCACTGAAAAAAGAAATCGTTCTGGACTGAGGCAATTTAAATCTTTGCCGTATTCGATAGGACCCGAACAATAGGTCCTCACTGGAACTCACTTCACTACATCAATCTCCCTGTAATTTGAAGACGGTTCTGATTAATATATATTTAAAAACAAATCATAACGCGTCATGATGTCGTGTCATTAATTTTGAAAAATAAAAATGTTATCTTTTCGAGATATTGGGTTTATGTTATTTTGAATATTGATCATTGTTATAAATCACCAAATATATGAATACACTTATGAAACTTCGGATAAGACACATATATTATTAATTATTGTAAAATGTTTCTATCTCTACCGTTATCCCCTTTAGTATGCCTCTTCATATTGATGGTATTGTTAGTCCACACACAGATACACATAAATATTTCTTGAATGTACAAAACTATACAGGAAAAGACAAAGGAACAATCGAACGTTGCCTTCTTTTCTAATTCGGCTACGTATTAAACGTTATTAATGTGGCTTCACACCGTATATACGACTTCAAGTCAATTTGATAAACACTAAGCGATTACTCACATGCTTCTTCTAAAAAAGGATGAGATTCCGGAAATATTAAGATAAACGTATATAAATATAAATATATATCAACACAAAGTTGTTAAATCGTTGCTTAGAGGAGAAATGTTTCCTATCACATTGGACGACTTCGCTGCTCTGACCAGTATTTCAAAATACAAAAGCTCGGTCTTCTACAACGCAGTACAAACGGATTAGTCTCCTATGCGTCATGCGTAAGTTGATCAAATCTGTAATAAATCTGGAAGTTGTCAACCACCTACACAGAACCAATCTACTTAGTGACAAACAATATGGATTTCGTCCTGCAAGATTTAAAGCTTACATGCTGACTGCTATATCGCACAGGATCAGCGAATCTATCGATGGGGTCGTCAGGTCAAGGGCGATAGCTCTCTATGTATAAAAGGTATTTGATAGGATTTGGCATAAATGTTTGCTTCACAAACTTTCTAGCAGCGGAATATCTGGGAATGTCCTCACAACCATCAACTCTTTTCACTTCGATATTAAAGTATGTGTTGACGGGCAGACGTTCGAAGCTCATAATAATGGAATGAGGGAATAATAGCTTGCTACTTTTAACGCCCTCAAGCTTCTCTTTTTTCACCAGCAACGCTCGGATCTACATCAATCGAAATAGTGTACTCTTTCACAAGTGAAATCATCATGTGCAGTCTTTACCTTATGAGCATCTTTCTTACAGCATTGATGCTCAACCGGGATTTTCCCGTGGGGGTATTGGCACTGATATACACACAGTTTTTATGTGTAACACATTGACCCTCCATTTAAGCACGAGGTTTAATCCTTTTAGCACAGAATCCAGCTCTGCCACGCTTATATGTTTGGTATCTTTTATTCGTCGCAACCAGCATATATCTTCTATGATTGCTCCATCAGCGCCAAGAACCACGCACAGAGCCAGCGAGCTTGCATCCACCCATACATCCAGTTCCGTCGTGTCTACACACCACTTTCCTTTGACGGGATCTAATTGATGTACCAGAGCAATTGTGTCTGCTCTAATACACTTAAGCATTTCAAACCTTCAAATCATCCCAGTCCTGTGTGACACTTGTAGCATTACGTTTGATAAAGCCTCTTCCCAGTTAAAATGAATGAATCTCGCCTTAAGTAAACTGTTTTCCATGATAAGCTCCTAGTTCTGATATTTACTTAAAATCTGAAATTCAAAACTAACATCAAACCTGTTGCTAAAGTCACTGGAAGAATGGTTGGATCATTCTATCGCTCCAGAAGGTACCTTACCCCTAATGCAATATTCTACCTGTATAAGAGCCATATCCGTCTTAAGAATGAGTACTGCTGTCACATCTTGGGAGGTTCCGCTCGGAACATATGTTGTTGCCTTGACAAAGTACAAAACCGACATCGCAAACTAGTAGGGGGTTATTTGAAACCCCTTTACACGGACGAGCTTTTGCTAGCCTCTCTTTACTTTATCGTTATGTTCTTAGTAAGCGCTTCACTGAGATGCAATCCCTGTAAAACATTCGCAGCAGAAAATATTCCTCTCTCTCTTTTCTCTCTCTCTCTCTCTTTCTCTTTACAAACACCAAACGAGACTTCATGTGAACAAAATTTATTTTCTAAAGCGTTTCATATCTAGAACAAAATACCTCGAATCTGTTTTCCAGTCGACTACAAGATGGTCACATTCAAGTCTAATATAAATGAATATTTGTTGAGTCGTTCTCTTGGATAAACAATTCCTCTCAAGAAATCTCCTTTACAATAAACCGGTTGTTTCTAACCATCGCTAGGTGGCGCTTATCGCCCAACCGATATCTTTAAAACTTGTTCACGATCTGCCCGGGGCCATGACCCTTTAATAATATATATATATATATATATATATATATATATATATATATATATATATATATTTGAGAGAGTGAAGAGAGTAGAATTTTTACATTCAAACAAATTTGATTCATGAAAATCGACATATTTTGTATATTGACTCTTTTATTCAATTTTCCAATTTTTCTTCTATTTTTTTGTATCTCAAGGTTACAGATTTGAAATCTGATTTTATAAGAAAAATAAAAAGAATTGAAATATTGAATGAAATGATCAAATGTTGTCGATTTTGTTTAAACAAAAAATGTGATTATATATATATATATATATATATATATATATATATAAATATATATATATATATACATATATATATATATATATATATATATATATATATACATATATGTGTGTGTGCATATTCGTTTTGATTCCCATCTTCAGGAATTTAGACATGAAGTTTAATTTAGAGTGAAGAGCCATTGCACTAGAGGAAGTGCACTCTTACCTGTATTTCCCGGTAAGGATGCATCAAACGATGAGATATAATCTAACTCACATCAAAGATAGTAAAGCCTGGAATGGTAGAGCTCCTAATGCGGTACAGCGCCATATTTCAGATCTCCAGAATCAATCGCCCAGACTCTCGGACTGATTATTGAGGGCGTATTCTAGACTGGTATGAACATAAATGTTTTGTATGATATATTCTAGCGTGAATGATATCCATAACTACTTATGGATATTAATCTTTGCTAAAGGAAGTGAATAACATGAATGAACTAATATGAGATATATAAGTTAAGGGACGCGGAATACATAAAGGATGTAGTCAAACATTTCTTGAATGTCACAGAGTACAACATAATATACTTGAAAAAAGTCGGAGACTACAACGGCCGGGACATTATGAATACCAAGACATGTAAATAACAACAATACCCAATTCCATAAATACTGTCAAGATTGTCTACATAGAACGTATTGATCCTATTGTCACCATACTTTATGTATAAGAGAAAACAACGTATTCAATAAGATACATAGATTATACGGTCAGTTTAAAAGTTCCTAATAGTAATCGAAACAAACTGTTGACTTATTGAGTAAATCATTTGGTCTTGCGAAGAGGCATTCTTTTTTATGCATAATATAAATATTTATTGCGTGATTTTCTGCATCTAGACTTAGATGTTGCACAACAACGTTGTTTTATTTACTCCTCCCCAGGAGTTAGGCACAAGGCCAGTTTTATCTTACTCCCACAAGTAAGATGTGACCCAAGATCGGGTCGAGAAAGTGGGGTTTGAAAAGCCAGCGCTCGAGAGGTGAGCACTCTGGCTATTTAAAAATTGCCTGGGCAGCCCCGTCGGCATTCCCCGGTAGGGGCGCCTCAGACAGTAAGCAATAAACTTACTCCTCCCCAAAGAGGGGAGGCAAAGCCTGGAAGGGTGGACCTCTTAGAACTGCACAGAACAGGCGTGCAGTATCCATCGGAACAGATACTACACTTTGATCCTAGCCAAAAGGTCAAGAACGTTGTTTATTTACTCCTCGCGGAGTTAGGCACAAGGCCAGTTTTATCTTACTCCCACAAGTAAGATGTGACCCAAGATCGGGTCGAGCAAGTGGGGTTAAAAGCCAGCGCTCGAGAGGTGAGCACTCTGGCCATTTAAAAATTGCCTGGGCAGCCCCGTCGGCATTCCCCGGTAGGGGCGCCTCAGACAGTAAGCAATAAACTTACTCCTCCCCAAAGAGGGGAAACGAAGCCTGGGAGGGTAGACCTCCTAGAACTGCGCAGGACAGGCGTGCAGTATCCATCGGAACAGATACTACACTTTGATCCTAGCCAAAAGGTCAAGAACGTTGTAATGGACATAGTGTTGTCTCTGATGATAGCTAGGGATATACGCTGGAACATGCAAGCGTTCTCTCGATTTAATATATTTGTGACATATCGTTAAATTTATGAATGTATACGATAACGGTTTCGCGGCGGATTAACAATCTAATGAGGTATGATTCGTATTGTCATATTTTTGGGCGTATGTAAGAGAAACAAGGTTAACGAGTTTTTTTTATTGAGCATTGCACTATTAATAATCTCTCGTAATATATATTATATGAGTCTTATAAAGTTGGTCTGTCCGTTAAGTCTAAAAAAATGTTCATATTTTTGTTATATATTTATCTGTATGCTTTTCATTCATTTTTATTTTCTATTTCTTGAAAACATCTATTATTTACACCTTTTGTGATTATATATATATATATATATATATATATATATATATATATATATATATATATATATATACATAATATTATATTTCTTTCTTTTTATTCAACTTTTCTCATGCATGTTTACGAGTGAATGCGTAAGACGAAAGAATGCGATTCTCTTTTTGGACTTGTATAGGAAAAATAAACTACCCCTTTTACTACCCTGTCTTATATATATATATATATATATATATATATATATATATATATATATATATATATATATATATACATAAATAAATATATGGACATCACTTACAATGATGAAATTCTAAACAAGTGAGTGATTTAAAGTAATCTGTATAGTTTAGTTTTTGTATTTCGTCTTTATTATAAAACTGAACTCCGAGGCAATAAGTGAATATACTATTACAAAAAATGACAAAACGTTACAGACATGAAACACCAAAGAAAGGTAAATCATAACGGAAGAAAAGACAACAACGTGCAAAGGAAAAAGGCCAATGAGGATACAACAGATTTATTTTACTATTTTTATTAGACTTTAAAAAGAAGATAGAAAACCTTGCAACAATAAAGAAATGGCAACATTACATACGATTTGACATGCATCTCTATCTGTCATTTTGATGTGTTCTACGGAACATCTCAACTTATTGCTGAGGAAGACTTTTTATAATCAAGACAAAATATTAAAAATCAAACTATCAGAGTTAATTGAATTGTTTTTCTTTAAATAACACTCTTTTCTATTCATCTTTAGTTTTTTAGGATTTCATCAAAACTGTTTTCCTTTATATATATATATATATATATATATATATATATATATATATATATGAAATAAAAAGGTAGGAACAGTGCAGCCATTGAGAGGAAGACAAGTTTGAATCATTCGAGGCATTTTTGCTGAACTAAAACAATATAATTACTTCATTTTGAAATTTAAATAGAGAAGAACATCTTATATCTTCTAAAATTGTATTTGTATCATGTTTGATCTGCATAAATATACTATAGATAATCCTTCATAGTATACACATAAAGGGAACCAAATTACGACTAAGTGTAGATTGTGCACTCCAAATATGCTCACAGATTAAAAAGACAGTATGGCATCATATATGGCGTCACTCAAAGGCCACGCTATTTCAATGGTATTTTCCAGCAGTAAATATTAATGATATTTGACTTTTCTATGGAAACACATGTTATTCAGTGACTAGATCAATTCAAAAATATGTTTACTGTTTACGTTTTTAAAGGAGGCGTTTTTATGTCGTATTTCAATGTGCCATGCTAAATCCGTTCACTGCAACTACTGGCCTAATTACGGTTCTAAATCTACTTTTTGCCCCAAAATTAATAACTCGATTTTTACGAATAGAAAGCATCGCAGACGCTGAAATAGCAACACAATCTATCAGAGCACCGCACCTAAAATTACATTTGTTAAATAAATATAACTAATCTAGAAAGATAATAATATATTTATTTATTTATATTATCATATACTTATGTGATGAGTAGCGATCCGTACCGGCGGTTTCCAAGTCAGCAAGTGTTTGCTTTATCGGCGGCTCGGATAGACAAACCATCGATGAAAAGGTTATGGTTAACACAGAATTGTATGAAATTATAAATTTACAAATATATATATATATATATATTCTCAGAAGATTCCACACCCAATTCTATCTGTAATTTCACAATACTAATTACCTTAAGTTCTGGTAGTCCCTCTTTATAAACATTAACGTTGATTGCTCGTGTTTAACTTAATTTCACTATAATCTAATTTTATTTCCTTCGTTAGGATCCGCCATATTGCTTAATATTTCCATCTATATTGTATCACTCATTTCGAAGACACTGGCGGTTACGTAGGTAACACGGGTATCATATATTATGATTAATTATCTACGGAGCAGTTACTATTTAAAAAATTGCTAATAATAACAATGAGACACGTAAAAAAGAGACAAGTAAATGGAATTCTCATTGCAGATTTCTTTTTTTAATTATAAGAAACCTTTCAAACTACTGATTACCATGGCTGATAGTACCCGTCCCAAGAGTGACACGTTCAAACACCTCGATTAATATTCACAAGCAACATGGATTAAATAAATGCAAAGAAGCAAATGCCAAGTCTGCTGCAAATAAGGTAGACTCTACCTGTCTCGAAAGCTTCTCACATTTGCCAGTATCCTATATAAAGCAACTACTCGCCTATGCATGGAATATTGTTGCTACATATAGGCTTGGGCACCAACCACTAGTCCATCCCTCTTTTAGAGGGTTCAAAATAATCTCTAACCTGATAGGTGCACCACTGTTCATCAAGATTAAGGT
>OY744538.1:65959218-65966718 GCA_963556195.1 Sepiola atlantica
GAAGTGACTTATCGACAGAGACGTTGGAGAACTATGGCCAGACATTAGTTCCCTATATTATTGAGTTGATTGTAGAGCTATTAATTGTAGAGCTCACATTGACGAAGATATGGATGCTAGTACAACAGATGTCTGGAATTTAACTAAACCTGCTGAAATGGTTTTAGAAGAAAATGGCGGCGGCTTCCGAACATATATTTTTATGTAACATAATCCTTCGTGGTTTGTGACTCATGTTATCCAATATGTTAGATTAGTTATTTTTGATGTACCTATGTTGGCGAGACTTACAGCCAGCCTTATAAACTGACAAGTTGTATTCCCGGAAACGGATGGTCTTTCTGCTTAATTAAGTATAAAAATAGAATTTTATTTATTTAGTAATAAAATAAAGAGACGAGAAATGGGTAAAAAAGGAAAATGAAAGAAACGAGATCTTTCAAAGAAAAAACTGTAAAACTATTTCACAAATAAAAGTCATTGAAAATGGATAATGGGATTGTATGAAGTCTTAAAGAGGGAAATATTCCTTGAGATATATTATAACAAGAAAAGCTTAACACAAATCACTATTAACATGAGAATAAAAAGTACAATTTAAATAAAACAAATTACTTGTATTATTTGTGAGTTTCTAATACAAACGTTCATCATCCAATAGGATTACGATGTCACACTTAATATAAAGATGAGTTATATTCAGAGTACGAATTGTTAAGGACTTCCCTCAATTAAAAGTAAAACCTGTCCATCCCATATAACTTCAAATGGATGCACTTGTAATCGATATTTTGATATGTATTTTTAAAAAAGGTTGTCCTACTTGAGAATATTATTTATAATCAGTAAAATTAAAACTATGAAAAGAATCGATTTTCTCTCTACAGTAGGTATAGTTCATAACAAGACTCTCTTTTGATTTTAACAAGTGTCCTTTGTTCTTTTAATCGGTTCTATTTTGGCCGTTGAAGTATCGGTGCAGAAATATATATATATATATATATATATATATATATATATATATATATATATATACAGTGATGAGTATTAGCTTTTAAATCTGACTCCAAGTTTATATTTATATACAGTGCTCAAAGAAGACGTAGCAAGTGTTTAGTAATTAATAAAAAATGCACACAAAAACGCAGCGAAAAAAATCCGAAAAAGTAAGTAAACTAAAAACAGTAAGAATTGTGCAAAAAAGAGCAGAAAAATAGAGCAGCTTTTGTTGTACATTCTAATGACTCGTGTGACCCGCATACATTATGTGCAGAACAGCTATGTAGAACAGGAAGCATGATATCTTAAACATGTTAAATTCATCTTATGAATCGCTTATAGCATGATATCTATGGTGATTACTGAGTAAAAAGGTGCGTTATATATATATATATATATATATGTATATATATATATATATATATATATATATATATATATATATCGTGCAATACATCTATTAAACCAATGTTCTCTATATGTACTTCTTTCGCGATATATATGGTAAAGTCAATGCAATTATTTTACATCCATTTGTATTGTCATATTTGTGTACCTCTCTCTCTCTCTCTCTATATATATATATATATATATATATATATGTATATATATATATATATATATATATATATATATATATATATATATATATATATATATGTATATATATATATATATATATATATATATATATATATATATATATATATATGTATATATATATATATATATATATATATATATATATATATATATATATATATATATGTATATATATATATATGTATATGTATATATATGTATATGTATATATATATATATGTATATATATATGTATATATATATATATATGTATATATATATATATATATATATGTATATGTATATATATATATATGTATATATATATATATGTATATATATATATATATATATATATATATGTATATGTATATATATATATATATGTATATATATATATATATGTATATATATATATATATATATGTATATATATATGTATATATGTATATATATATATATATGTATATATATATATATATATATATGTATATATATATATATATATATGTATTATAATATAAAATGAAGTAATAAAATAAGGTGTCAATCAAATTTTATTAGAATTCAAAGTTCATGCAAAGCATCCTTAAGTCCTTAGCTCATGAGTTTTCAAAGATAATTCTTCTCTTCAGAGGACCATTACCGCAGTTATACTACTACAGGCAATAAAATTACGCTTTGAAAATATATAAAATTATATACACAAATATATAAAAATACATAACATCAAACATATCAATCCAAAAACATACTTTTGTTGAATCCATACAGTCCATCCAGGTCATACAAGTTGAGAAGCCTGTAGTAGTATAACTGCGGTAATGGTCCTCTGAAGAGAAGAATTATCTTTGAAAACTCATGAGCTAAGGACTTAAGGATGCTTTGCATGAACTTTGAATTCTAATAAAATTTGATTGACACCTTATTTTATTACTTCATTTCATATTATAATATTAATGCTCTATCCAGTATATTGAGCTTCAGTTTTTTTATCCGGATGTTTTCTCTAATTATAAGATATTAGTTGACGCTTATATCTTTTGTTGGATTGCTTCATATATATATATATGTATATATATATATATATATATATATATGTATATATGTATATATATATATATATATATATATATATATATATGAGAGAGAGAGACGTGACAACATAAGCTGAACAGAGCTAGATTGCTAAGCCATTATGAGCTTGAAACCGACAGTACTAATGTTGTATTAATTCTTTTGTACCAAAAAATAAAAATAAATATTACGCTCTTAATTTTAATTCTCGATTTATCGAGCACACAATTGGGATTTTTCCTACTATACTACAAAAAAGGTATATATATATATATATATATATATATATATATATATATATATATATATATATATATATATATCACGCTGCGTAATTCAACTTTACCAATCCATAAGTACATCTTTTTGCCTATCAAAAATTCATTGTTCTTTAACAGCTGCGTTCCTTTTCCGTTCTTTTTCTTGCTAAACTTCTAATATATATATATTTAGTTTTTCTCTTTCACTTTTCTCCATTATTGGGTTATTGATGTTTCTCTTTTTACTCAACTTTTCGTCTCTTACGTTTATTCTCTTACGTTTATTCTCACCACGAGTTGTGGCAGATGTTGTCCTTTACGGAAAGTGGTTTTTGGTGCTTTTACACTTTAGCGGATACTTTAAATAACACAAACTGAGGAATATATGTTTGATGTACGTACTTGTCACGGGTTGAATAAATCCTATACCAAACGCATGAAAATTAATCAAGTAGTGTTTTTTTTATAATAAAGAAAATTACATTTTAGCTATATACGAAGAGGACAACCACTTTGAAAGTTTCTAAATGGGGATTAAAAGTTTTAAATGTGGGGAAAGTGAAATGTATCTGATTTTTTCTTATATAGTACGTCTGAATTATCTTTCAGAAATTGTTTTTTTTTTATTGTGTGTTTCATTTAAAAAAATGGGAAAAGTTAAATGTATCTCTCGACGTCACGTGATCAAATGGAGCGATTTTTTTAAGTTACGGTTATCCCCCTTTAAAAACTTTCAATCCCCCTTTGGAAACTTTCAAAATGGCTGTCCTCTTCGTACATGGCTAAAATTTAATGTTCTTTTATAAAATAAAAACTACTTGATTAATTTACGTTATCTTTGGTATAAGATTTATTCAACCCGTGACAATTACGTACATTAAACATACATTCCTCAGTTTGTGTTATGTTATGTTTACTGACTATAGTGCTGATTGCACATTCAATTTCCAGATGAATGTTACTTGAAACCATATTTACTTAATACATTCATCAGTTGCGCTACATATCCATGTCCTATAGTTCTAGTTATACTTTTCTAGAGGTAGAAAGTTCAATAATCACTAGAGGGGCTAATAACAAAAAAAATGAATTAAAAACTTCTGAATATGTCTACTTCGTCATTGCTGACGGAATGAGAACAATTTATCCGCGTGGATTAAATAAATGGTTAAGTTTCAAATTGCGTGTAGATTCCAGACTTTGAAAATATTAATCTTAAAAAAGTCATAGGTTACAATGACCGAATTATCCGAAAAAACAGATGTGTTATTTTTTTAAAAAGGGTGCTTTTACACTTTAGCGGATACTTTAATATCATTGTAACCTATGACCTTTTTAAGATTAATATTTTCAAAGTCTGGAATCTACACGCAATTTGAAACTAAACTACATGTGTTGCTTTCGCTTTATTATATATTAAACACTTCTTACTCTTAATTCCCATATATTTGTAATCTACGCTTTCTTTCCTTTTCTCTCGTCATTTCTATTCATCTTCTCACGTGGCAAAGCCTGAGTAGGTTTTGGTACATACTAGTCGAGGATACGTTCTCGACGATCCGTCCGATATTGTCGGGTCATATTTTGAGTTTATGACCTTCATTCTGACAGTCTAACGTATGATTCTGTGCAGTTTTAGCAGGTCAACCCTATCTTCTCTCTTTGAGAGGGGGTTAGTGTATTGTTAATCGCGTGAGACGTCCCAACCGGAGAATGCTGACGAGTCTGCTAAGGCGTTTTTCGAGGTCAGAGATCACTTTCTATAGTTCACTGTTTTCTTAATCATCCAACTGACCGTCTGACCCCCTAACCCCTCGAGACAGTCAATTAACGCTATTTCCCTTATACAAATTATACTCTTTCTTTTTCATTTCTATCAATCTCTGTTTCTTCCCTTTCGATGTGTCCCCTTCTCCTAGCTCACCTTTTTTGTTCTTGGTTTACATTGAGTTTTAGAAAAGCTGGGTACAGAAGAAGGGTAACTGATTATTCAATAACTCGGTTATATCCCAGCACCTTCCGCAAATCCCACCCCCTATTTATTCTGACGTCTTCCCTCAACCGCCATTTTTTTTTTTAGTTTCTTCAATTGTCCGTCCTCATTATCTATAACACTTCAGTATTTATACTCACTTTCATTCTTTTTCTGATGAACAAATCCGACGTCTCGGGTCGATAATAGTTGTCTTTTTCTTTTACTTCTCTTTCTTCTATTAATAGCTTTCTTTTCTCCCGTTTGTTCACGACTCTCCACATCAACCAAATGAAAAGGCATTCTACCAGAGGGAGAGAGAGGGTAAAGTTTGACTCGTGGAGGTTGAAGGAGACGGGGGAAGAGGTTTTGATAGGCAAGTCAATACAGCGTGGGGAGGGGGAGAGACAGATACTAATTGTTCACTGATGGATATCTTTTAAATTTCTCCGTCGAAGCACAAACGTGACTTTTCGACCAAAAAATTTAATCTGTCTTTTCGTTCGATCTTCTTTATATTATATGGTTCTTCGATTATTACTGACTTCACTTGTTGTTGCTTTTTCTTTGTTCCGTGGTTTTTTTTCTATAAGTTTTGTGCATATTTTCATCGTTCGCTAGGCACCATACAAAGAACGTATGGTAATGAGAGGAGCATCGTTAAGTGCGCGAAATCAAAAAGGCTAACAAGGTGATCCAATTCCGTTTTCAATTTCCCTTATGCAGAGAGTCACTTCACAAAAAACAGCCTCTCAAAATCAGAAACGAGCCGAATTAAGACAGCAAACTTTGTAAATAGAAAAAGCTAAATATATTTCCACATATATAGATGGTTGGTTAAAGAAGATGATTTGAAGGCGAGTGAAATCTAAAACTATCATAAAAACGGGGTTTGTTAGAGGTCGTACGAATCTGCTAACTCCGTAATAGACACACTTAAATAAAATTAATAGACATATTCCTTGCAGTATATCACTAAATATTCTACTTTTTGTACATAATAAACAATTGGTGTCTACTAATTCGCAATTATACCTTCTAATACCGTGATTATATCATTCTAAACGTATTCTAAGGGGTGTTTATGTTAAGCGCCAATAGGAGTAGTTTACGTTTTTCATATTTATAAGTAAATAATAACAACCTATAAATATGAAGGACATAAAATCCTATTCTTATCCACGCTTATATAAAAGCCATGAAGATGGACTGTAAAAAGTCAGTCTAAAAACGATAGAGCCATTCATTAACAATTTCAAACCTGAAATAAAGATCCTCATCACTAATGCTGGGTATGATTACGAAGGAAGTTCGTTTCCACCTGGGGTCACTAGAGTCAATTATCGATTTTGTCTATAACATAACTGAAAGATCTTAAACCCTTAAGATAGAAAACCATTTTTTGAAGTAGATGTTCTTCGTTTCATAAAACAAAAATAAAATAAAATAAAGAATATCTCAGTAACTAAAGTTTATTCGAAAAAAAAATATTACAATACTTATTTATTGGTATTTTAGGGGATTTTAAATAATAAAATGAAAACGAATACTTTTCGATTTGTTAAATCCATTTGCCATTTTACAGCTATCGTAAAGAATCACACAGTCAACATGTAGTTATTCACGAACACTAATGCGCTAACAGTTTTTTTTTCTATTCCTTGACTTCGCATTGTAAATGTTATTTTTTTAACTTGTCTTTCAAGGAAGCAAATTGTAAAAATGACTATATTTTAAATTATTTTTACTACGAAACGCAAGGCTAATACAGCTATTAGAACGCTCTGACGTTAAGCCGCCGATAAAGTGTTAAAATGATCACAGTTTATTCGCTATTTATAATTGGCCGTGTGGTTAAGGCGTCGTATTTGAGTTGTAAAATACTCGTAATCCGAGGTTTCGAATCGCATGACCGGTAGTAAATAGTCATATCTCTATGCTGATGAGTCCCGATTATTTAAGGACGAAACGTATACGTACATAGATAATAAACAATAACTAATATTATATAATATATATAGAAACCCATGGATCATATTTAAATCAATTTGACCGAAACATTAGATGGACAATTCGGAAAATTGAAACAATAAAAAAAAGTCGCATCAAACAAAACCACTCCGTGTTATTTAATAATGTTTGCCTATATATATATATATATATATATATATATATATATATTACTAGTAGAAGTAATAACTGATATTATCTCGATCTGATTTTGACCTTTTAATGTCTATTATGGAAACTTATTATTTTCTGAAACAAGAATATCAGAACATAAAGCCTGCTGTGTGACTCTATTGTTTTGAATGTAGTATTACTTATCTCGTCTCTCTCGGTCTCTCTCTCTCTCTCTGTGTCTCTAACTCTCTCTTTCTCTCTCTCCTTCATAGCATTCTGTTGGCTTAATCCGCCCAGCAGCCAAACACAGGGTAGATTTCGAGGGGCGACAGAGGTAGTACGTGAGGAGACATGACACTGTGTGCGAGGTGCCATTGTTTTAGAATGCACTGAAATCCACCCGTTGCGCGACTTACTGCGAGATTCACGCGCTAATAGAGATCGCGTCGCTAAAGGACAAGACGGATAAAAGCTCGGAGAGTTAAT
>OY744538.1:65971718-65991718 GCA_963556195.1 Sepiola atlantica
ATACATTTTTATTTATACAAACATTATTGGTAACATATGTGCATACATGTTTCGGTTCCACTTTTTAGGTTGACTTTCTTGGAAAAGTGCAACCGAAACATGTATGCACATATGTAACCAATAATGTTTGTATAAATAAACATTTATATATATATATATATATATATATATATATATATATATGTGTGTGGAAGGAAGAAGAGAGAGATACTGAGATTTACACGCGACGAAACCATGTCAAGGACTCTAGTATAGTTCTTTAAGTCTTCATTAATCTGTATTATACAACGTTGTTGGGAACATCACAAGAATCCTATTTGCACTAAATCACGATAGGCGGTTCTCACATACGTATGCGAATATGTACACCGAATTAGCTGTATGGGATCTTAAATGTAATGGAATCCAGGAATTCTAGAATCCATTTCAAATTGTATATATAGATATATTAACAGACGCCACAGAGTTGCCCAGGAATGAATAAAGACGCCTGTGTACACGTGATCTCAGTTCTCTTTGTAGTTTGATAAAATAAAGTTAACACATATCTTTTCTGAATGTGCGCGCGAACGCTACTCACTGCTCTTTTAAAGTTATAGATAAAGTAAAATATGGCCTGTGTACCTTGTGTATGTCCAGTTAAAATGTTGATTCCACGGTAGATAGGTGAGAAAAGTAGTATAGACGTAATAAATGGATTCAACGGTATATAGGTGAGAAAAAGTAATATAGACGTAATGCGAGCTTCGCCTTTTTTGAAAAGAAAAAGGCGAAATTGAGAAAAGTTTAGTCTGTTCTTTTTATGGGGCTTTAAAAATAGACTAACACATTGACACACTGCATTTAGGTATATATATATATATATATATATATATATATATATATATATATATATATATATATATATATATATATATATATATATTCCATGAAAAATGCCAGTATACTGAAATCATATGCCCTTAATAGGGTTAAGATGAAAATCCATATACACTAAATGTACAAAAGCAAGGAAATTCCCAAATGTACAACAGAGCTATGTATTTTACTGGTAGGAATTTTTCTTCAGCGCACCTCACACACTTCATCAACTCATGCATAGAGATTTATACTGTAGTGATTTGATAATGAAATGGTTTGGTTGATATGTAGTCATACCCTTAATGACAATAAAAGTGTAACAATTTGGGAATTTCCTTGCTTGTGTACATTTAGTGTATATGAATTTTCATCTTAACCCTATTAAGGGCATATGATTCCAGTATACTGGCATTTTTCATGAAATGTCACTACTTTTGTAAAAGCTATGCCTCAATACAATGGCTTCTCATAAGTTTTTTTTTAATTTTCTGGAAAACTAAGGTATATGGTAAACTGAAATTAAAATGCAATAACTAGACCCTAGACCATCTATCTATGCCCAAAATAGCTGAATCCAACAAATAGTTGATGAGATACAGGGTGGCACGTACGTACGTACGTACGTACGTACGTACACACAGATAACATGATTTCATGATTGAACTTTCTGGAGTTCTGGGTTGCCGTGACTAATGATGCTAAAATTCTACACACTTATAGAACCTATCAAATAAAAATGTTGTGCAAAATTTTAACTAATTTTGTTTATTGGTTTTTGAGTTATGATTGATCAAAGAAATGGGATTTCAACCATAAGCCATTCTTGAAGTCTATTAAGGGATAGAGCGCTCTTGTGCCTCCCTTGATATAGTAAAAGAAAACACACATACCATTGACTTTTTTTATTTAGAGTAGGTGGTTTTCTGATTGCTATATGCTTTCTCGCTTCCCTTCACAACGTTAAATGTTTTGTGTTCGGAGGCTTGGAAAAGGCAGGTGTGTTTCTCAGGAACTTTTGCCGGACGGTACGGATATATATATATATATATATATATATATATATATATATATATATATATATATATATATATATATGAATATATATGAATAAACACACATTGCTCTTTATTATAAAGTGAAGGGTGAGTCATTAGGTAGAGTCGATTGGTGTTAACACACATAATTTTTTAGGTCAACTTTCAGAAACAAAGATGGAATATTCCTTACTCTTTATTCGAATCAGGACACACTCAGATACCGTTTTTAGGTAAACACCCATGTTGTCACAGACCGGTAGATAATCGATCTCGAACGAAGCGTGTTTGAAGCTAGTTCCTCCAAACTTTACTATAGAAATTGTAACAACACTGATCCTCAGAGAGTTTTGTTTTAGACAGTACTTTAACCTCAATTTTCAATTGCATATCATCATGATGACTCATTAAATGAATATATCAAGTGATATCCATAAAACCGCCTTCCCCTTCATACCATTCGATATTTTTCGTTATAAGATGCATCTTTTACACTGCTGCTTTCTCCGTTGAATACTAAGTGTATATACAGACGCACACCTGAGAGAATTAGACATTTTTCAAAAGGCGAACAAAGCAAGTTTCAGCTAACGAAGCAAAAGTTGAAGTACTCTGTAATTGGCAACGGATTAATCAGGCGGAATTCGCAATATTTCCCGCGTTATTCACCATAATCACCAATTAGATTATTTATTTTCGTTCATCTATTAAAATGGTTACATAATTGTCCTATTCTGCACAAAAATCTAACAAGTTCATGCATATATATATATATGTATATATAATGTACGATTTTTTATAATCTATCTAGTTTTGTTATTGTTTTTACTGGCGATAGAAAAGTGTAATTTTTTAGTATTTTTAACTTCGTAACCGGTTAAGATTAATAGTAAAACCTTCAGGACTTAAGCTCAATGTATTTTAATCATTTAACCCCAGAGTATGTATACATCACCAATAGTAATTTGGGTTTCGGAAATCATGTCTTAATATATTTCTAAAAAGGTTTATTTCTTGACGGGTCGTTGGTCAACACATAGAGATACAACATACAGAGTTATATATCTTGTTTTGTTCTATATGTGTAACTGATGGCCTTTTATTCTAATGAGTTACGCACATAGAACATATGTTTATATTAATCTGTATATTGTCTGTCTAAGTAGTAATAAAACGGTTTGATAAAAATAGATCCATTTAGAAATAAAGACATAGTTACTGGAACATTACTTATATATATATATATATATATATATATATATATTACTATTTCATGTATCCACATAAAATTTTGTAAGAGAATATAATTTTTTATGTATCAATTTTCAGTATTTACTTCAACAGCGCTCGATACGTAAGTAGAGCTTGGTAATAAGCTATGAGAATATATTTATGGCAATTAAGCTACACAGAAGCTCCCGCGTTTTATCATCGGGGGAATCTTTAGGCTAAAATGCCTCTAGATTCCCCCCGGGGATGGAACGCGGAAGCCTCTGCGTAGCTTGATTGCCATAAATATATTTTCATTGCTTACTATATATATATATATATATATATATATATATATATATATAATGTATTACAGAAGGTCAGAATAACATCGGTACCGTCGGTTTCAAGTCGAAACTTAGGGGACCTATAATTGGTCTCCTATACCGACTTTCTTCAACCTAAGATGTTATTATAATTATTTAAAAGTATTACTTTGTTGTATCATTCTTCGGTAAACTTAAGTTTATTTCATTTTGCAATCTAACGTCGCAGACACACGCACGTAAATCATATGGAAGCGTCTAAAGAGAGATGCACTCTTTCTCTAAATGTTAACAGTTACATTCAGAAATATTATAGATCGGTTGACTAAACATGGAGTAAGACGCTGTCCAGAGAAATATATTTTTAGCTAAAAAAGAAAAGAGTAACTTATTTAGTTTATCATAAATTATGTCTAATTAGAACAAATAAAATGAATTTATTTTTAACAAAACTCGATCGTAAAACCAAGGAATATTTTATCTTTAATATTGGGTTATTAAAGTGCATAGGACACCACTTTAGGGAAACACCAATTGCTAAACTTTTAATGTAATAATAGATATACATAGATATGTAAGTTTTTATTGCTAATGAATTAATGATAACATCACTGTCGTTTCTTTTTAGTCTGCATATATCTCTGTATTGAAAGCTTAATAATAAGATATATTATTTATTAAATATCAACAAATGGGTAAAAATAAAATAAAATACTACATCAAAATAATCGGAAAAACACAATGAATACTTTTATGTAAGTTTTAAATGAAGTTGATAAAAATTGTGATAAAACACAATAATTTTAATATTTGAAAATTGGAAAATCGAGGCTCAACGTACAATAATAGTCTCGCAAGATACTATGGCTAAGACCAAGATTTTGTTGTGTCTCGCAGTTCCTTGTTCGACTAATTTATAAAATTGTACGACAACTTGTGTATTTTTTCTCACGTCATGGTTACATAATGAATTATTATTTCGTATTCACAATTAATCGAGTATTTGCTCAAATCTAAAATCCAATAGCGAAATCTAAAAGCAAATTTAAATAAGTACTATTCAAAACTATTCAATTTCGTAAAAATCTCCTAGCATACGCCCATTTTCGTTAAAAAATGTTCATATTTTATTGTGATTGCATAGTTTGTGGAAATTTGATGAAATTTTCCGTTTTCACGCGACCATAAATATTCTATATCATAAAGAACCGCGATGGTGTATTCTGAAAAAAAAATAACTACTTGTAACGCCGCGTTTTTTACCGACAGCTGTAAAACGAGTTTAAGGAATTCTAACGGATTCAGTTTTATTTATTATTCTATATCTTATAAATACAAATCAAAATAATTATTTAAAAGTTTAAACAATTTCGAATACATTCTTCACTGTTTAATTTTGTTTCTGTTTTATGTAACAAAGTAAATTTATATTAAAAAGTTTATTTCGTCTTTTTAGATTCTAATATATTTCAGTTATTTCATGGACTTGAATGATAATGTCGAGAGAGGGCCTCGAAGGAAAATTACAATGATGTTTAAGGTTTTGTGATAAATGTAACACTTATTGAAACTTATTTGAATATTTTAACTATTAACATATATATTTCCATAACACAATCAAACATTGACTTTATATATATATATATATATATATATATATATATATATATATAAGAGGTTTATGTAGTTTGCTTGAAGCATTGTTTATTAGTATACAGAAATGTGATACTTAGAAAGCAATACAATGCAGAGGTGTACCGGATAGACACACCTCTGCATTGTATTGCCTTCTAAGTATCAAATTTCTCTCTCTATCTATCTCTCTCTATATATATATATTTATATATATATATATATATATATAAACTATATATATATATATGAACTATATATATATATAAACTATATATATATATATATAAACTATATATATATATAAACTATATATATATATATAAACTATATATATATATATGAACTATATATATATATAAACTATATATATATATATATAAACTATATATATATATAAACTATATATATATATATAAACTATATATATATATAAACTATATATATATATATAAACTATATATATATATATAAACTATATATATATATAAACTATATATATAAACTATATATATAAACTATATATATATATATATATATAAACTATATATATATATATATAAACTATATATATATATATGTATATATAAACTATATATATATATATATAAACTATATATATATATGTATATATATATATAAACTATATATATATGTATATATATATATAAACTATATATATATATGTATATATATAAACTATATATATATGTATATATATAAACTATATATATATGTATATATATAAACTATATATATATGTATATATATATAAACTATATATATGTATATATATATAAACTATATATATATATATATATATATATATATATATATAAACTATATATATATATAAACTATATATATATATAAATATTTATAACTATATATATATATATAAAAATAGTAAATTATCAAAATATATTTATGGCAGTTAAGCTACACATAAATGTTTGCTTTTCATCCCCGTATTGACTCATTAGTCTAAAGTTCCTGACGATTCTCTGTGGGAATGAAACGTGGCCGGCTCTGTGTAGCTTCATTGTCGCAAATATATTTTCATTACTTACTACCTCGCTATTCTCACGTATTGAGCACTGTTCATGTAAATATTGAAAATTGATACATAATATATTATATCTCCATTATAATATTATATGTGGATACATGAAAGATATATAGATTATTTTTCTTCGGCATTGAAATTATCGCTGTAAATAATCCACCATTGCTGCACCTTGATCGCTTCAGAAGCTAGCATCAGTTTTGTTTTCCCCTGCTATAATTTACTCGCGTTATCCGCCATTATTTTCTACATCCTTTTCTAATCTCTCTTCCTTTCCATGTACCTTGTTTTCGATTGTTTCTTTCATTTCCCGTCACTTTTCTTACCTAATCTGCAGTTTCTATACTTACCGCTGTTGTCACAATACTCGCGCCCATCTTGATCACTGAAAAAATATATAGAAACCTGAACACACTGAACATGAGCGAAACAAAAAAGAAGAAGAACGTACAATGTGACGTTGTCAATCAAACCAGAGGGCAGAAAGAAAAGAATAAGTTCTCGGGGAAAAATACAAAAATGGCGCCCAAGAGATGAGTACAACATTCTCCATGAATCCTATAACAGTCGCTGGATTTTTTATTCATATGCTTATCCTCAAACACTCCTATAGCTTTGAGGGGTTTATGATCAGCCTAATGGATATGTAGTAGCTTATGAAATCGTCTATCTGGCACAGCTTGAGTAGGTGTTCAGTAGCATCGGATGGAATTTTTTAAAGTACTATCTTCCACGATCGGTTGATGCCTTTTTTTAAAAGGTAGTATAGAGTGATAACGTACGTACTAACATGAAATAGTCTTAGCGTATTATATATATATGTATATATATATATATTATTTATATATTATTTTAAAAACTATACCTTACTGTTTCTGTTAGGCGAACTGTTAGACACTTCCATTGATTAGAATTCCTGCTATTTGTCAGTTATAAATCTTCAGCACCTCAGTAAACAAAGACAAAATGAGAAGGATTACATTTTCGTTTTTTTTTATCCGTTTGCTAAGGTGCTGACTATTTGGAACGAAAGAAAAAAGCAGATTCAAACCCAGAAACCGTTTCTCCGTAACATTTAAACCCCGATTCGTCTAACAAAAACAACAATGTATAGTTTTTAAATAAAATAAGGTATATTAGCTGTAGCAGAACTTACGATAGAGCACTATATTAGTTGAATTAAAAAATAGATACGCTATATATATATATATATATATATATATATATATATATATATATATATATGTTACTAATAGAAGAAAAATATCGCATTGCTTCGGCTTTCGATAACCGTCATTTATATATATATATATTTATATATATATATATTTATATATATATATATATATATATATATATATATATATATGTGTATATATACTTAATTTCCTCATAAGGCATTGCAAAAATCATCACGATTGAATAATACTTCGTTATTGTTATTTAAAAAAATAAGCGCGTAGATTTGTTCCGAACGGCTAGTCTTCTTTTAGGGCGCCATATCAGATATTAGTATCATAACGTGAGACCCCAGAACTCCCGATTTCATATCCTCAGCGCTTTTATCAAACGCAGAGCATATAGCAGTTTATTGAGTTACAGTTAGACAGTAGGCATTTTTTCTAAAAGAAACTCGACGGCAACGAACCGGAGGAGATGTCGAATATTTCAAAGGTTTTGACGCTATTCAAAAAGATATGAGGGGCAAACAACAATCAAACGTCGTTATACGCATGCGTGAACTGAATTAATGCAGTTTGTATGCGAGAAATCGTGACATTGATAAAGAAAAACAAAAAACAAATGTTGAGCAAAGAACGCGAAACATAAAAAAATATTTTACACTCTACGCTCTTTATCTCACTCAGTCGCTACACATACATATATATATATATACATGTATATATATGCATATATATATATGTATATATGCATATATATATGTATATATATGCATATATATATGCATATATATGTATATATATGCATATATATATATGCATATATATATATATATATGCATATATATATGTATATATATGCACATGTATATATATATGCATATATTTATGTGTATATATATATATATATATATTTCTCTCTAAATATTTATACATATATATGATTATATCATAAAATTAGCCGATAATTATCTATCTATAATGTCGGTTACAGGAGCAGAAAGCTTTTGGTTGCCTTATTTCCGCTAATGAAGGGTAAGAATTCTAAAAGCCTTTTTGCCCCGTATACCGCCAGTAAATATTATAATGGTCATGAAGAAATACTTACAGAGTGCTTAATTATGTGTTATAAGAGCATGATATAGTTCAATACTTCTGATATAATAAAAGTACTTTTATGAACGAATATATCATGCGCTTATAAACGTAATTCATCACTCTGTAAGTATTGCTTCATAGTCCATTATAATTATATATATATATATATATATATATATATATATATATATATATATATATATATATAATATTTGTTATTGTTTATTATCTATGTACGTATACTTATCAGCATAGAGAGATGACTATTCACTACCGGTCATACGATTCAAAACCACGAGTATTTTGCAACTCAAATCCGACGCCCTAACCACTCAGCCATGTTGAACAGCGAATAAACGGTGATAATTTTAACACTTTATGCGGCGGTGTGACGTCATATAGCATTCGACGTTTTAAAAAGGAACGATGCATTTTAAGCTAACGACGTCATGCTGTGTTAATACTACACTTACAGTGCTCTACTAGACGGGTTTTTCTAGGAGCTACAAATAATAAATATTTATTATTGTTTATTATCTATGTACGTATACGTTTCGTCCTTAATAATCGGGACTCATCAGCATAGAGATATGACTATTCACTACTGGTCATGCGATTCGAAACCCCGGATCACAAGTATCTTGCAACTCAAAATGTGCATGTGCGTGCATGTATTACTATGAACATATATTTATGGCAAGCAAGCTACACACAAACGTTCACGTATTATTCCTGAATGAAATCATCAAGCTAAGCTCCACAGAAGTGCGGATGTTTCATTATCGAATGAAAATATCAAGCTAACTCCATTTAGCCTGATGATTGATTTTGAGAATGAAACATACACGTGTCTCTGTAGCTTGTTGGCCATAAATATATTTTCATACTATTCATAAGCTCTAATCATGTGTTTAACACTGCTGGAGTAAATACTGAAAATATATCTACGCAATCTATTATATTACTTCATAATATTAGATGTGCAAATGCATAAAATAGTTATCAATTACAAATACGTGTATATGTATGAATATATTTCTAAACAAATATGAATTTCTCACTTCAACCCACGTGTCCAACATTACACCTGGTTTCCGGACAAAAAGAAACAATAGTCATATGTTTCTTTAGTTGTATCTTAATGTTTATTTAATAAGTTTAACGTATAGTTTATCTTATTTTTTGTATATAATGTATACAATTATTATCACTATTGCTGTAACGACTACAAGTGTGTCAGTTCTTTTAACTATATATTTTTAATTTATAATATTGAACATTATAGATAAGCTTTTACTAAATGCAATTTCTTTGGTTGTAAAATGCATTTCATTATCATTGTGAACTTCGTATATGAAATGAGATTTATTAGATTGATATGGAATATATAACTTCTTCATATATAGAAAGTATCTGAAATGTTTAAGATTACTTTGACAAAATATTAGAGATATGTGTGCATATGCATGTATATATATATAATATATATATATATATATGTATAATATATATATATATATGTATGAATTTTATATCTATGTACACACACACTATATATTTATTTATATTATAAAAATGTACAGAATACAAAATAAGATGTGGCACAAGGCCAAAAACACAAACACACACTATATATATATATATATATATATATATATATATATATATATATATATATATATATATATATATATATATATATATAATCTTATAAATAAATTTTTTCTCGGATTCGCTAATTTTTATATTTTATCCGGTAAACTGGTCTCTCATTGCCGAGTGAATTCAACGCAAGAAGAGTAATACCTAGCCTTCAATTACAGTAAAAAATCCCCGTCAGATAAGTATGATACAATTCAAATTGGGGCCACTTTTTAGTATTGCACCGTGCGGTAGGTAACTTTCATCCGTATCATTATTTCGACTAGCGGATGCTCATTCGTAGTTATGAAATATGACTGTTTACATGCTCATTATTGTTTACAACTCTCATACTTACAGAATCGTATTGTTCATGTGGGTTTCAAGGATTGGAATATAGATTGCTTTTATTCTTTAATTTTCATGGGAAACGACCGAGCACAAATCCCGATAGTATTATAATTCATACTATACAGGGAGAATTCGATTAGGCATTGATACTGGCAGTTATTTGTCTAATTATAAACAATCAATCGGAGAATAGATAATACTGGCAACTAATAATAAGTATGTATGTATATATATCTATATATATATTAATATGCTTTTAGTTAATTCTATTTTTGAGCATATAATATTACTAAACAAACGATTAAGTTGGTATCTAGAGATTAATATAAAGCAATTATACCACAGAGTTTATATCCAGCCTTGCGAAATAACTAATTAGTTTGTGTACTAATATTATCAGCGCAAGCAATAGCATGAATAAAAAAGCATCTTAATTCATAACATACTGTCGAAATTAAAGTATAATACAACATACATTCTTTCCAAATTTATGTCAACTCACTTTATATATATATATATATATATATATATATATATATATATATATATATATATATATAAAGTTCTTCAGGTAAGAAGAAAGGTTTACATATTAGCTCAATAGTGTATAATACGACTAGAGCTCTTATATCATCTCACTTTATTAAAAAAAATCATTTATTATAAAAAATAATTACTTGTATACAACGAATCAGAATTTGTCATAAAATAAACGCGACCGGGTTGATTTGCCGTTAAACAAACCAACCTAACCTATAGCTATGGCATACAACATTTTATTAGACAGCATATTAGATAGACGAGCAAATTTATATATTTTTGCCGATAAATAACGAACACAGAAATAGAAAATAAAACAAAACTAACTATAATAAACATATGAGAAAGACAATGAATTGAAGACGCAAACAAAACAGAAAATGGCGTTCGAATATTCTCGACTAAAAAAAAAATCACATTCATAAAAGAAAAGAAATGAAATAACACGAGAGCTTACACGAGGAATTGGTAAACACCGGTGATGGCGTCTTCGGATCAGATTCGGTAGGAAATCACAGTCTAGCCGATGGCAGAGAAGATATATTTGCGTGGTACAAGATAAATGTTCGTTGTTGCCAAAGACATCCTTACTCACACGGATAGAAACATTTTGAAATTTGAAAAGTACATGGCACTTTGTTGTCTCGCCAGCAAGAATTGCAGGACATTCGTCTCCCGTCAAGACTTCGTATTGGCGGCCATATTTCTCTCAAGGTAAATAGATCAATCATTACGGAATTGAGAGAGCCCATTGATAGGTTTTTGTTTGATCGCAACGTCCAACAACTGTTTGGTGTTTTATTTTAAATCATTTTTTGAAGCAGAAGAGAAACAAATAGACAGATGAATCGGAATATGGATAAATATCTGACAAAATTCAAAAAAATGACATTTTTATCAGGAGTAAGGTCATTTATTGTGATGGTCAATGTTTCGCCCATTCTGAGATTTTTCAAGCCGAAATATGCATATGCAAATGTTCACTCTCCGTCAATAATGACCGAAAAAATTACGCTTCGCCAGACGAATATTCATATACATATAAAATAACATCTGAGTCAGTGACGTTTAAAACGGAAATAAGACAGAGAGAAAGAAAACTGAAAAGATAGCAAACATAAAAAAACGTATAAATCGGTATAAGAATCAGAAAGAAAATAATGGAAACATATTTGTTTTCTCAATTTCCCTAAATAATTGACATGAATTCGTCCGGCAGATTTTTACTCGCTAACCTTTGTGTGACAGAACGGATATATATATACATACACATTGTTCTGTATTATTGAGTGACGAATGGTCTCCTATTGTTACTTATCCTCTAAAAATGATAATAGTACTCATCATTAGTTATTGCTCACGAGTGGTGAACCCTGGAGTGTGAGTGACAAGAAGTATTCCCATATACCCAGCTCTCTCTGCCTCAATAACCGTTGCAAATCATTCTGTGTTATCGCAACTGTCGTTTACTATATATTACTCGCTAATCTTCTCTGGAATTTGAGTGGAACTTAGCTACCCCAAGTTGGCAGTACTCTCTGCACCCTTCCAGATGAAGCCTGATTGGTGCGTCCCAGCTGGCATCTATGTATGGGTGGGTTTCTTTTGCTGATCATCTTTAGGGATTTCTGTCAGTTTTAGTTTTCTTGGGCTCGTGTTGTTGTTATTATTATTATTATTAGTAGTAGTATTAGTATTATTATTATTATTATTATTATTATTATTATTATTATTATTATTATTATTATTATTACTATTATTATTATTATTTTAGTTATCACACAAGTTATTGTCAGTGATTTCTCACCGACAACAACAGTGGTGCTCCCTGGAGTCTGAGTGACAAGTCTCCCCAAAGTTCCAGAACTCTCCACTATTATTATTATTATTATTATTATTATTATTATTATTATTATTATTATTATTATTATTATTATTATTATTACTACTACTACTTAGACTTCTCACGCTAATCGCTCACAGTGATTTTCCGCTGAGGAAAAAAGATTGCTTCAATGGAGTCTGAATGACAGCAAGTCTTACCACAAGTCCATCGTTCATCATTCCATTCCATCACTATTTAACTCACTTGATATTAACAATGATTCATTGTGGATAACGGTGTTTCCCTGGAATCTGACTGAAAATAAACTATCTCAATATTAAAATATTCCCCGCCTCCTTCCAATAGAAGTCTGGATAACGCTATCCTTCTTCGGTGTTTCCATCGTCTTAGTCTCCCCGATACCACTTTCCGTGGTACCAGCCAATGTAGGTGCCGCTGCGATTTTTTGTTTTGCAAAGAGTCAATTCATAGTCGTATTCATACATGCGGTCAATCTTTACTGTAGAACTTGAACTCTTTTTGCTTCATCTTATTGTGTAAAACTTTTTCATCGTGTTGGCTTTAGTTGTTCGCCTTTTTTTTTAAATGTCACGTGTGTGTTACTTGCTCATGCGCGTTGGTTTGCGAACTTTAACATTATTGTAGCTTACTCAGTCGTTATCAGTGATCCGTCGCTAGTATTCTTTGGAATGTGAGTGAAAGCATGTCTCTCCCGATTTCCAGTTCTTTAAACTTTTTTCAATCGATTATAACTAACTTATAAGATATATATATATATATATATATATATATATATATATATATATATATATATATATATATTTATATATATAATGTTACAGAAGTTCAGATGAACGTGATACCTTAAGTCGTAAGTCAGTAAGCGGTTTATAGTTGAAACTGAAGAATCCACTGTATTTTCCGCCATCTTGTTTGAAACCAAAGGTACCATGAACTTCTGTAACGTTATCAATAAATACATATTACGCTCTTATTATTAAGTTATCTGGCACGTTATTAGATTTATTTCAATACCAGGTAAACAGCAATTATATAAATATGTATTTAAAATTGTCTTTATTGTCCCTAATTTTATTTTTATCTGTCTTTCTATCCATCAATCTCTCTCTATCTTTCTTCTTTCTCACTTAGTCAAACATCCTTTCACCTGTATATTCTATAGTGCGGATGTCTATATATTTATTAAAAAATGAGAATGTCCGATAAAGTTATACATCATAATATACCGCATAGATGTATATATATATATATATATATATATTTGAAAAGTTCATACCTTTCTATGTTACCTTATTTTATTTTACCTTAGCCCTTGTTCTTATATATATATATATATATATGTATATATATATATATATATGATGCACATATGTATGTTTATATATGTATATATATATATAATATATATATACATATAGACGTATATGTACATATGTATGTTTGTATATATATATATAATATATATATACATATAGACGTATATGTACATATGTATGTTTATATATATAATATATATACATATAGACGTATATGTACATATGTATGTTTATATATATATAATATATATACATATAGACGTATATGTACATGTGTATGTTTATATATATAATATATATACATATAGACGTATATGTACATATGTATGTTTATATATGTATAATATATATACATATAGACGTATATGTACATGTGTATGTTTATATATATATAATATATATATACATATAGACGTATATGTACATGTGTATGTTTATATATATATAATATATATATACATATAGACGTATATGTACATGTGTATGTTTATATATATAATATATATATACATATAGACATATATGTACATATGTATGTTTATATATATATAATATATATACATATAGACGTATATGTACATATGTATGTTTATATATATATATATGTATGTTTATATATATATATATATAATATATATACATATAGACGTATATGTACATATGTATGTTTATATATATATATATGTATGTTTATATATATATATATATAATATATATACATATAGACGTATATGTACATATGTATGTTTATATATATATATATATATATATATATATATATATATATATCCGTTTCTTTTATCCCATCGACTTTTCTTGTACAAATCGCGTGCCTTGTCTGGTGAGTGAGATGACAATGCAAGTCGAGTTGATATAATAGACTGTGTATTTATGTATCTTCCACCTTAAGTGATGGGTCAGATTGTCTGAGGGACTCGATCACGATTGGAACAGACTATGTGAAAGCACTCATACATACATCATGGTCTGACATCAAACATAGGGTTTTCGAATACCAACTCGATATAGATTTACGGAGATCGAGAGAAAGACAAGAGTAATATAAAACATAAGCCTAACTTCATCTGAATATATTCATATATATATTTATATAAGTGAAGTGGTCGATCATAGTCGAGGGCGACACGAAGGCTCCACTTACCCTTAATCGTCGCCTCATACTGCTGAGTGTTTTGAAAAGGGGTTATCACGTCCTATTTTTTGTGAGTCTTTGGTATGACTCGACCGAAAATTGAAGCCTTGTCTCTCGGCACATTAGCGAACACTCTCCGCATTATTCCAACTAGTAAGTAATAAACTGAAATAATATCTCTATCTTAATGAAGTTAGATATATTTATCTGTTGATATGTACAGAATAAGTATGATTTTAGAATATAGTTACAATGTGTAAGGGGTCTAAATGTGGGCTATATTTAGTTTTATTTAGTTGTATTTAATGTGCTTAAAAGTAGGGTGGAAGCCATTCGAGAAAATACAGATACCTTTGATTTTTGTTAAAATGTTAACAATAGACGTTCAACATCGATTAACAAATATTCCCTAAATTTCAAATGATCTGAAAAACGTAATGTGAGTAATGACTGGCTATCATGCACTGTTGACATCACGTGTCCAAACTTATATATATATATATATATATATATATATATATTAGGTAAACTTTATTACATGCTCATTTATTTGCGCTCCAAGAATTCAACATAAATACAATTTGTGTACGATCGTTACTGGGAGGATGTTTTTATTAATATCTGTTCTTTTCATCAGCACAGGGTATAGGCACCAACTTAAAAGCCAACAGTCAGAATCAAGGCCATAGAGTTGAGCACTTCTACAGCAAATTAGATTACATTACGGGAGCAGGAGTATAGATAAATAGAAACAGTAGAGACAGATTCTCAAACAATTTATACGCATATATAATGGTACTCAAGGGGGGGGGGCGTATGCAATATTACTAAACAAACGATTAAGTTACTACCAAGAGCTAGATGAAAACAAGGAATACCACACAGTTTATATCCAGCCCCGTTTGTATAGTAATATTATCTACGCAAACAATAGCATATAGATGTATATAATGTCTCATTTTACATCAGCCGAAGTTTTCAAAAAGCAATGGGCCTCTTTCTGGGGCGTACAATTGATCTTTATATCAGATAGATAGATAGATATTCAAATATTCTATTAAAGGTCTCTTTTACCTCCTAAACGTTGAGTTCGTAAAAAGTTAAGAACATTATTTTTTATCTCACTAATTGGCAAGTTAGCTATGTTGTAGTATATCTTTCTTGTGGTCTATTTGCCTTACCGAATTTCACGACAAGAATTCATCTAGTCTGGTGGAATATCCAGTTTAGTGCTGGTTCTATAGGCAACAACACTTGGAGAATGTGCACCATTCCTCGTATAAGCCAGTATGCGGTAGACATACCGTGGTGGGATCTTCGAATTCTATATTATCTTGAATATTAAGTCATGGTTTACCTGTAGCGGGAAATATCCCCATGCTAAATTAACCTGGTAAACCCTTTGTACAGAGAGATTTTAGAAACTCGAGGACAGTGTCTAGTAAGCATTCAAGTTATCTCCTATATATATTGTTTCATATTACTTTAGTTGAAGCTATCAGAAATCAAGGAGCCTCTTGTTGGGACTAACACTTGATCTCTATATGAAATACGTAGATATTCGAATATTCTATTAAAGGTTTACTTCATCTCTACAAACGTTGAAGTAGTAATAACATTAAGAACATTAATTGTCTGCCTCCCCAACCCAATTGACAAGTTAACTATGTTATAGTATATATTTCTTGTGGTCTCTTGGTTTTACTAGATTCCAGGACAAGAATTTTTCGGTATTGCGTCTCTTCATGTAAAATTAATCTAGTCTGGTGTTTCTTCAGGTAACATTACTTTGAGAAGGTGCACCGTGCCTCGTATAAGCCAGTATGGGGTAGCCATACTAAGGGATTATATGCGGGCTTCGAATACTATGGGATTTTGAATATTTAGTTAAGGTTTACTTTTAGAGGGAATTATACTCAGGTCAGGTATTCCCGACAAACCCCTGTACAGAGAGACCAAAGACACTTCAAATAAAAACCATACATAACAGTAGTATAGTTATTTACAGCTGTTTCAAGACTATGTTTAATTTATATCTCTCTCTATCTATAAATTGTTTCATTATATATATACACTTTTGTTTTATTAGATATATACAAAAATATAGCCTACAAATATATCGCATCGCTTACATTTATATCTTCATTATATTTTTTCAGATTTTTCATATCATAAAATATGCATATAATATACGTATATGTTTGTACGCGGGTGGGTGTCTGAGTATGCATACACTTATGTGTTGTGTGATTGAACATTGATTTTTGAAAAAATTCTTTCCATGATTGATTATTTTTTATTGATCTTTCTGTTTTACCAATGCAGAATATTTTGTATAATGAAATTGCTAAAAAAAATTATGCGTAGTAGACATTAAAAAAATCGATCACCAAAAACGTTCGGCTAAAAAAAATAATAGATATATAAATATAAACATTACTCATTGAGGTCAGGAAACATGGATAATTCGGAGAATGTCATGTTCCACCGGAGACAACACTCATCGGATTAGTAAGAGTTGGCCTTCGTTTTCCAAAAATAAATTTAATAAAAAAAAGTTAAGAGTATGATACAGTATTAACTTAATGAATAATAGGAACGTTAGTAGGAATAATAAGAATAAGAATGATACCAATAAAAGGAAGAATAATAACTTGATGAATAATATGAATAATACGAATAATAATAACTTAATGAATAATAAAAATGATAGCAATAATAATAATAGAAATAATAATAATACTACTACTACTACTACTACTACTAATAATAATAATAATAATAATAATAATAATAGGAATAGGAATATAATGACAAATAGAAATAATAATAATAAAAATATCTATTATTACACTAAAGATAACTTAATCAGCGTTTATTATCTGAAGGTTTTTCATATAAACTTAAATAAAACAAAATTCATGCTGAAGTATACTTTAGTTATGCGATTGAATACACATGCGTTCTTAGATGAAGTTATGTTTGAAAATAAAATAATATTCTAAGTAGCAGTAATTTATAATTAACTGAAAAGGTCACCTCTCTCCCTCTCCTCCCTCCTTCTCATCTATCGATGTATTTCTCTGGCTCTCACTCACTCTTTGTTTATTCGGAAAAGTTTCCCCGACTATCAACTTCCATCAAGTACGCTGTGAAACATTGGGCCCATGGAATCGTAATCAATCTTAGAATGAGGAAAAACAAGCACAAATAGTTGAGGACGATGACGAATTGGATGCAATTAAGTTTGAATACATTTTCAATACAGTGAAGAATTATTACATTTGGAAATCAATAAGACAATTTTTATAATCATTTTTTTCTTGAAAATTATATTTTAAAATGTATAATACTTCATTAAACTTCAAGTTTTCGATTTGTTTTATTTAAATAATTACACTATAACTTTGTAAACTTTAATAGGTGCATTTCATATTAATAAAATAAAGGTTTTTCGATTATTATATACATGCATTTCCCTCTTTTAGTGGTATAGTAAATAGAAATGTGCCTACTCACGCAAGGTATTGTAAGTAAATTAATCAATAAATAAAAATAATTAAAGAATAGATACGTTCAAAAAAGAAATAAGTGAACTATCTTTATATAAATTGGGTATGTGTTTATGTTTATGTATTTGAATGTGAAAGATTGACTCCTAAACTATGAAATAAACTATTATGAATTGTAGAACACAACTGCTAGGCCTAAGGGATTTAAATGTGGGCTATATTTAGTTTAATTTAATATAAGAATGGAGTTCGAGGTTATGCAGATTCTTCCGAGTTTTGTAAAATCTTAACAATAATAATTATACATCAATTAATAAGATTTGCTCAAATTTCTTTTTTCGTGCTTTGGAGTATTTTGAAAGGGATTGAGCCCACTATCCCTTTTAAACTTCCGAATATATAAGATTTGCACTGAATTGGATCCACAGTTAGTAGAAACTAAGTAATTAAGATTCCCTGAATTTCAATCTCGTCTTAAGACCCCTTAAGTTTAAGCTTAACATGTTTGACGTTTTTTTTAGAATCAAAATCATATAATGGATTTTAAGCAAACTTTGAATAAGTATTCTAGAAATTAGGTTTAGTAGCATTTAATTTTGATTTTAATCTTTGTAAGGAGACATAATAGTACTAGAAAAAAACTGTTCTGTAAAAAGAACTAATTTAATCTGAATTTCAACAGATATTCTTCTTGACTATATATATATATATATATATATATATATATATATATATATATATATATATATATATTATATTATATATATATAATGAGTAATAAAGGAATGAACGATGGAAATATATCTAAGAGGAAAATAAATAAGAATAACTTAAGAAAATGGGAAGACGGAAAAAGGGAAGAAAAGATTTTGGATGAAATAAAAAGAAATAAAAGAAAAAGAAATAATTGCGAGAAAGAAAATGATAGCAGATGAACTAAAGCAGATTTAAATGAAAGGAATAAGGGAAGCAAGGGTTGTATTTACATAAGTCGGGTCGGTAGGTAGGTTATTATTATTCGGGAGGTAGGTAGGTAGGTAGGTGGGTATGCTTCTTGATTTTCGGGTTGCGCCAGCAAACAGGGAGCACGTGTATTGATTTTTCCTTTTCCTGGGTTTGTTCAAAAAATCTAATATGGCGCCGAATGTTGGTGTAATGTCAGATCAATACTCTTGTATTTATGCTGGTAGAACGGTACGAAGTAAGGCGATAT
>OY744538.1:65994218-65999218 GCA_963556195.1 Sepiola atlantica
ATAGTTACATAATATATGTTCTTATACCAGTGGCTTCCGTACCATGAAATGACAATTAATAAGTGACTGGCCAGTTTCCTTGGATTCGCCAGTTTATTAGAGATGAATTTGTAATTCTAGGGCAACTGGACATTCACAGAGAATGTTTTATTTTTGCCAAAGACCACGGGTATAACGACATACAGAATGTAAATATTATTATATATGCTAGATTCTTACCTCAGTAATTGAGCACTTTTGTCAATTTTCGTTTTCAAAAGATCGTATACACCTTATATATGTATGCGCACGCGCGTGAGAGAGGGTGCTATAATGTTACGAGTAGAATTGAAAAATATGTGAACAAATAGAATATTTGGCATTCAGATTTGCAATTTCTAGCGTGGAAACACTTACCACAGTTACATACATAGAATAATCGTCCTAGTGCGAAACATTTCTCTGTGGATGACTATATATGAATTCATATATAATACATTTATATATCTATATTTATATACTTTTTTATTTATACAGCATATCTTGGTACACATCTGCTTACATATTTTGCCTAAAGCAACAGAGGGCAAACACACACACACACACACACACACACACACGCGCGCGCACACACACACACACACACACACACACACACATATATATATATATATATATATATATTTATATACAGGGTGGGCCAAAATAAGGGTCCTATCTTTAAATTTGAATAACTTGAATTTGAATAACTTCCACAAAATAAAAATTAAACTCACCAAACTTTATGTGTGTGTAGACTGACCCTTCCGAGATTTTTTGAAATAAACAAAACAAATTTTAGCCGAAAAACACTTCTTAAAACTTACAAAAACTAAAGTATTGTTTTTTACACTGTTTTGAGTTTTTTAAGCAAAAATAATGTTTTCTAAATGAGGGTACGTTCCTTAGGGCTAATACGGCTCAAGCTTGCTTCGGAAGGGGTCCTTTACTTATTCTAAAAAAAAAATTTTTTTAAATCAATAAATAAAAAAGTTATGAATTTTTAAAAATAGGACCCTTATTTTTGCCCACCCTATATATATATTGTATTTATTTAGGCAGGATTCTGTCATTTGAACAAACATTGTAAAAAATAACAAAAGTCTAATGCTTAATTATACATTTTTTTTAAAAAATGTTTCCTATAATTTTTTTGGTGTTTCCATATGTATCACTTGCTGCTTTTTATCACGTCAACATGATTCCACTCAGAATCGAGTACGTTCGTAATTTATATGGAACATATTCCATTTTTTTTTATGTTATTACGAAAAAAAATAATAATAAGAGAAATTGAAAATTAAACAGGTGTAATAAAGAAGACACTTTTATTATTTTAAAAAATGTTTTATATATATATACATCATATATATATATATATATATATATATATATATATATATATATATATATATATATATATATATATATTAGATTTCTTGAATGTGAGATGATATATATAATTTCGCCGCGGTTCGCTTAATCTGTGTAAATTAATAGACATTCTTGTATGTGGCGAGGTAGCTCAGTGGCAGAGTACTCGCTTACCATGCAAGTGACTCGGGTTTCGAATCCTGAGTTCGGATGTGTTCTACTGATGAGCCCAAAGGAGGGCGAAACTCGAGTCTAGGACTTCCGGTTTGTTTCTTTTCATAGGTTGTGGGCTGCGGCGGTGTCTGATTGTGATAATAATTATATATATATATATATATCATATATGCAAAGTTTGAATGCAATGAATCATATTTCTTCAAAATAAGAAATTACACTTTACAAAGCTGAATATTTCAATCTAAAATCCGATTGGGCAAACAAAACTTATTTGGCGTGTATTATATTGGTGAAATGCAATACTTTTCAGTAATTGAACAATTATTAACATGCCATTTTATCGCGTTTTGCATTCGGACTCTTTATATGTAAGTACATAATTATATGGTGAATATACTTTTTCAATACAATGTAGTGATATGCGTTATCATATTGCAAGTGTCATGGCACAATAGAATCCAAGTTTGATAAGTTAGCTCTTTCAGGACTGCGAATAACTGGCGAGCTTGAGCCCGCGAATGACACTTCAGTGCGGTAATCGTTCGAAAGAACGATATCAACATTTCACATGGCTAATCAAAGTCAGTCGATATGACGACCCCCCCCCCCTCACCGTTGGCAGTGATACTTTGATATTGTCTACCACCATTTAGATACCTACCTAACTTGTAACATATCTGAAATCTAATTCATCGTATATTGTCGTTTATATACGTACATAATATTTCCTTTGTTATATTGGTTTTAAGATAAAAGCGACTGGCGCACGTATTATGTGAATATTATAATACTTTTCAATCCGTTTGATTTTAAAAGTATCTTTACGAATATGACACAATATGTTTGAGAACTGTGACATGGTTTCGTTTACGAATAGACACCAAATATCTATCATAATATGTGTATTATACTCCTCCTCCTATCCATATCGTTCTCTTTCTCTCTCTCTCTCTCTCTCTCTCTCTTTCTTTCTCTCTTTCTCTCATTTGCATCTTTCTCGCCTTCTCATTATCTCTTTACTTCTCTCTCACTCTTGCTCATTTCTTCCTCTTTCTTTCTCTTCCCCTGTTTCACTTACTCCATATCACTCTTCTTCCTTTTCTGTTTCCTCTTCCTCTCTCTCCATATGCATATATAATTTTACCTTTCCTATATCTCTCTTTCTCTCTCTTACTTTTTATTTACATATCTCTCTTTCTGGTGCCTCTGTCTCTCTTTCCCAGTCTCTCTCTCTCTCTTTCCAACTCTCTCTCTCTTTCCAACTCTCTCATTCCATGTCACTCTTTCTGCGTTATTCTTCCCTTCTCCCCTCTCTCTTTCTCTCTCTCTCTCGCTCTCTCTCTCTCTCTCTCTCTCTCTCTCTCTCTCTATATATATATATATATATATATATATATATATATATATATATATATATATATATTACTGTGTTTGAATAACCTAGGTCCTCCCTGAATATTTCTGCTACCCTAATAATGAGTGTACTCTTTATATAATGCATTATACACTTCTCCACACCAGTCTCCATCGCTTCTTTTCTGCGCCTGCCCCCACCCCTTCACAGTCCTATTTTCCCATCCTCTCCCAAATCGCAAGACCCCTGGACCCTCCTCTCTATCTTTCCTAGCGTTATACTCTCCCCGCTCTTCTTATTTTAATTTCCTTTGCGCTGTTCCCACTCTCTACCCACCGGATATCTGGCATCAGGCCAAGTGAAAGGATACCAAACTTTTGCGGTGCCCTCTCCTTCGCTACGCTATCATTCAGATTACTGAAGAACTTCATAACGGAGGGCCGGAGGTGGCGCAGAAGAAAACAAACAAAATCATGGGTAGCAAAATTATATATCTATATATATGTTTTTTATTTACTTCCCTTAAAAAATAAAAACAGAAGAAAAACGAATTAATAATCAATAGTGAAACGTACAAAGAAAACATATCCAACGATTAATACAAACGGGAAGTATAATGCTGGGTGGTTTAGTCAATACGGACACCCCTAGGAGACGAGAGAAATTCTGAGCCGATAGATGTGTAAGAGGCTGGCGGTGTAGCCCGAAAAATGGACTGGCCTTTTTCCGAAAATCAATGACCAATGTGTTTTCATAATAAAGAAGTTATAGTGAAGTAGAGGCTGCGTGAATTAGCGCACTTGCTAGAGACTTGCTCAATCGAATTAGATCGATGGCGAGGTCTTGTCTGGCGTGGTTGTTATCACAGCGGACCATTGAAAAGGCTTGAAGCGTTCAAGCCCTGTAGAAGACGCTGCATCGACTTTCAAGCTTCCGAAAAAATTAACCTTCACAGATCAAAAAGAAAATACATGTGTGTTTTTCCGTTATCAACGTAACCCTTGCGGCGTGCCTGTTGCCATATCGCACTATCGAGGTTCGAGTCTCCACGTCACAAAACTTGGAGACTTACCCAGCGCTCGTTTGGCTTGGCAAGACGGATGCCGAGGTCAGTGGGTATGTATTACCTTGTAACGCATTTAAAGTCAGACGCGTCCATGGAAATGGTGTGGAACAAAGAGCATTGCATTATCCCTTATGACAGCTGGAGAGTTCAGTTTCCTAAGCGGTGGTGCCATACGAGAATAACAATTTGAAAATATTTTCTGTGAAAATGGCAAGATCTAAAATGATATTTCCTAGTCGGATTCATCATTAAAGTATTACATAATATATTAACCTTATATTCTATGAGGAAACATCTCTTTCTTTTTCCTTCTCGCATTTACATCTCTGAAGAGGATACATATTATACCGAAACGTCATATAGACCGATTTAAACATCTTAAATATAGAAATAAAATATTTTCTGGCCATTATAATACAATACTGTTGCATATGTTATATATATGTATATATTTATCGGTGGGGTCATCAATTAATAGTAATCCTGAGCACGCAAGTGGGTAAAAATATATTAAAATAATGAATAAACAAATAAATATTTAACTTATATTTCATACTGAGCGTGTTTGACAAGATAAATCTAATTCCTTTTTTTTGTTTTTCTTTATTGTTAGGATATTCTATAGGTACTTTTCGAAAATCTTTTCCTTTTACAGGTATTCAATGTCGTGTGAACAGAGTTTTTGAATATATTGACCTCAAATCTAACTTGAAAAAATATATATGAATCTAATATATATATATATATATACATATATATATATATATATGCACACACACATATGTGTCTATATATCTATATAATAGCTGGTTGCATTCCAATGACCAAGAAAATCAGTTAATGTTATATTATATGAGGGAGTTCAGGCGGAATAAATAACATTTCTGACGAAAATGTAACGATTTGTATATTGAATGAGTTTATAAATATTAATAAACTGATAAAAAATATTGACACAGGAACATATTTAAAGATTTATATGCTCCGATATTTCGATTTGCATAGTTAAAT
>OY744538.1:66011718-66016718 GCA_963556195.1 Sepiola atlantica
CTCATATATATATATATATATATATATATTGGGGCAGCATTTGTTCATCCAAACATATTTGGTTAAAAAATACAGACAAATGATGTCAGCTTATTTGCTGATTGATGCTTTCAAATTGTCTAATGATTGTTTTAATGTAATGCTAAAACTGACGGATGAACATGCTATAGTGGTTGTTGACTTCAATACTTGCGGTTTGCTCTGGAACCATCATCAGTAAGACTGTAAGCTCTTGAATATTTTAGCGAATATTTTGGCGGGATTGTTAAAATTAATGCTAGTATTTATCCTACTGATTTTCTCGTTGATTAAACGTTCATCTATGAGAAGCAATAGAGAATTTTAAACAATTGGCTATTTCTTCTTTTTACTATTATTTATATATTAATGTATTATATATTATAATCTGTAAATAATTCACATAATTGCTTCGAATAAGACGCCACATCATTTACAATGTAAAATTGTTCTCTTAGAATTGTAATCAATACTTAGATTAAAAAGGGAAATGTAGAACCTTTGTGTAACAGTTGATATTTTTAAGACGGAGAAATAAAGGTTGTATTTTTTAAAACATTGGAAGCAGTTTCTTTCTTGAGTTTTCAGCATTTTGTCATGAATTATAGACATATACCAGTATCTAAAAATAATTTTACATGAATTCTAGACATATACCAGTATCTAAAAATAATGTTTACATGAATTCTAGACATATACCAGTATCTAAAAATATTTTTACATGAATTCTAGACATATACCAGTATCTAAAAATAACTTTTACATGAATTCTACACATATACCAGTATCTAAATATAACTTTTACATGAATTCTAGACATATACCAGTATCTAAAAATAATTTTACATGAATTCTAGACATATACTAGTATCTAAAAATAATTTTTACATGAATTCTACACATATACCAGTATCTAAAAATAATTTTACATGTATTCTAGACATATACCAGTATCTAAATATAATTTTACATGAATTCTAGACATATATCAGTATCTAAAAATAACTTTTGCATGACTTCTAGACATATACCAGTATCTAAAAATAATTTTACATGAATTCTAGACATATACCAGTATCTAAAAATATTTTTACATGAATTCTACACATATACCAGTATCTAAAAATAATGTTTACATGTATTCTAGACATATACCAGTATCTAAAATAATTTTTACATGAATTGTAGACATATACCAGTATCAAAAAATATTTTTACATGAATTCTAGACATATACTATTATCTAAAAATAATTTTACATGAATTCTAGACATATACCAGTATCTAAAAATAATGTTTACATGTATTCTAGACATATACCAGTATCTAAAATAATTTTTACATGAATTGTAGACATATACCAGTATCTAAAAATATTTTTACATGAATTCTAGACATATACTAGTATCTAAGAATAATTTTACATGAATTCTAGACATATACCAGTATCTAAAAATAATGTTTACATGTATTCTAGACATATACCAGTATCTAAAATAATTTTTACATGAATTGTAGACATATACCAGTATCTAAAAATATTTTTACATGAATTCTAGACATATACTAGTATCTAAGAATAATTTTACATGAATTCTAGACATATACCAGTATCTAAAAATAATGTTTACATGAATTCTAGACATATACAAGTATCTAAAAATAGTTTACTTACTATCTGTAAGATTGTCTCTAAGTTTCTATCAGCATCACCAACATCGACATCGAATATCTATTACATTGTGTAGCTAAAGTGAGATTCCCCATTATTTAATTTACTCACGTCACTAATTATATAGAGACTAATGTATTTCTCTGTTTTATTTAAAACTATACACAACCAATACTGTTCTATATTTCACTTTACTTTTCTGAACGATTTTTGTCAGCATTTAAAACATAAAATTAGCAGATATTTTAAAGTTTTAATTATACATTATTTCTTTGTTTTCTTTTCGTATTCTTTGAGTTTAAAGTAATATTCATCTGAATCTGCCTGTTCTAATGATACACGCCACAATCACATTCATAAGGCATTGAGATCGCAGGTCCAGGTCAAGTATAGCACTTAGGTTAGACATCCAGTGTCTAGAAATGGGCATGTGAATGTAATATCGAGATTGGAAGGAATAAAAAGAAGGAAATAACTAATTAAAAGAAACAAATATTAATGATACAGGAGTAAATAACAAAATTAGGATTTACTACTTTACTAGTGGGAAAAATCGTAGGCAATTTGCATTGAAATGTGCATAATAATATTGCATGTCTAACATGTTTGTACTATTTCTTCTTGATCTGTAAGGTTAGTGTCAAACATATATAAGATAGTTGACCGATTAACAAAGTGAATTTGTTTGATAATAGAGTAATATATCTTTGGAACAAGTTTCAAGACCAGATTAAGAACAGCAATAGTGTAGAATATTTAAGATGGAATAAAATTACTTAAGAAATGAAAGAAAATTATCGAATGTAAAATTGAAAGAAGGATGATCTAAAACTCAATGATTCATCTCAACGTTTCGACAAATTGCTACGATAATTTTGTCAAGAGTGGCATGTAAAAAAATTACAAAAGACGAGATGTCTTGTACTGGCACGCTTTTGACTTCTCACTTTTGAAAAATTTCTCATAAGAGTTGCGTGAAACGTTGCGACGCATCTTTGAGTTATTTTTATAATCCCTGTTTCCATTGTTCTCCTAGAGTCGAATTTATGTCATTCTTTTTATTTGTCATAATTTCTTCTGTAAATTGATATCGTAATTATAATATAAAAACTCTTCATAATGTTATAATTGTTTAAAAAGAGACATCCCTAAACAGATATCACAAAAGAGTAAATACATAATATCACACGCTACGGAATGAAAAATAAGATATGATTGTAGATTTAAAAAAAAAAAACCTTCAAAAATGAGATTCCACTTTTTTAGGCGATTACGTGTAAATAGCCTGAAAAAACTTGGTGCAGAGAAAAAAACACTTATTTTAGAATTTAGAGTGCGAAATTAGATTAACATATAAAGTTAACGTAAAATGATCAACCATTTCCGGTCGATTAAAGTGGTTTAGAGCAGTTAAACTTTTTTGTTAGGATAAATAAATTGTGTGTTTATTTAAGGGGTATGGCCTTTTTAGGCAATTACGTGTGGTTAAATGACCGACAAGGCTCTTTTACTTCAATAACTACAAAAAACTTCATTGTCATTGCAAATAACACCCTACTTGAGAATTCAACATTCAAACTCCTCGGCCTAACTTTAACAGATAACATGAATTGGAACAAATACATTGAATACATTGCCAAGGCTGCAACAAAGAAGGTGGGATTCCTCTACCGTGCTAGTAAACTCCTCACACCTGATATTATCCTGTATCTTTAGAAAACCACCACCCAACAATACATGGAGTATTGTTGCCACATCTAGGCTGGTGCATCGTCCTCTAGTCTCTTCTTCTTGGACAAGGTCCAAAAAAGAGTCGCCAACTTAATAAGTCCCTCACTATCCACCAAGTGCCAGTCCCTGTCCTATCGCCGCAATGTTGCTTCCTTCTGCTTGTTTTACAAATACTTCAATGGATTGTGCTCCGATGAACTGTCTGCTCTGGTGCTCCCTGGACGTAAATACACTAGAACAACCCGACAATCAGCTAGATCCCATCCTTACATTGTAGAGGTCCCAAAATGCCGGAGGGCCTTCTACTCCAATAGCTTTTTTCTTCGTGCTGCCGGCCTCTGGAACTTCCTCTCTGCTCCCCGACTGTACCGATATGCAGAGGTTTAAAACTAATGTAAACAGACATCTCGCTGCACAGCTCCCAACTTGGGATGACACATTAAACCTACACCTTAACTTTTAGTACCCCCTTACGTTTACAGTGGCGGCCTGCCTTGTTTGTGGGGAATTATGTTAAAAAAAACAAAAAAAACTTTGAGTTACTGATAAAAAATGTAGTTAATTTCTTTAAAACGCTACAATTACTCGGAGATGGGGGACCATTTTACCTTAAATTTATATACAAAACGTACCCATTACTCTAAATTCTAAAATGTTTTTTGTTTTGTTTATTTTCTTCTTTCCGCTAAATTTTTAATTGGGGTTTATACGTAATCACTTAATAAAAGTAGAATCTTATTTGGGGGAAGGGAGATAAAGTAAAAAGGTGTTAATCTAACAACTTACCAAAAATAGAATGATAAACATCAGAAATAAATGATTCCTGGACACAAGAAGGAACTCGCAAAAAATGAACTTGTGGTAAAAGGAGAAAATCATTTCAAAGCGAAAAGTAGAACGTGATAAGAAGAGAATCGAAAAAAGAAGAAAAAAAAGGATCGTACACTCAAACTGTGGTGGAAGAGAGGTCAAGGGGAGATACGTCACTATTTGACCTTTATTGACTGTCAATCGAAAATAGCGACTTTTGTTCCGGCTGTCAGCTTCTATTCTCTATTTTTATCTTTCTCTTTCTCCCCCTTTCTCTCTATGTTTCCCTTTCTCTCTTTTTTTCTCTTTCTCTCTGTCTTTCCCTTTCTCTCTTTTTTTCTCTTTCTCTCTCCATCTCTCTTTTTTTCTCCTTTATTCTTTCTCTCTCTCTCTCCCCTATCTCTCCCTCTCCCCTATCTGTCTCTCTTTCTCTGTCTTTGTCTCTCTCTCTCTCTCTCTCTCTCGTTGTATCCTTTTTCGCCTTTCTCTTCAACATTCTATCCTATGGCCATTTAGTAATCTTAAGTCGATAGCTCACGTGTCAGGCATAGGCCAAAGGGTGTAGTGCTTTACTCGAATTTACGATTTTGATGTGTAATCGACGTTCCGGTGCAAGATCATCGCGTTTTCCGTCAGGATAAGCGAAAAAAAAGAAGCGTAACAAGGTTATTGTAAAGTTTTAGGAATGGACACAGGGATCAAGGGTTAGTGGGTTCAGCAAGCTCATTATTTGTAGTTCTCCAGAAAGTTGCTGGACGTTTCATTGTTT
>OY744538.1:66021718-66026718 GCA_963556195.1 Sepiola atlantica
TTATTCTTTTTTAACAATATGTCAACATAAAAGCGATCATAATTTTGCGAAATGAATTTTTTATCTTTGAATGTTAAACAATTTTAGAATCTCTATTGTGAAAATAAAATGGCGTCGAAGAGCGTACCTTTGTTTAATGAATGATTAATTTTTTTTCTAATTGGAAAATGTTTTAACTAGTTTTTAATTAACTTTCAAAATAGAGAAAGAAAGTTACAATTGTAAAAGCATAGGTGTATCGTTATTTTTCTCTTTCTAAGATCAGTTATATTTACAGCGCATGCCTTCGTTTTTACAAGACGCTTAATAAAAAGATGGCAACTTAAACTTCATAATAAAGACCACTGTCTATTTATTTTTATACTTTTATATGAATAAATATAATATATTCGTCCTGTCATATAAAAGCGATTAAAAAATCTTGCGTTTTTCTTACCACCGGACGAAACCATTTCAAGTTGTGAAGGAGAGAAACAAAGCCACTAGAGAGTCAAACAACCCCCTAATTCTTACTACGCACCTCGGATAAATTCATAAACAAATAGTTCACTCTATAATAAAAAAAAAACTCAACGGTTGGCGATTTATTCCTTTCTTTAGGTCATAAGAAATTATAATAATTTATGTATAAAAATTAAATTAATAACGTAATTCCATGATTTTGTAAGGATATAAGTCCGAACACTGGCGGAGCATAATTTTCTTCGTCATTTTTTGACGGGGAATGTACACTAGTTCATATATGTAAACTATGAATAAGGAAATATATCTAAAACACGAATATGACTGTTTATCTGAAAATTAGATATATCTTTATAACAATAATAAATAATAACTGTGGCGTATTTTTGACTGCAGTTTCACGGAACATCCGATCAGCGTTTTAATCTGTATTCTATGCTATAACGGCGTTAAGGATTTTAATGCACTGATAACTAACATACGTTCCGTGAAACTGCAGTTAAGAGTCATAATACACCCAAACTAGTGTTCAGGCTGCCCTGTGGCTCCCTGAGACGAAATTCACGAACATTGACGTTTTTTTTTGTTTTTTTTTGTTTTTTTTTGTTTGTAAAACTTAATTATGTTCTACAAAACCAAAAACAAAAACAACAGCCCCTCTCCCTTTCTCCCTCCCCTTTTTTATTTTTATTTTTCCTACCCTACTCCCGGTCCTGGATATGACCTTAAACTACATCCGATGGTGAGATCCGGCTTACGGACTTTGGGGAATGTGGAGCCTCCTCTTAATTACCATTGCTCCCAGGTACACCCTGACCCGGAGTGGTAGTACCTGTTAGGGTCCCAACTATGGGTTAAATAGAAACAGATATTAAAAGGGGAAAGAAACAAAAAAGAGAAGAAAACAAGACCAGATTCGGCATTAAATAACCCAAAAAGGGTTGATATGCCGTAAAACAAAACTACCAAACCATACCAAACCAAACTAGTGTATATCAATACATGTCTACTTAAAGATAACGGAATTTTATCTTTTTGTTATTCTGTTAAACATTGTATCATTTTTGAGAATCTGGCGGTAATTCGTAAAGCATGAATCCAAGAGTTCTTTTTACGAAAAGTAACTATCGAATCCATGTTCAGCGTATTAACACCAGCGACCAGGAAACTAGTTTACAGAATCGAGACAACTATTAAGAAAATAACGAAAAGAGAAAATTCCAGACATATATTGATACCGATTTGCGGTCTAATATATATATACGACATGAACTTCCAGCTGAACGTTTTTTTGCAGGGAATCAGTGTTATTATAATATGTTGGGGGTTTGTGTCTACGCCGATCTTCCATAACAAACAACAAATACGTGTTACTTTATTCTTGACTTGAAAGTAAAAAAATATATAAATTACAAATCGTAATATAGTGTTCTTAGCTAGGAATAGACGGGAATCTTCATGTATTTCCTAGCAACGTATATTATTATGGCATGTGCTCGACTGAGCTCTAATCATTGGTTCCTCATTTTGGGACATTCGCGACAGGGATTCATTGTTTCTAGCACATCATCGAATAAAGACTTTCATTTATTTCTCCATGTTCTTCGCGCCAGGCGGAATTTTTAAAGACAGAGCTTATTTGCAAGGAATTGTCGTCTGTTGAAAAAATTACAGCGGGACTCTTCCCTTGTAATTAAAACCTGGTCGTCTTCAAATCCAATCTAATCAAATTAGTGTCAAAAACAGTACGACAAATGATACCATTGATCAATTTTAGTACTTCTATAGTTTTCCTCATATTTCAGCGGACAAGTCTCATCAACCTTTATCATCGAGTCTCTCTTGGTTTTGATGACTCAATAGCAAAACAAATATAAGCGACACTGAAACAGTTGTGTCTAATTCCACGAAGAAATTCGTCAGGCTAACTATCAAATTTGATATCCTTCCGTCACTTTTATTCAGAAATTCCAATCCATCTCTGACCACTCCAATCAGTCACTCAAGTTTAACTGAAAGCTATCCGTTTTTAAATGTTTATATCACACCAGGAAATCATATATATAAACATGAATTGTATTATTTGGGTTATTCGGACTACTGTTCTCATATTGGATACCATTCTTATAACGTCTCGGTCGATGCAACTTCAAACCCACTTCAGCCGCATCTTGTCGAACTTAGGAGTTTTTACGGTATTTCGAACGGAATCATTCATTTAATCAACAGGCAGTCAGCCATAACCAAATAAAAGTCTTAAGTAATTCGTAATTGAATATTAAGATTTGATTGAGGATTGCACTTTCAAACTTGAGAAGAATTTCACTTAAAACTTATTAATATGTAGCACTTGTATCTGTTAACTACGAATGTAATAACGAATAACTTCAGACTTTCATGGCTGAAAGAACGGGAATAAGTCATCCCTGTGTATCTAATAAAGGGTTTCGTTCGAAATTCCATACAGATTTCCGAGTTCGATATAAAGATTCCCGAGGTCGACAAGGCGCGCCTGAAGAGGGGCGAAAGTTGCATCGGCCGAGACGTTGTGGCAATGGTATCCTAGATGAGAACAATAGTTTGAATAATTCAAATAATACAAATTATCATTTCTCATCTAAAAAATCTCGGAACATACACATCAATTCACAAGCAATTATTCTCTTTTCTTTTTCGTTATTTCTATTTTTGCTTGGCTGTCTCCACCTTTCCCGTTTACCTTAGCATGTTTATATTTGTATGCATCCTTTCTTAAATTTACATTTTTATATTGTTGAAAAAAAAAATTGAAGAAAATCTAGTCACCCAACAATGCATGAGAATCCATTTCGAGAAAATTGTTTTCTTTTTCGTCAAAGATCAACCAAACATTGAACGAAACGCGCATCTCTTTTATATTGACGTATTTGCATTCAAACAATGACCTATTTGCATCATACTCATGGGCATTAGCTTTATATCAATTATCGTGGATACTACGTTACACCAAGCGACCACAAACAATGCTCACTTTTTATACATTCACGCATTCTCTTTTGCTCAGTTTCAGATTTTAAAAAAATTAAGAACTTGCCTGTCTCCTTTCCAATCATAAATTGTCTTTATTATCGAGTAAAATGTTAGCGTACCTTCTTTCTTTACTTAGGATATCGTAAGCTCAAATGATACACATATAACTAGATATACATAATCACAACGGCTATTATAATAGTATGGAGGATATAAAAAGTGAATGGAAATAAAGTCATGTATCTATCATGACCGAACATTATATTTGATTTAACTAGCGTCTACCAGCTACTAATGATTAAACTCCAAATCCTCATCATGCTACGTGTTAAAATTAACCAATCATATCACATGCCAGTCATATTAATGACTCCACAAAATTTTAACCAATCATATCACATGCCAGTCATACTTAATGACTCCACACAATTTTAACCAATCATATCACATGCCAGTCATAATTAATGACTCCACAAAATTTTAACCAATCAAATCGCATGCCAGTCATACTTTATGACTCCACAAAATTTTAACCAATCAGATCATATCATAGCACTCATTAACAACGACTCGGCAAACTATATCTATACTTAAAGATACATTTTGATTATGACATAAGTTTGTATTTCATGTATTTGTACTTTTAGCTATTTGAACTTATTTTATCAACTAATCTGTCGAAAATCCCTTAAATAAATTAAAAATCTCAGTTTAAATTTTTAGCATGACAATACAATTTGTTATTAATATGGCGTAAAATTATTTCATCATATCAGTTTCTTTTTGCAAGAGCGATATTATCCAAGATTACCTCCCTTTAATTATAGATAAAAACCGGTATCCAAATATGTGCCCTCTTATTACAAAAGAATGTGACTTTGGATAATATTGTTCTTGTTAAACATTAGCTATGGCGGTCGACATTACATTAATTGTAAACAGATATCTACATTCCAAACAAAGAATTAAACTGCTTAATTTTCAACGTATTTAAAGTTATAATGAATTCTAATGTGTGATAAACTAGAATATAAAACTAACTTTTTATATGAAATTACGACTAGTGTAAGATTAACTCCCAATATTCCAAGTAACGAGCATGAATCACTTTCTTTTAGATATTTTTCTATAGCCATAAATAGTTTTTACAAGAATGATTTTTTGATAATTTTGGTTTTAAATAGTTTTTGATTGCCTATTCGCTTTTTTTATGTACAATTTTTTTTACTCCCCCAAAACAAATTCGGTTTTATTTCGATGTGTTAGAATTTCTTAAATATTCTTTTAATTTTTGATTGCCTGTGAACGTTAATTGTATATTTTATTTGCTCGAGAATGAATAAGTAATAGACTACCCTCTCGTATGTACACATATATTCGGGTATGTATTTACATGTAAACACCGACACACACATACACGCATATATATATATATATATATATATATATATATGAATATATATATATACATATATATTAGTGTATAAAGTGTACGAAGGCTATTTAAAAAGTATCCGATTTTAGGCCCC
>OY744538.1:66031718-66069218 GCA_963556195.1 Sepiola atlantica
CGGGAAATCAATTGTAAACGGCTATTGCGATGACGCAAAAAGGTTTACAACGGTTATCAAAAGAGGCGGAGAGTGATGGAAATCTGAGTACTCCAGGTAACAGCACTGGTTATTGTCGGTGAGCAATTACTGATAATGACTAGTGTGAGAAATTCCCGTCGGTAAATAAGCATAAGAATTCTCCCTTTTATTAAGAAAACTCGTATATTTACGGATGAATCCAATGACTTATGATATTATTCATTATCTTCTTAACGTGAAATCGACAGCTTAAAGGATGTAAAAGACGTAGACTATAAAGTGTAGAATGAACTAGTCTTATTCGTTCAATCGAAACAGGTAAAACAGTGAGCCTTTAGATGACGTAAGCTGATGTTTAGTCCGTCCCCATTTAAAGCAGCTAAAAATGCAGATGTTTATACATACCCACACACACACATGTGTAAAAAAAGACGAACGATAAAAATAAATAAATACGGGAAAAAAACATCTAGAAACTTTTCCTGTATTTACATTTTTTTCCTTTGTCTTTTTCATACATCTTGTCTTTCACGGCATTTTATTTCATGATATATCGTGCATTTTATCGTCATATATATATATATATATATATATATATATATATATATATATATATATATATATATATATATATATATATATATATATATATATATTTATATATATATATATATATATATATATATATATATATATATATTTATATATATATATATATATATACATATATATATATATATATATATATGTGTGTGTGTGTGAGAAAGAGACATTTTAATCAATGAAACGGGGCAGGTTAAAATAAAAGAAAATTGCTTAAATTTTCCTTAACTATCTCGCTAATATGCCCCGTTGAATGAAGATACAAACCATATGGGTTATAGGGGCAGTTCGAATCTTAAAAAGATCCTTCGGTTTAAGTCTCTGAAATAGCGGGTTAATGTCTGGTATCCAGTGCGATGCACCATCCCCAGCAAAAACAAAAGGATGAGAATATATATATATATATATATATATATATATATATATATATATATATATATATATATATCGGTCCCATTTTAGACTGGAGAGACAATGGATAGCCCCTGCGCGTGTAGTTGTGTAGTCTATAGAAAAGCTAGGGTTGTACAGTGGCTAAGTGCACATCTCCTGTATGGACATTGCTTGCGTCCAGTGGCTATGAAAAGGTCAGAACAACTTCAAACAATGCTGACATGAGCAGAAAAAGAGTAATGCTATTTTGAAGTTTTCTTTCTATTTTACTAACCACAGCTAGATAGTCCAATCTACTCTACTATTTATCAAATATAGGATATATCATCTATAGCCAAAGATGTATAGAAGGAGAGTGTGTGTTATAACAGCTGATTGATATTGATACATCAAAAAACATTTCAGTTATTAACAGAATAAATACATACCCTCATATATATACATATATATATATATATATATATATATATATATATATATATATATATATATATATATATATATATATACATACATATATATATATATATATTTCTCCGAACGTTATCATTTGGTAGTTGCTCCCAGTCATATTAGATTTCCTACTTTCCCATTAGTCGTAGCATGATTTCCGCCTGCTATTAACGTTAAGGCATGTTAATTTAACTTTCTTATATATATTTCGAACGCTTGATTTATTTATATACACTTCTTAAATATGTATTGATCTTTTCCAATAAATCTTTAATAGTAAAGTTGTGATCATCGATTAGATTGCTTCGATTTTTTTGTAATGTAGCGATGAATTGTACATAACTTCTTGTTCTCTTCTCTTGTATTGTTTTATACTTTATGTTAATTCATGTCCGTTTCTTTTCTTTCTTTTCTTTCTTTTCTTGTGAACTCTTTTTTATCGTTCTTTTGCATTTTTATTAGATTTTTTATTCATTTCCATTCCCACCTTTAGAGGACTTTGCCCATTCTTTTTCTTCTTCTTCTTCTTCTTCTTTCCTCTTTCTTCTTCTTCTTTCTTCTTCTTCTTCTTCTTTTTTCTTCTTCTCTTTTTCTTTTACAATCTTTACTCTTTTTCGTATATTCCTTTATCTTTGTATAAAATAGAATATATACGCTATATATAAAACTGAATGTCTGTCTGTGCGATGTTTGTGGGTTCCCTATAGAAACCAATGTTGGAGAAGCTGCATAAAATCTAAAAGTTGTTTCTTATGTAAAATTTACCTCCAAAAAGGGAAGTGTTTCTGAATCTCTAAATGCACTCATTAAATAAACCTCTTAAAAATTGAAATACATCCTACTGTGATGACATATATATATGTATGAAATTCAGCGTGGAAGACAATGGAAGTGGTCTCTAATCTCTACGTTACCCTCTATGTGCTGAATATCTACGTCCATGGGACGAACCACCTTAAAACTTCAAATATGTATACTCGATTTTAATGAAATGTAAACCTGATGTATAAGACATTTCTTCAGAGTGTTTACCAACATTTAAGCTTCTTTCGACTATTTATTAGGGGGCGTAACGGAATTAAAAAAGCAGTAAAAACAAAGTAAGTAATATGGTGTTATGAGCGTAGTACAAAAGTACACAGAAGGGATCCTCATTCAATGCCGAGAAACATCGGTTTTCCTGCTAATATATATATATATATATATATATATATATATATATATATATATATATAATTCCGTAATATTAGGTAACTAACAATGACACTCGTATTTCTCTATTTTTGAATATTTTATGCGCAGTCAAGATTTTCTAGTATATATACGTATAGATTATAACATTATTATTTGATAAGTATCTATCCGTACCGGCAATATGTACTTTTTTTATATATATATATATATATATATATATATAGTAGGGATAATAATTATATCAAGGGTTAAGGAGAGAAAATGTCTCAGATACTGAAGAGAATCATAATAGGATAGATTTGTTTATTTTAGATGCTTATATCCGAACATGTCAAAGTAATAAATCAGGGGATATATATATATATATATATATATATATATATATATATATATATATATATATATATATATATATATATATATATATATAATAGCAGGACCGGCGAGACAGTTATAAAAGTGGGGGGCCGGTTAAACACATGCATATATAACTTCATTATTGATGACCGTAAAGTGGGGGGGGCAAGTAAAAAAGTGGGGGAGCTTGAGCCCCCTCGCCCCCCCCCCCCGGTGCCGCCGTCAATGAATAGGCACTTACGTTCTCGAAAAATCATGATAGGCACTTATGTTCTCGAAAAATCATGATCTCTGTAAGCAGATGACGACCATGAGATGTGATTGCCTATAGCTCATTGTTGGTTATTAGTTGTTAATAGAGTTGTTGTTTTATAACCATTTCTCAGCGGATACCCACAGACATGAGGATTCGCTCTGCATGACCTCCATGTTCTTTGAGGTGTTTGGTTGCAAACAACACCTGCTCAGTTTTTGAAATCCACTTGCAATCTTGAGGTTACATTTGCAAAGGTCCTTGAAGAAAAATTCAACGCTCACCAGTGCAATAGCTCGTTTATGATATTACATTGTTCCTTAATGTTTAAATGGCCAAGCCAAACCAAGTAATGCTGACAAATAAAACGAATCAACGGGTACTTTAGATTTAGTCATGGTGTTTTGGTATTAAATGAGAAACCAAGTCGATTAATCAAACGTTTACTATAGATGTTGGGTTTCGGTATTAGAATAAAAAAACAATATATCGGCATTTCGTCTTTAAATACAATGTTAACAATTCTCCTCTTCTAAGTAATAATCAGTTCATGCATTTGATAATATGTTGGCATTCTCAAAGTGTCTCCTATTTTACGGCTGCTAATCATTTCTGTCTCATAAAACTTTATTCTCGAGGGCGCCTTAGCCTTGATAAATGATGACTCAATGGTAAAACAACATCCGTATTTGGCTAAGATCAAAGTGTAGTATCTGTTCCGATGGATACTGCACGCCTGTCCTGTGCAGTTCTAGGAGGTCCACCCTCCCAGGCTTCGCCTCCCCTCTTTAGGGAGGAGTAAGTTTATTGCTTACTGTCTGAGGCGCCCCTACCGGGGAATGCCGACGGGGCTGCCCAGGCAATTTTTAAATGGCCAGAGTGCTCACCTCTCGAGCGCTGGCTTTTAACCCCACTTGCTCGACCCGATCTTGGGTCACATCTTACTTGTGGGAGTAAGATAAAACTGGCCTTGTGCCTAAGTAAATAAACATCCGTAACAGATACACTTAGTCGACAAATGAATCGTTTATTGTCTTTTGGCCCCATATACATTAAAAATCGGTGATACGTTGTTAAACAGATACACCACGTTCATCAATATCTTTTTTTATTATAAACAAGCTGTATCTACGTAGTATTTCTCAGGATGCAGTGGTCATTTTAATTGTTAATCGTGTTTATGTGCACATTTCATGAACTTTTCAAATGAAATTTGTCTTAATTAACACTGAATCTCGATTCATATAAAGTCAGGTATGTGTATATGTTTATATATTTGTATGTGCTGGATTCACTCCAATACTAACTAATTCCTCAGCATACATTTTTGATCGAAGCTGTTAGGCGTAAGGTGTTGTAATGTTGGATATATTTAGTTTAATTTAGTTTTATACAAAAGGGAGTAAAAATTATGATAGCTACAATTTTTGTTAAATTTTATCCAGAGTTATTGGACATCAATTGACTAATATTTCCCAAATGTCAATTTGGTTGGAGTATTTCAAAGGGTGTTAGTGGTAATAATATAATGACAACCTCCAATTTAAAAATGTGTTCCCCGTAATTGATTGAAATTAGCGAAGTAAATAAAGATTTATTTCTCTTTTTAAACAAAGAAAGAAAAAAAATAAGAAAACAATAAAAAACGGTCTTGTAAGTAACTTATTTTTAAAATGAAAATTCTGAAAAGAGAAAAGTAAATAAGAAACAAAATTTAAAAAATACTTAGAAGTAACTTATTTTTTAAATGAAAATTCTGAAAAGAAAAAAGTAAATAAGAAACAAAATTTTAAAAATACGTAAAAGTAACTTACTTTTTAAATAGAAAATTCTGAAAAGAGAAAAGTAAATAAGAAACAAAATTTAAAAAATACTTACAAGTAACTTATTTTTTAAATGAAAATTCTGAAACGAGAAAAGTAAATAAGAAACAAAATTCAAAAAATACTTAGAAGTAACTTATTTTTTAAATGAAAATTCTGAAAAGAGAAAAGTAAATAAGAAACAAAATTTAAAAAATACTTAGAAGTAACTTATTTTGTAAATGAAAATTCTGAAAAGAGAAAAGTAAATAAGAAACAAAATAAAAAAATACTTAGAAGTAACTTATTTTTTAAATGAAAATTCTGAAAAGAGAAAAGTAAATAAGAAACAAAATAAAAAAAAACTTGTAAGTAATTTATGTTTTAAATGAAAATTCTGCAACGAGAAAAGTAAATAAGAAACACAATTTAAAAAATACTTAGAAGTAACTTATTGTTTAAATAAAAATTCTGAAAAGAGAAAAGTAAATAGGAAACAAAATTTAAAAAATACTTAGAAGTAACTTATTTTTTAAATGAAAATTCTGAAAAGAGAAAAGTAAATAAGAAACAAAATTTTAAAAATACGTAAAAGTAACTTATTTTTTAAATGAAAATTCTGAAAAGAGAAAAGTAAATAAGAAACAAAATAAAAAAAACTGGTAAGTAATTTATGTTTTAAATGAAAATACTGCAAAGAGAAAAGTAAATAAGCAGCAAAATAAAGAAAAGACTTGTAAGTAACTTATTTTTTAAATAGAAATACTGAAACGATAAAAGTACATAAGAAACAAAATAAATAGACTTGTAAGTAACTTATTTTTTAAAATAAAAGTACCGCAACAAGAAAATTAAATAATAAACAAAATAAAAAAGACTTGTAAGTAACTTATTTTTAAAATGAAAACATTGCAACGAGAAAAGTAAATAAGAACAAAATAAAAAGAATACTTGAAAGTTACTTAGTTTTTTAAATGAAAACACTGCAACGAAAAAAGTAAATAAGCAACAAAATAATAAAAAGACTTGTAAGTAACTTATTTTTTCAAATAGAAAATACTGCAAAGAGAAAAGAAAATAAGAAACAAAATTTTTAAAAAGCCTTGTAACTTCTTTTTGAAATGAAAATACTGCAAAGAGAATAGTAAGTAAGTAACAAAACAGAAAGGTCTTGTAAGTAACTTATTTTGTAAATGAAAATACTGCAAAGAGAAAAGTAAATAAGAAACAAAGAAAGAAAAATGTTACATTTTTCTTTCTTTTTTCTTCCTATTTACATACTCATGCTATTTTACCATGCCGTTTTCTGGGGTCATTTTTATCTTAATCCGTTATTATATTCGATTAATTTGAGTTTCAGTAGTAGTTAAAAATCGATTAATATTTATTATTTTATCATTAGTACCAGCAATGGAAAAATACGTTTTAAACAATAAAATAAATAAAATAAATTTGTCCGATACCGATACTGATTCTAATACCTACAAAAGGTTCTTATTCTTCCAATTCACGATTCCGACAAGTCGTCCCATCACTAATACTCATATAGTCACTCAAAATAGCTATTTCAGACTGATGTATTTTCTAAGAGAGATGGAGAAACATAGGTTATTTCGATCATTCCCTACAATAGAAACCTGATTTTTAGTATAAATTGTTGTAGGTAGTAACTTGAAACAATAAACCGTCACTAATAGGTATAATATAGTGATGTTGCATACCCTAAAAGAGGTCGATATGCCGTAAAACAAACAAAAAAGTTGTTGAACTTAAATACTCAATTATTTTTTTGGTAATTGGTATACTTCTTAAATTACTTTTCATAACCAAAATAAGGTGATAAGAAGTAATTTAAGAAGAAAACGAATCTAACATATAAATTTAACTTGGATTTCAAAACTCAAACCCAAAGAGCATTTAAGCTTAATAATAAAGCTTGGCTTCTGACTAACCAATTTTCATTTGTTATTGTTGTATCGTGTTATTAGCAGTATAACGCTCTATGTTATGATTAATTTAAAAAAAATACTTAGTCCAGTTCAAACTACTGCAAATATAAAACACTTTTAAATAATCAGCTAAAAATCAAAATCACCAAAGATAAAATTCATTTTAATTTGAAGAACGTAATGGGTGTTTGGTTTACGTTAAGTTTTAACATCAGAAAACAAGTAAAACTTAAACACTAAAATAACTTCACTTAATCCCACGCAATGCTAGTTATTATTACTATAATTAACTATTAAAGTTTGACATCATTTAGTTTGTTTTACGGCATATCGATCATGTTGCTTGTAGGAACGCCTGATTGGACAAATAGATAGCATCGAGAAGAATTGCATGTTGAGTTCAAATCTAATCAGATCTATTGTGTTTATAAAAATATGGGTCCACAATTTCCAACCCAGCTATGACTAAATTATTAACTTGTCCGTATACGGGGAATACTTGTCTGTCTACAAGGAATGGTTTTAAATGTGTATCTTGCTTCGGTATTAGATACCCTCCAAAGGGTTTATATGGGGTTACAGACACACACAAAACCAAATCTACGGAGATAGTGGTCGTAAATGATTACCATGAACAAAAATGTAGTTCTAATAGCTCTTCTTTCTAATTATGTAGTTTAACCTTTGTTACGAAAGAATATTAACAGTAGATTTGGGATTTCACGGAGTACCTATTGACTTGTCTCCCCACGAGGGCAGAGTTAAGCACAAGATGTGTTTTTTTGTTACGTAAGGCAAATCCAGCTCCTTAAAACAGGTTATTTTGGATTAGGACAACACTAAAATTGCCTACGTCTAGAAAAAATATCCTTTACGCGCCGATGCTCGAATATATTAGGTTCAGCATCAGCAACAGATACGACACTTTGTTCCCAGCCAAACGGCCAAGGAGTTAATAGAGTTCATTTGTTTTTAAAGCAGATTTTTGGTTTTGATTTCTGCTGATTGCATTCTTCCTTCTTATCTATGGCTCGACTATTTTGATTTTAGTTTAAAATAAAAGCTCGTAGCTTTTTCGCTGTTACCAACTTTTGGCGATTTATCTGAATTCGAAATATTTCAATAATTACTTCCATTTGTCTATTCGTCTTTTTTTTCTTGAATTCTTTTGTTTCCTTATTTCTTCTTCTTCTTCTTCTCCTTCTTCTTCTTCTTCTTCTTCTCCTTCTCCTTCTTCTTCCTCTTCTTCTTCCTCTTCTTCTTATTCTCCTTCTTCTTCTTCTTCTTCTTCTTCTTCTTCTTCTTCTTCTTCTTCTTCTTCTTCTCCTTCTTCTTCATCTTCTTCTTCTTCTCCTTCTCCTTCTTCTTCTTCTCCTTCTTCTCCTTCTCCTTCTTCTTCTTCTTATTCTCCTTCTCCTTCTTCTTCTTCTTCATCTTCTTCTTCTTCTCCTTCTCCTTCTTCTTCTTCTCCTTCTTCTCCTTCTCCTTCTTCTTCTTCTTATTCTCCTTCTCCTTCTTCTTCTTCCTCTCCTTCTTCTCCTTCTTCTTCTCCTTCTTCTTCTCCTTCTTCTTCTCCTTCTTCTTATTCACCTTCTTCTTTTTCTTCTTATTCTTCTTCTTCTCCTTCTTATTCTCCTTCTTCTTCTTCTTCTTCTCCTTCTTCTTCTACTTCTTCTCCTTCTACTCCTTCTTCTTGTTCCCCTTCTTCTTCTACTTCTTCTTCTTCTTCTCTTTCTTCTTCTTCTTCTTCTTCTCCTTCTTCTTCTCCTTATGATTCTTCTGCTTCTTCTCTTTCTCATCTTCTTTTTCTACTTCCTCTTTTTCTCCTTCTACTCACTTTGTTTCGTATTCTCATTCTTAAAGTTATTCTTCTCGGTCCTTTCTTTTTTGACATTCTTCTTTGTTTTCTTTTCGGTATTCGTCTTGTTTTCTTCATCATTACCTTTCTAATTTATATTCTTCTAATTCTTCTCTCTTATTTGGTATTCTTTCACCTCTTGTCTCTTGATGATCTTTTTCTTCTTCTTCTTCTTCTTCTTATTCTTTTTCTTATTATTATCATTTTCTCTGTTTTATTCAATTTCTCTTCTCTTTTTCCTTCTTCTTGTATTTCATTTTCTCTTTTTCATTATTCTTCTATTTTTGGTATTCGTCTTATTTTACCTCTTTCTTTTCTAGCAGTTCTCTTTTTCTTCCCTCTTCTTTGCTAACGTCCTTTTCTTTGTCTTTTCCTTCGTATTCTGCTGTTTTTCTTCTCTCCCTCTTTTCCCTTGGTGATATCCTGTTTATTCTTCTTCATCGTTACTTTATTCTAGCTTTTATTTCATTCTTCAATGTTTTCTTCTCTTTCGACCCCTTCCCCTTGTTAAACGTTTACTTCCTCCTTTTCTTCTGAGTGAGTTTTTTTTCTTCTTCTATCTCATTTTCTTGTTACTATCCTTTTCGCTTTTTGCCTGTTTCGTGTTTTTTTTTAATTTAAATTTCATTGTCTTAATTTTTTCCTTTTCTCTATTTTTTGCCATAATTTCTCCTTTTTGTTCCTAACACTTTTCTTCTTGTTTGCTTTCTTCTCTTTCTTTCTTATGCTATATTTTTTTTCTTATAATATATTTGTCTTTCTTCATCAACTCTTTCACCTGTTTTCCTTCTTCTTCTCTATCTACTTTTACTCCAACTTCTTACCTCTCCTCTTTTATTGTTCTTGTTCTTATCCTCATTCTTTATCATATCTCCCTTCTTCATTATCATTTTCTCATCGTCCTCGGTCTTTCTTCTTCTTTTTAGCTGTCTTCTTCTTCTCCTCCTTCTTCTTCTATTACTTCTTGCTAATAATTTACCCCTACCACTTGTCTATATTATGATTAGAGTTATTTATATATTTTCTTTTCCCTTCTGTGTTTAGTCCTTCCCTTACTCGATACCGTTTTTTTTCTATTTCCTCACTTTTTTGTACTTAGTTTGCATTCTATATCCTCCAGCTCCTCATGCGTTTTCTTTATTTCACAATTTTTTCCAATTTCCTTCCCCTATTTTGATCTTCAATTTTTAAAACAATATTTTCTATAAACTTCTTCGTAGAAAATCCCTAATTTTGACCCCGTAGTTTTGTTTTATTTTGCCCACAATTTTTGTATCATAAATTTCCTTATTTTTCAATTTTTTTCATTCCTACTTCCTTTTATATGATTTAAATCTATTTAAATAGCATTTTAAAAACCTTATCAATTGTTTCGATTTGAACCCTAAAATATGTTATCGCATGGATACATATATCGTTGTATTACTGCTATGGTATTTTGACGAAGATTAATTTTCAATTCCAATATGGCGGTCCACTGGTAACTGTAATATAAATGAATGAAATCTTCGTTAGAAAATAGAGCGAAGATAAAAGTTAATATTAAATTAAGATAATACGTTGATGCAACGTCCAATACTTACTCGACTTAGAGTATCTCTTTCGTTTGTGTAAAGTAAGACATATCCGTTTGAGATCTATATCAAGTGACGGACAAGAACTTCCTAACATCAATCCATGTCCTGTAGTCAGATTGAAGGTCTTATTTCAGGTTGTAACGTATTATCTTTCATGCTAGCCCGACCGCAGACGACATTCCGACAATATTAAATATAATTATAATACAGTATACGGTGTTATTATTTATTCAAACCAAATTAGCTTAGTGCAACAAGCCATGTACATTGTAGGGATCTAACTTCAATTTGGCATATATTATGAAAATAGGCACCCCCCCCACACATACATATATATATATATATATATATATATATATATATATATATATATATATATATATATATATGGATCGTTCCTTTCATTAAGTTGAATGCTCTTAAGACGTCAAGCCGCCAAAATAAGTTTTAAAATTATCACTGTTTATTTAGCTATAAAGTGGTGGCCGAATGGTTCTAAATGTAGGGATTTGAGTTGTAAATTACTCGTGGTCCGTGATTTCGAATCACGCCACCAGTAGTGGATAGTTATATCTATATGTTTATGAGTCCCGATTTAAAATGACGAAACGTATACGTACATAGATAGTAAACAAAAACAAATATATATATATATGTATATATATATATATATATATATATATATATAGTGTGTGTGCATATTTGTGAATTATTATAAAAATATATATTTAAGTATATCATCTTTATAATATCCAAGTTGAATGAAGGTGTATTACAAACTTCAGAGCAGATGCACTTTATAGTTACATTCTAACGATTCATACTAAAGATCAATCCAAAACCATACTTTACAGTAAAATGCGCAGACGTTATAGAAAAGATATTAAATTTGGAAATATTTTTTTTTGTTAGATTAAGAAGAAATACAGACATTCACCGAAATATTAAAATAAAGAAATTGTAAGAACAAATAAAAATTATTGTTTTGGATTGATTTTTCCTATCGTCATTCAAACGCAACTATATATATATATATATATATATATATATATATATATATATATATATATATATATATATATATATATATATATATATATTAACGTACATTTCAAATGATGATTATTTAAATCAGTATAAAGTACACACAATTAAAAATGTGTAACACATCTTTTGGGGGGGGTGGTATCATTCTAGTGATGCTTTTCATTGGATAACAGCGAAATGTTTATATTTCTGATATCTATTGATTTTCTTTTTGTTATTTTAGAATATATATATATATATATATATATATATATATATATATATATGTATATATATGATATAGAGATAGAAGAAAAAAGAGTGATAAATATGCGACGATTGTCCAAATTTATTTCAAATTTCAATTGTTCAATGCAAGGTTGTCAGTAATAAACTAGTGTTTATTTTCCTTTCCTTAAGCCAAGGCTTTTCAAAGATCGAAATCTTATCATCAGAGGAGAAATACAGATGGATAAGTTGGCTTTCGAAAAAACCAAAGTTCAAATATTTGAAAAATATGAGAGTTATTTTTAAAAATTATTAAAATAATTTTTGTCAAAAAACGTACTGAATGAAAAGAAAATTTCGTGAAAAAGAAATACAATTGTCCGGGTGGTGAGTTTCCGTTGAAAAGGTTCGGTGAAATTGTAGAAAGTGAATAAAAACACTTTGCATGGGAGCAGGTTGGAAAAGGTGCTCAAAAGTAGATAAGTCCAGATGTACTTAAAAGAGGCTTTGAAGAGGAAAACAGGCCATTTTTTGATTTTCTTCCGGGCCTAGAAAAACGGTAGGATCTCATACAAGGATTAACTCAGAATGAGAAAAAGCCAAAGTTGATGAAAGTTTCAGATTTGGGGTCAGGATGGGGGGGGTTAGGAGGTGCGGGGTAGTTTAAAAAGTCGCTTTGTGAATTTGGGGGAAAAATAAAAGTAGGACGGGTTGGCATGGGGATGTAGATAAAGTGACAGGTGGGTTAAGGGTGCGGGCTAGCGGTAGGGTGTAGGTTTTGGGGGTGGGGTTAATCTTAAATGGTGAATAGGTATAGAAAAAGTTGATTCTAAAAATAGAAGTAAAATGTGAGCTTCCAAATATATCAGGCGGCTAAGGGCAGATTAAAATGTAGTTATCAGATATGGTTTCAGTGTGTTTAAGGAATAAAGAGTAAAGTAGAATTAGTGAGAGCATTGTATAATAAATATAGGAATGTGAGAGAGTGGATGATTCAAATTAAAAATTAAAAGATTAAATTTAAATTTAAAAAGCTAGGGAATAGTTAATAAAGCATTTATTTATTTATTTTTAATTTAAAACCAAATTAAGGGTTAGATGAATAATTTGGAGGGACATTAAATGGCCAAAGAGATAAGGGGGGGGAAAAATAATGGGGGGGGGGAATAAATTAATGGGAAAAGGGTTAGTGAAATTTAAAGGTCAAGTCTGTTCTACTCAGGTATATTGAAATTTAGGAGAGGGGAACAATGTAAGGGATAAGGAAAGATTGTTAGAAACAATTTGTTTCGATTTCTAGTAATAGGGGTGGAGTTGGGTTGGTTCAATCAAAAATTTTAGTGCAGTGTCAATTTTATAATCTGTGGTTTAAATGGTGAGTGAGTCGTAACAGGGTAACAATTAACAGTTACAGTTTAAATTTAATTAGATATATAAGGGAAACCTGCAAGGGGTTTCCAAGTAGTATGAACATATGATTTGGGGGGGGTGAAATTGGTCAAAGATAAGATAAGTTGAACAAAGAGAGAATGGGCCGATAGAAAGTGGCTCGCGAGTATTTAGAGGGATTAGGATTATTCAAGAATAGGCCAAAATAAGCAGTTATGTAACTAGCTCGAATCAATCAAAATAGTTAAAAAGGTTACACAAAGGGGGTTATGGAGGCTATTAAGGAGGTAGAGCAGAAGTGCTAGTAACAGTTTATATAATATAAGTGTTATGGGCCAGGGTTAGATTGAAAAATTAAGCAGACCTGCGTTTTGAAGCTAGTGAGTTAGAGAGCTGATGAGAATTATAGGGGGGTATTAATGGACCCAATTGGAGGGGAGTTCAAATGTCGTAGTTAAAATGATAACAAAAAGAAGTTACAGGGGAATATGTTGCAAATAGGAAGAGTCTAAATATAAGGACGATATAGTGGAAGTGTAGGGGATAATAAGGGGGGGGGGAAGAGAGGCCAAGAATGAGTTTGTAGGTGGGATTACGGACAGGAGAAACAATGAGATAAATATAAGGGGTTAGGAGTGGAGCTGAAGCAAAAGGATAAAAAGGAGCTATATTGCAGGGGAGGTATATAAGTCTAGATATTAGGTATGTTAATAATCGGTGGAAAGTTGGAGGAGTAATGTTAGTTCAATCTACTGATAGTTTTCCGGGTAAATGTGGTTATTAGGTGTAATGGTGATGAAGAATTTATTGGGAAGGTTAATTAGTGAGATTAGGGGTGTTAAGAATGGAAGTTACAAGGTTCCCCTGGGATATAGTTTAGAGATTTGTCAGATGTTAAAGAATGGGGGAGTTATTGGTTGGGAGGAGGAGTGTCAGAGGGAGTGATGAAATTAATGTATTTAAATTTTCGTTTGTGTCTGCAATTTGAAATAAGTTCATTTTTGGAGTTAATGACATTTAAGTTCTTGTGTGCTGTAGCTATCATATAAGTTTCCAAGGTACATAGTTGGCAGAATGCAGAACCAGGAGTATATGAGTTTGACTTTTTTAATATAGACCAACTTAGGGAGTAGGGGGTATTTTTGATGTGAAAGCTTTTTATTAGGTTGGAAAGAGAGGTGCTAGTGGTACCATTACTATTGTGTTTGAAAGAGTAGATATGGTTAGAGATTCGAGTCTTTATGGGGAAAGCACTGGCACCAATATAGGTATGAATTTTATGGGGGGTTATTGTTGTATTATTTGAGTTGTTTATATTATTAGGGGTGCTTACGGTTTGTATGCTCGGATTCAAGTCAACGTTTAAGTTAGGGTTATTAGTTGGGGACGGTAGGGTGTCTTGGGGGATGAGATCGGATCCATTATTAGTTGGTGGTAGTTGTTGGTCAGTGTGGAGAGTATTATTTAGTGGAGGGGGTTGTTGATGGGGATTGTTGAGGGGAAACGTGGGAGATTGTGTGTTGGCATTATTTTGCATATTGGTATTAATCTGTGTAGTGGTGTATTGTTTAACAGTACAGGAATATATGACGTTACTTATATAATATATATATATATGATATATATATATATATGATATATATATATGATATATATATGATATATATATATGATATATATATATGATATATATATATATGATATATATATGATATATTTATATGATATATATATGATATATATATATATATGATATATATATATGATATATATATGATATATATATGATTTATATATATGATATATATATAAATGATATATATATATGATATATATATATATATGATATATATATATATATGATATATATATATATATGATATATATATATATATGATATATATATATATGATATATATATATATGATATATATATATGATATATATATATGATATATATATATATGATATATATATATATATGATATATATCATATATATATATATATGATATATATATGATATATATAGATATATATGATATATATATATATGATATATATAGATATATATGATATATATAGATATATATGATATATATATATATATGATATATATAGATATATATGATATATAAATATATATATATATATATATATATATATATATATATATGATAGAGAGAAGGAAAGTGCAAGAGAGACATATATGTGTCCGTGTATATACATTGTAACATCATATATCATACATCTAATACATATGAACATAGCATTGAGTATATTATGGATGTAATATAGCACACACACACATATATGTATGTATACATATATTAGCGTCCAAAGGCTTGAGAACATAAATATTTGGCATACTTAATACATGTTAAGAATTATCGGCATTTAAATTTCCTACTGGTTTGAATAAATAATACTACCGTGCACGGTATTCGAATTTTATCGCACTAATGTAGCTGCCTATATTATCGCACTAATGTAGGTGTCTATATTATCGCACCAATGTAGGTGTCTATATTATCGCACCAATGTAGGTGTCTATATTATCGCACTAATGTAGCTGTCTATATTATCGCACCAATGTAGGTGTCTATATTATCGCACTAATGTAGCTGTCTATATTATCGCACCAATGTAGGTGTCTATATTATCGCACTAATGTAGCTGTCTATATTATCGCACCAATGTAGGTGTCTATATCATTCAACCAATGTTGGTGTCTATATTATCGCACCAATGTAGTTGTCTATATCATCGCACCAATGTAGCTATCTATATTATTGAACCAATGTAGCTATCTATATTATTGAACCAATGTAGCTATTTATATTATCGCACCAATGTAGCTATTTATATTATCGCACCAATGTAGCTATCTATATTATCGCACCAATGTAGCTATCTATATTATCGCACCAATGTAGTTGTCTACGATGACGATAACGTATGAATCTTCTCCGTATTTATTAAGCGTAAATCAGTCTTTTCGAGAGTAATCAATTATATTGTATATTTAAACACCCGTTAATCATTTTGACAAAGTCTGCCAATGATGTAATCTACGAAAACAGAATGCTAGATTCGACACCAATACCCGCGGTTTCACTTAATTAATCGGGGTTTTGACCGTAGTGCCAAACATAACAAGCTTGACCTTTCTTCATCCGACGCTTTCAATAGATAGCTACTTGAACACAATCGAGTGAAGAGTTGTACGCTTCGTATTCTGTAGCTCTAGATCCAGTGTTTTCCGTGAAACTGCAGGAATCGAGGGACAATCAAACTAATGTAGAGTGCTATTTGAAATATAAAATACTCTCACATAATTAATTGAGCACTCTAAGGATTTATCCTATACAAAAACACACATTATGCTATATATGTATATGCACATTATTATAATAAATATTTTTTTTATTCTTACGCATATGAATATATGTTTCATCCTTTTCCGGGAATCATCAGTAGGGTGGTCGCCCGATTGACACACCAGACCCAAGTCATCTTTTTACTTTCGAGTCTGGATCACTCATTCGATGCGGCCAACTTAACAGCCATGAAAAAGGAAGAGAATTAAAGTCTATTTATGTATTTACAAGCGGACATATCTAGTATAATGTGGCAATACTGTTCAACAATCCAATTCAACAGAGTATAGCATTTAAGAATTAATTTGGCAGTTATTTGTACTTCTCCTGAAGGCCCAACCCTTTATATATATATATATATATATATATATATATATATATATATATATATATATATATATATATATATATATATATAAATTTAACCCTATGGAGAGAAAAAAAACGAATATTCAGAACAGACAACCCCGGTAACGTTATCAACATAAAAATCAACGGGCGTATTTCCATAAATAACTTATCAACAGCTAGTACCCTGAGAAGTTAAACACCTTACTTTCGATTTGAACGATTTTTTCGAGTACGGGATGCTCAGGGAGGCTGATATTTTTCGTAATTTCTGAATAATCGGACAGACGGACGAAACGTGGATACCTGCAGCGGAAGAATTAATGTATAGAACTTAAATAAAATAATATATATTTGGTTCTTGTATGATTTACGATCGAGCAGTTCTCTGATAACACGAGCCATATAATATATATATATATATATATATATATATATATATATATATATATATATATATATATATATATATATATATATATATATATATATATGAGAGAGAGAATGAGAGAGAGAGATAGGGGGGGAAAGATGGAGTATTTGTCTGTGCGTCTGTCTATTAGTGTGTTCGTGTTAATATAAATTAAAGTAGAATGTATGCTACATGAAGATAATAACTCACGAAATGTCAAAGGACTTCAGTATTTTTTCATGACATCTGAACTTTGACCTTTATAGATAAACCAAAAATATCATAGTCTCCATTTTATTGTCTATTCAGTTTGAAAATAAACATAAAGAATTACACTTGACGTGAGCATTTGAACATTTCGATTCACTAAGTTAGTACTCTTACCTTTCTAATGAAGGATTGTTTATATATATATATATATATATATATATATATATATATATATATATATATATATCTTGGCTTTTGGTCAAGATCAAAGTGTAGAATCTGTTCCGATGGATACTGCACCCTATAGACTGGTATTGTCTTGGCCTTCGGGGCTTTATGACGCCGGTTTGTGAGTTTGTCTTGTGCAGTTCTAGGAGATCCACTTTCCCAGGCTTTGCCTCCCCTCTTTGGGGAGGAGTAAGTTTATCGCTTACTGTCTGAGGCGCTCCTACCGGGGAATGCCGACGGGGCTGCCCAGGCTATTTTTGTTCGGCCAAAGTGCTCACCTTCCCGGGTGCTGGCTTTTCATTTCCCGACCTTGTGTCACATCTTACCTCGTGGGAGGAAGATAAATAATATATATATATATATATATATATATATATATATATATATATGAAATTAAAAATGGAACAGTGGAAGACCCATAGGCTTAACGTTTCGCCGATGTGATGTGGGCTTTATCAAGAGCGGATTAAAAGTGTGCTAAAAATGATAACACTTTTCATCCGCTCTTGATAAAGCCCACATCACATCGGGCGAAACGTGTAGCTCATGGGTCTTTCACTGTTCTATTTTTAATTTTATCCCGGTTGATTGTTTTATCCTTTTATCTACCCATATATATATATATATATATATATATGAAGGTCTTGGTATCTTTGGGTGGAAGGAAATCCAATAAATTGCTCGATTAGTTAATATAAGAGCGTAATATTTATTTATAATATTAAAGAAGTTCAAATCAACATAGTACTTTAGGTCTCAAGTTGGGAGAGCAGACGCAGGCGTAATTGACTAGATTTTCTTGTGTGTAAATTATAAACCGTTCCTTCGCTTTCATTAACCATATTTTGATCTGTATATATATATATATATATATATATATATATATATATATAATAGGTAGATATGTTGGCAAGTTTGAGCTAAATGGTTGTCTATACAAAACTAAATCTATTCCTTTAAATATAGGAAGTTTATCATGTGATTAACTATATAACATAATATGGAAGAGCGAGGACCATTTTATTGTACAAAGTGGAATATTACGTTCATAGACATTGGGAAGACTGACACTAACTGAAAGAAAAATATCTTATTTAGTGTCGTTTATCATTTGGCTCTGAAGGGACGCACAGTCGATTTATTATTTGTAGATTATGCACACAGTGTTGCACTCATGAGTGCACTATATGCGCTAATACTTTATATTTTCTCTATTTATCATGGTACTGATTACTTTTAGAATCAGTGCACACCATTTGTTTTTAATTTGCTACCGATAGGACAATGTGGTCAAAGGTGTGCGATAGTATATGAGTAGTTAACTGATCGATTTGTGTGTGCGCTGGTTAGGGTTCGAACTTCAATACCCCCACTTACGCCTCCTAAATATAAGTCCATTTAGATTTATCGATCTTGTCAACAAAAGTAATTTTACTGATTGCGCACTTCTTGCTTCACTAATATTTTTTTATTGCAAGGGTATACATTATCCCTCGACAGAGAAGCAGTCCGTGAAATTTCATTTCATAACTTACTATCTTTAGAGTTTTATAGAGAATCTGGTCACATGCATCAGAGACTAATTTTATCGCATGTTTAGTTCCGGAGTTTTTCGTTGACTAGTTACCCTACCAAAACTTTAGAGTAAAGTCTCTCCTACTATCACATCTATAGCTCAAGAAGTGAAATACACTTTTTTCAAGGAGATTACTGAAAGTGAAATTGTTCATAAAAAATAATATATTTTATTCATTCGCTATATAAAAACAAATACTTGAAGTTCGAAATTTTAAATAATGTTATAGCTATATAACAAACTTGAACAAAAAAAATTTCGGAAATAAAAAAACAAATATCGATAAATACTCAAATATGATATATCCCTGTATAGAGATATATAATTTAAATTCCTGTTATTTCATACAAAACAATTAGGTTAAATGCTTAATTACTAGTGGTCAAAATATATCATAACTAAAAAAAATGTTTCATTGCTTGTCTAAACATTTTTTCTTAAAAAATAATATATTCAAGATGTTTTTAAAAGGCTTGAATCAGTGGATGATTTTGAAAATATCTCTTGTATATATATATATATATATATATATATATATAATATATATTTGTATTTGTCGATAGGAAAAATGCTAAATTATGTAGGAGCATGATATTTATTCCACATAGCTCTATACATTTATTCGATCGTCTATCGATACCTTCGACGCCTTTAAATGTGTTCAATGGTTTCTTTCGTTCGAAAAAGATACGTCATTTAAAAATGAATTATCCGTATTATCACTACGAAACTATGTTGTCCTCGAAAAATTTCAATACGGAAAGAATAAGAGAGCCAATTAGTGTGAGCCATTTATTTCTTCAAGTGTTTCGACCCAAGTTTTATCGGCTCTATCCATGTCGAACTCACACTTGATTGTCAAATAAAATGTTATATTCAAAAGTTAAAGAAATTACCGCGAATAAATATATATTGGATGCTTTGTTGATCTGTTCAACCCGACTGATATTAACGGAAATACACAGTATATATATATATATATATATATATATATATATATATATATATACATATATATATATATATATACATACATATATATATATATATATATATATATATATATATATATATACATATATATATATATATATACATATATATATATATATATATATATATATATACATATATATATATATATACATATATATATATATATATATATATATATATATATATATATATATATATATATATGTGTTGTTTTTCAAAATCCGACATTTGACAAAATAAACCGAAGTAGACAATAAAAACAAAAGTTATATACACAGAGACCCGACAGTTTATTTATCAACCGTTAGAGTTTCATACTACATTACTGTTCAATGTAACCGCCGCCGAGGAAAGTAACCATCTGAAGACGGGTGTGAAACGAATCACATGCTTTGACAGACATGTCCTTGTGTATAGGGGTAGACACCTGCACGATGGCAGCCTTAAGAGAATCGACCATGTTGTGGGCATGCTTGTTGGTCTTTACCTCGATCACGCATCAGAAGAAATAGTCAACGGGATAGCAGTCGGGTAAAGAGGGCGTTCGCAAGTTCAGCGACCATTGGTGTGGAACATTGTTGAGCAGCCAGGCATGGTTCGTCTAGGCCTTGAATGCATGAGCGGAGTCTTGCTGGACAACTTAAGGGCGTCCGGCTGTGATCTCGTCTATCTAGGGCTTGACCACGCTCCTCAGCACCTCTTGGTGTTTCGTTCATTTTTTGTCAACACTCCATATATACATATATATATATATATATATATATATATATATATATATATATCTTTAAATATTTAAAATGACACATGTCTGCATATATTTCATTTTTTTATTAGCCATACTCGTTGTGTATCCTAGTACTTTCGGTATCTGCCGAAGAAATCTCCATGGGTTGGGTATCGAGAATAGAACATGTATTTTTAAATGTTTAGTGATAGTTTAGAGATGTAACCGTGTGATTAGTTGTAGTATTAATTGAGTATTAGTATTAAAAGATAAAAGTATCACTACATAATTAAAATACATGTTTTGTACTCGATACCCCCCTCTGAAGATCGCTCAGATAGTAGGGTACACAACGAGTACAACATGTTTATCTGTTAGTTCCAACCTGAAACTCCAAAATTAATCAGGGTACTAGAAAGGATTAAGAAAACATATGCAGACACAAGTTATCTGTAATATTTAAAAAGAAGGCTGACTAAATATATATATATATATATATATATATATATATATATATATATATATATATATATATATATATATATATATATATATATATAGATAGATAGATAGATAGATAGATAGATATATATATATATAAGCCCCCATTCTCGGGTCGAGCACTGTCGTTTATTAATGCCTCGTGATTCTTTAAGCATAATGCAAACCTCTTTGTAAATAAACAAATTGAGCACGGTTTGTTAGAGCGGCAGTTAGTATTTATATAAATAAACATTGTTGATATAATTTACGAACGCTTCTCTCGTAGCCTTGTGTAAGAGCTGCCGACTGTCAACTAGATGGTTGCAGGTTCGATCCCTTGCTTGGGAGCGGTGCTAGTCATGCCGCACTGAAGATCTGTGATACAGCGAAACAGTTTGTCTATATATAACTGTATATACTAAGTATACTGCTGTGTGTTTGTATACATATGTTATTTTTCAAAATTCACAATTTTATAGTTTAGGAGCGAATCCTGTGCATACAAATATATAAACATATTAATAGTCTTAACAAAATACGTGTATGTCGAGTTAAAAGCTAAAATCCGCCAGTAAGAATTTCTGACAATGTGTGGGCACCTTTGACTCAGTAACAAGAAAGACTTTAGTTGAAATTGAATTTTTAGTCAACCATTTGTAATACAACGTATATCTATGTATCTATGTTGATATACATATCCGACCAAAGGTCACTTGTGACCATTTACTGTTCTTTGAAATCAACTCAGCACGTCTTATTAAATTTCCAGCATCGTCATGGAGAGCGTTCGCACATCTCATACCTGAAACATGACCATTGGATGGTACTGCGATGGTATAAAGTCGAGTCTCCTCCTCCTTTGCCTTAGTCACATCTACAACTACCACCACCGCCACCATCATCGTCATCACCGCCATCTTCTGACCCTCTTATTGCTCCTGATCATCGCTAATGTCTGTAATAGCCTCAGGCAATGTCTCCTCTAACCCCCAGTACTGATCTCTTAACCTTAACACTCTCCATTACATATCAATAATTCTCACCATTCAGTTTCAACCGAGACCATCTTTCGCCTTCATCAGTAACATCATCACCACCACCATCGCCGTCGTGCCAAACGCCAAACTCACCATTTCTTTGATGGAACAACGCCATCGACGCTAAAATAAAAAAAAAACGGCCAACGTCAACGGTGTCATCCTCATCTCCATCGCCTGGCGACATCTCTACTAAACTCATTGTTTTCAGTGGATCGCTACTACTACTACTAATACTACTACTACTACCACTTCTACAACTACTACTACTACTACTGCGACAACTACGACGACAGCTAGTCTAGCGTCGGAGATATTGCTGCGGTTTTTTTTTTCTATTCATGTAACCTCTGATATTCTCATTGGTCAAGAAGATGCCCTCATCCAGGCAGTAAGCCACGCTTCTTTAATTGAATGGTTCCTATATTTGGTGTCTCCTTTGCCAAAACGGCCCCAGTTCTTCTTTGCTTCCTTCCTTCTTCATATCTCTAACTTCCTTCTTTTCTTTAAACGAACACATACGCACACGTATACACACACGCTCATATATATATATATATATATATATATATATATATATATATATATATATATATATATATATATACAATATAATACAGAAAGGTTACTGTAATAGTTCGATAGTGTATAACTAGGGCTCTGATACAATGTTAATATCATATAAAACTCAGCAAATGTAAGGAACACATTTTTATTAATTCATTATTTTCATATAATTGTTTCGGCCTACTTCAATCACATACAACTTTAAGATATACAGAATAGTCAATATGTACAAAACATCAATTTTCTAGGGTAGGCTTTCCTCAATACCCATAAAGGTGAACCCTCAGGCTTTAACGAACTGAAGTGTATTCGGTAATCATTGATTTAATTGTATACATACTATCTTTCCATATTATATTATTTCCATATATTTTTTCTATATTATATTTTTATTGATGTTTTATACATTTTGAATATCCTGTATACAATGAAAATGTGTGCGATTTAAATAGGCCGAAATATATTAAAATAATTTTTTTTTTTCAAGTATTTTATGAAAATGCTTTCCCTCCATTTGCTAAGGTTTTCCATGATATTAAAATGTAATATATAATATTATATGTGAGTTAATCAACGCTTGCTTCGCTAAGGCGTTTTATCATTTACTTTTAATTAAAAAAAAACACATGCTATAATATACATTAGTTTTGTGAGTTACATTTGAAAAAAAAAAGTTAATTGTGGTTTTAAGTCGTAATTTATAATTAACTGCACAAGTCACGCGTCTTTCTCTTAGCTATCTATGCATTGAATTCGTTCATACTCATACCATGTTGATCCAAACACACTCTGATTTTTTTACTGTTTCCTGAGCATTTGCTGAAAAAGTTACTTTCTGTTTTAAGCGCTGTCATTTAATTTACATATGTGTCTTTGCATAACCATAAACACGTATGTAAATTGATATATAAGAATAACAATGATGAGAATAACGATAAGATAGAAGTAAAATTACTTTCCAATGAAATCAAAGTAGAATAAATAGTGGTAGTGAGTGTGACTCAACGGGTCACGGAGATATATTCGCAATGTTCGTTACTTGAAACATTAATTAAAAATAATAAACATTTTATTCATCAGTTGTTGTAAACATGAAACAAAATCTTTCTCATTTTATTTTATAGATAGAAAACATTAACATTTCGGTAATTTCGATACAATTGTATTATGTGATCGTAAAAAAGGAAGAATAGAATAAATCAATTAACTTTTTCACTTGCAACTTTGAAATAGATCGCAACTTGTTGAAAATCAACTCGCTTTCTGCAAAGAAAGTCACATTTGAACACAAATGCTACATATTTGTCTAGCAAATAAACAATATTGCGAAACAGAATTATTTGTTTCTTTAAAATAAAAAAGCTAATTGAATTAAAAACAGCAACATAGTTAATTAACAAAATGCCCTTTTTTTGCAAAACCAATATCCAAATTAGTTAAACCTGGGGCTGATATGGCATATCTATAATAAGTATAAAAAAAGATTGTTCGTCTACTGTGTAGAGAGTAATTAAGTTGAAATAGGGCATTTGGACTTCATCGTTAGTGCGAAAAATGGATCCAACTTTCGCAGTTATTCAACTAGATGTTGTTGTTCTGATGACGACATTTTTCAAAATTGAAATAATAAACTTTCGTAAGTCAATTATGTACGGAAATTAAACACATTCAAAAAGTCACGATTTAATCCCAAAATATATATGCTAAAATATTCGTCGGTTTTTGGATTGAGTTATATTTGAAAAAAAAAAAACTTCCATTTTAATTGTTTTAATAAAGCGCAATTAGAAATGAAATCAGCAAGTTACGCATCTGTTACTCAGTTTCCATTTACTACCTTCACTCTATGTTATTTGACCTCTCTCCACTCTTAATTGTACACTGTATATCACTATCGCTTCTCTTTCCAAATCTCAAGCAATCTGAGTATTCTCAGGGCACTAAAGATCATTAAATGATCCAGGTTTTATTTGAACGCTTGGGATGATCTTTTTTATTTTTCATTTTTTTAATTATTTTTTCGTGTCACTTATAAAAACAATTGACAAGATTCAAGGAAACATTTATTTTCTTCTTTCCTTTAACTTGAAAATATCTGTACGCGACAGACTTGCAGAAGAGTAGGCACAGAGCATCCTTTAGTTGCCAGGCTTGTCATGGAGGGGTGATTAACTACTACAACTACAACTAATAGTAGTTCTACTGCTATTAATACGAAGATTAAATAAACACATTTATAGGGTTCGGAAATACTCGAAAAAAAGCAGCAAATTTGACATTGGCCACCTTAGAGTTGCCAGATATGTCATAGAGTGTGAAGAAGTAGAACAACTACCACTACCACTACTACTACTAGGTATAATAATACCATTACTTTTGCTAAAATTCAAAGCAACAAAGATGTATGGGGTTAAACACTACTCAACACAATTGCAGAACATTTGGTATGGAGTTTTCTTGAATTGCCAGTAGTGTCATGAAGGGTAAACAACAACTACTATTACTACTTCTATTGCTATTATGAATTAAATCACTGCTACTACTACTGCTACCAGCATCACTACCACTACTACAACTAACATTGCTAGGGCTAAAGTGTACTCTACACAATTCGATCATAATCAAAGTATAGTATATATTATGTGTTCTATCTAAGAAGGATAACTACTTTCGCGGCGATTTTTAAAAACTTTTGTCTCCTCCAAAATGCTTTGGACAAGATTTGGATATTCCTATATTATAAACTAAATTTATATTTAACTTTGGACTCATGACGAGCCAAGTAAAAAAATACATAATATTTAAATGCAGGAAAAGCATCAGCGTACACAAATGAAAGAAGAAAGACGAGAAAAAGAAAAAAAAAGGTTTGCGTGAAATAAATAACAAAGAGTTATAGACCTATAAACAATGAATAGTTTTGATGAAAGAGAGAAAGAAATGTGAAAGGATTATGAGTTATACAAGCGGAAAAAGAGGGAGAGAAAGACAGAATAACTCTACACACACCGTAGATATTAAAGTAGGTTAGACAAATAAAACGTATAAATCAATATTTAAATACGGGAAAACTGACTGTACTAAAATGAAGCATACACTAGAAGAAGAACGAGGGAAAATATCACTCGAAATGTAGAAATATTGATAGTCACGTTGATTTTGTGTCCAGAAAAAAAAAGATAATGTAAAGGAATACAAAAAAGTATAAAGCTGCTTATATAATACATCAGTATACTTAACAGCCGAGTAATCGAAAATAAACAAAATATACAAATAACTTATTCCAAATGCATTAACATTTAATTTTCTACCGGCCGGTATAGTTTTAAAGTGCTGAAACTTTGTAATTTTGTTATTTGAAATTTTGTTCGTTACTTTCACTTAGTCGAACACGAGTGAATAAAAAAAAATTGGCGATTGAACTTTTTAGAGATGGTATCTGATTTCAGTAAAATTTTGGAATGACAAAACTTTCCCTGGTTGCCAAAAAGTCATATGCGAGGTCATAATTGTTGAGAAAAATATTTAAACATTAAACATCTACTAGACGACGCTCTTTTTATACCTTATCTTCTTGTGTTTCTTCTGTATTCATGGTATGTTATTATTTGTCACCCGTTACACTGTTTCGTACTGCTACTACGCTCTCTATTCTCCTTCTCCAATCACAAACGCACTATACCTTAAAACATACCCTCCAGTGTCTACTCATTTTCTTCTATATTTACGTCATTTAATTATGTACATCATCTTCTTACTCTATTTTCTGAAACTGCTGATACTAGTCCTCCTCTATTCTCTTTCTCCTAAAACATCATCACATGCGTACTTCACCGCCAAACATACTCTCTTGTTTCTACTCTCCCTTTCGTCTTTATTTACTGTATTTAATTATGCACGCCATCTTCTTACTCTTTTTTAAGCTGCTTATATAATTGTTCTATCAATTCCTCTCCTTCTCTTCTTTATTCATGTCATTTAATTATTTCTGTCAACATCTCATACGCACTGCACCGTCAACTTTTAACAAAACTTTTAATCTTGATTTACATAATTCAATGATTTACGCAACTCTCTTATATTCTCGTCAGCTGCTACTACTATTTAATCAATTCCCTTCTCCCTATAATTTGTCATCTTATACGCATTTCTAGCGTCGACCATACTATTCTACTCTTTCTTTTCCTCTGTATCTAATTAGTAACGTAGTCCTCTTACTCGCATTCTGTTACGCTGCTACCCCTACTAGTCCTCTCTATTCCTCCCCTCCAATCACTTACCTCATACGCACTTCACCGTCAAACATACTCTCTTTCGTTTACTTTTCTTTATTTACGTCATTAAATTATTTACGTTATCCTCGTACCTTCCTTTTGTTACGCTGCTTCTAGTTCTCTAACAGCTAATCACCTCATACAAACGTCAACGTCAAGCATACTCTTCTGTTTCTACTGTATTTTTCTTCTTTATTTACGTCATCCTCTTACCGTCTCTTACGCAGCTGTTACTATCTCCCTCTGTACTTTTTCTTACACCACTCATGCGACTCCACCGTCAAACATCACCCTCTCCTTCTACTTTTCCTTTCTTTTTTATTTGGCTACAGAAAAGAAGAGGTTGTAGTAGCTAGACTTCGTATAGGACATACATATATTACTCACAAGCATATATTAGAAGTTGAAGAGTATCCAATGTGTATATTATGTCAAGAATCTTATACAGTAAAACATATATTAATAAAATATCAGAATCTGCAACAAAGCCGAAGGAAATACTACAACTCGACAAATATAACTGACCTGGTTAAAGGCACAAATCCGACTAATATGTTAAACTTCATAACAAAACTGTATTGTTTTATCTTCAAGAGTAATGTCTTCAAAGAGTAATGTCTTTATTCGGTATTAAATAGCCCAGATATGGTTGATATGACGTAAACCAAACCAAATCATTCTTCTTTATTTATGTCATTTAATTATTTACGTCATTCTCTTACTAACCTTGTCTTAAGCTGATTGTACTACTATTTTCTGGTATTCCCTTTCTCACACCACTCATCATCGCATGCGCACTTCTCCGTGAAATATACTCTCCCGCGTCTACACTTGAAAATAAATTATATAGTTAGATCACCCTTACTCTCTGTCTACTAAGCTACTGCTACTAATACTTATATGTGCATATAAAACAATCAATGTGCAAACAATTAAACAATCAAGTAGGATCACTAGAGTTTTTATATTATATAGATCCCTAATCAGAAAATAGCTAATCCGGAAAATAATGTTTATGTTCTGCATGTTAAGTCGACGTTTGTCCTTTAATAAATACGTTTAGGCCTTCTTAGGTATCCTGCCTTTCAGGGATAGCGTATGTTCAGTAGATTACAGCTTCTTTGTATTATTTGTATTTTTGGACTACTATTCTCATTTTGGATATTATTCTCACAACGTTTTGACCGGTGTAACCTCCGACCTTCTTCAGCTGCGTCTTGGCGAACTCGGGAATCACTACATAATTTCAAACGGAACCCTTTATTTAAACCACGAGAGTAGTTTGCTTACGTTGCATCAATCATTCCAGGCTAGAAGTCTTAAGTAATTCGTTATTGTATTCTTAGTATTGCCAGCACTGAAGATTAAAACTTCAACCTCTAGAAGAATGTAACGTAGAACTGATTATAAGTTAGTAGTTTTATCCGTTGCGCCCGGGTCCATAAACATTCCGTACAGATTGCTGACTTCGACGGAAAGATTTTCGAGTTCGACAAGATGTACCTAAAGAAGGTTGGAGGTTACATCGGTCGAAACGTTGTGAGAATAACATTCAAGATGAGAACAGTAGTCTGAATAATCTAAATAAGGCAAATTATCATTCTTCATCTAAAAAAATTCTGAAACATTACATAGGCTTGTTTCTATTTATCTTCTTCCCACAAGGTAAGATGTGACACAAGGTCGGGAAAGTGGAAACAAACCCAGCGCTCGAGAATTTGAGCACTCTGGCCATTTAAAAATTGCCTGGGCAGCCCCGTCGGCATTCCCCGGTAGAGGCGCCTCAGGCGATTAGCAATAAACTTACCCCTTCTCAAAGGGTGAGAAGGCAATGCCTGGGAGGGTGCACCTCCTAGAACTGCACAGGACGGACAGGCTTGTTATTCACCTATTTATCTACGTTCCACAAAGTAGAATGTGACACAAGGTCGGAAGGTGGGAATTTTCACTCTAGAGGAAGAGTGAGGTGAATCTCAAAAAATTGCCTGGGCAGGGCGCCTCAGACAGTAAGCAATACTCCTCCCCAAAGAGGGGAGGCAAAGCATGGGAGGGGGTTAACCTCCCATAACTGCACAGGACAGTCAGAACAGATACTACACTTTGATCTTAGCCAAAAGACCAAGGAAGCATTTTTTATTTACCTCCCGAGGAGGTTAGGCACAAGGCCAGGTTTATCTTACTCCCACAAGTAAGATGTGACCCAAGCTCGGGTCGGGAAAGTAGGGTTTGAAAAGCCAGCGCCCGAGAAGGTGAGCACTCTGGCCATTAAAAATTGCCTGGGCAGCCCCGTCGGCATTCCCCGGTAGGGGCGCCTCAGACAGTAAGCAATAAACTTACTCCTCCCAAAAGAGGGGAGGCGAAGCCTGGGAGGGTGGACCTCCTAGAACTGCACAGGACAGACCCATAGACCGGCGTTAATCAAGCCCCGAAGGCCAAGACGATACCTGTTTATGGCGCGTATCAATGATACGACATAAGACCAAGGAAGCATCTTGTTATTCACACGTAAGATGCATTTCAAAAGGCGGTATATCTGAAAGTGAACTGATTTCAAAACGCAACGTGATGTCATAATGGGATAATATCTAACCAGATTCATCTGAAAAAAAAACTAATTTAAAAAAAGACGCCCATCCGTTAATTACGTCATCGCCTTTGTGATGTCAACATCTACAGTTTCGTAACGTTTAAAACATTAACCTTTCTAAAATAGAATGTGTTCTTTATAAACAGAAAAAAAGAAGAAGAAAAAACAAAATAGACCCAATCAAAATTAGCTTAATTGTTATATGTTTCACAATGGCATAACAATACATTTCTGCTCTCAGCGGAATCCATTTCTATCGTTACTGTGTCTGAAGAGACACGCTTTAACACACGGCCCCTCTTTGATATCTTTTGATTTCGTCGGTTGATGCTGCCGTTTCTTATTTCTTAGTTTTCGACATAACACCCCACAGACTCAAAAAAAATCACAATGGTGCGAATAACTCAGATTTCTGACACAAACGAATCTAATGAAGAACTCGTGTCGGGGGGTCTGATGTTCGAAGAGACACCTATTATCGGCCGGATCGTCTCCCCGAGATCTTCTGCCAGCAGTTTAGTTTTTGAAACGAGTGTCAACGACTTAATTGAACTGAGCAACAACCGGCAGTGTTTTTTCGAACTTTTGGACGCAGCCACTAGACAGGGGACACCACGGACACGGATTATCGAACCCAAGCGTGTCGTGCCTTGCGGAAGGAAAACCTTGCTTGAGTGGGTCAACAGGGAGCTCCATGAATGTTACACCGATATATCCCAGCTTAATGATGGAGTAGCGTTCTGTCAGCTGATAAATTGCGTCGACCCCGGTATCATACCCAGAAGCAAGATCAAATTATATATCGGGATACCCCGTTGGACAGATAACTTCAAGCTCTTACGGCGGGCATTTGCCGACCTCAAAATCAAAAAGGCTGTCCCGGGACAGGGTAAAAAACTAAGTCCAAAAGAAGTGTTAACCTTCACCAGTTGGTTTAAGGCTTTTATTGAGGCAAACTCCCAGTTAATACCTCCGGGTAATATAATAATAGGGGGAGTTGATGATTGTCCTAACTATAGAGACAGGTGTTGCGGTCGCGAAACTTATAGCTATTATAGCGAAGACATACTGGTGAGCCCCTCTTCGTCGTACGTTGAAATTGTAGACAGTCGGGACCATATCAAGGATAACTTAAAACCAGATCACAATGTACGTCGCTTTAATCTTATGAGCCCACGGCACCAACGCGATAACAAATATTGCGCAACGTCTCCCATCCAGAACGGTTTATCAAATGACAATGTCCCGATGGAGATACAAAGAAAAACATTCTCACACGACAGGTGTCATCCGATCAAACTCATATGCCCGGAAAAGTTCACAACTTGCGGCCGGAAGACCCTGCTAAACTGGATAAATTGTGAATTATCGCTGGATATTGTGGACCTAACTGAGCTCTCTGACGGGGCTGCCTTTTGCCTCCTCGTGCACAATCTCAGCCCTGAAACAATTCCAATTAAAAGCATCACGTTCAATTCCGACCCTTTCACGCACCAGTACAACTACAACCTTTTGACGGACTCGTTTAAACACCACAAAGTAAAGAAGAACATCCCTGTCCGAAAACTTATCGAACATAACACGAGAGAGATCTTGCTCTTCACTAATTGGTTAAAGGCTTTTTACGAATTGAACATGTCGCCTATTCCCGCCAAAATATCGTAGCAATGAACATCTGCGCACACCCAAACACATACACGTGAATATATTGATTACTTTCGTGAGATTCAGTCGTGAACCTAAAAAAGGCTATACTTGTACTCTTCCGTCTTGTGTTGTTTCCAATTGCTACTTTTACAAAATATCTTTTACTTTTTGGTACTTTAAAATGCGGAATACCTTCCTATTTCAAAACTCATCGAAAGACAACTTACGTCTGAGTAAATATTTGCCTCGCGTCAGATAAGCTATTATACTTTCAGAGAGTGGTCGAACTAGTCTAAACGTTGGAAATAATCCTAATTACTCATCCCAAAAATTCAGACCACATTTATAATATTTGTTTATTTTTATGAAAGTTAGGTTTTTTTAAACGATTTAATTGACGTATTAGGTAACATCAATTTTAGCTCTTCCTACGAGGAGAGTCGGTGCTACCAAAGCGTTTGGATGAGGTTGGGCTAAATTTGGTTGTAAAAAAAACAAAAACAAGTTAAGAAAGAGTGCCATGATTGTTTTATTTTTATTTTTCTCAAAATATTTTATTTATTCGTACGTAATTGCATTTGCGCATGTTTGCTTCTTCTCCCCCCCCCACATTCTTTATGACATCGTTAATTTCTTTCTTTCTCTCTCTTCGCTTTTTTAAAAAACTTTTTCCCCTATATTACTACAATGTAACAAAATAAGTCCCTTTTTACAACCTTCTTCCTCCATTTCTTCTTCCCTTTCTACCTTTTGCCTTTCTTTATCTTCCTGCCCGCATGTATATCTGTCTGTCTCTCGCTCTCTCTCTCTCTCTCTTTTCCTTCTAACAGAAATGTAACAAACTTTATTGATATGTCCACCTTCTCCCCTCTCTTCTTTCTTCCCATCCATCTTTGTTTCCTTCTCTCTCTCTCTCTCTCTCTCTCTCTCTCTCTCTCTCTCTCTCTCTCTCTCTCCCTCTCCTTTTTTCTAACTTATCTTAGGTAATATATTAACCTACATCCGGTTATGAGACTGGAATTTTTAACTTTCGGAAAGTGTGAATTCATCTCTTCCTTGCTCTTTATTGCTATTACCCCCGTTCACAAGTGCAATAACCTGACAGCGTCCACTACGTCGAGTCGACTCGACTCTTTTGTTTGAAAACTATTTACGTACAAATATACAGTAATCAATACACATTTGAAGATATTAAGAACTTTAAGCGATAATCATTACTCTTTAGAAGTAAAAAAAAAACTAGTCCTATGAACAATATAGTGGTAAAAATATTTATTTTGTCGCATAATTTAGATACGTCTTTGTGATGCGTGAATAAACAATGTAAATTCAGATGGCAACGCTGAAAAAAGAGTATCTCGTTTACTTAATAACCAGAAATATTAGAGAGTACATGAATTAACAAAGAAATGGTGATATAAACACAAAAGTTAGAGATGAGACACTTGGTCAGTTCATCAAATAATACGGCTCATTATAACTATTAAAACACATGTTTTGTAAACATAACTCAATCTTAGAACTAAAGTATATTTTAGCATGTATTTTTGACATATTAAAGTATATCAGAAAGTAGTATAAATGACGCAATCGTTAATTTTCTCATCTGTCGTATAATATGAATGTATATATATATATATATATATATATATATTTATATATGTGTATATATATATATATATATATTTATATATGTGTATATATATATATATATATATATATGTATATGTATATTTATATATGTTTATGTATATATATATATATATATATATATATATATATTTATATATGTTTATGTATATATATATATATATATATATTTATATATGTTTATGTATATATATATATATATATATATGTATATTTATATATGTTTATGTATATATATATATATATATATATATGTATATTTATATATGTTTATGTATATATATATGTATATGTATATTTATATATGTTTATGCATATATATATATATATGTATATGTATATTTATATATGTTTATGTATATATATATATATATATATATATATATATGTATATGTATATTTATATATGTTTATGTATATATATATATATATGTATATGTATATTTATATATGTTTATGTATATATATATATATATATATATATATATGTTTATGTATATATATATATATATATATATATGTTTATATATACATATATATATATATATATACATATTTATATATGTTTATGTATATATATATATATATATGTTTATGTATATATATATATGTATATATATATATATGTTTATATATATATATTTATATATATATTACTATATATATTTATAGTTATATATTTATCGATTTATATATGTATATATTTATAGTTATATGTTTATGTATATATGTATATATTTATAGTTATATATTTATATATATATGTATATATTTATATATATGTATATATTTATAGTTATATATTTATATATATATGTATATATATATATTTATCTATGTATATATTTATAGTGATATATATTTATATATATATATATATATTTATATATATTGATATATATATATATTTATATTTATATATATCTATGTATATATTTATTGTTATATATTTTTATATATATATATATATTTATAGTTATATATATTTATATATATATATATATTTATATATATATATATTTATATATATATATATATATATATATATATTTATAGTTATATATATTTATATATATATATTTATATATATCTATGTATATATTTATAGTTATATATATTTATATATATATTGATATATATTGATAGTTATATATATTTATATATATATATATATATATATATATATATTTATATATATATATATATATATATATATATATATATAGTTTGCCGAATTTTCTAAGTGAGACTGAAATCGTGTATCATCTCAGAAATCAAACTTTTTTTCTGACGCGCTAACATTCATTTTTTATAGCTTTACGTTTTATAAAATTGTAATTCGCTATCATTTTTTTGTTAATTACTTAGTCCGGCCCAGTCAATGTATATTAAGAAACTATCTTGGATTGATCATCGACAAATTGAAACTATACATAAGTTTGATTGGAGAATAGAGAAAGGGTTATTTCCCTTACAACTAAAATGTTATTTCTTTCTCTATATGTTAAAAACATAGTTAAATAAATAAAGAATATAAACTAAAATGTTATTTCTTTCTCTATATGTTAAAAACATAGTTAAATAAATAAAGAATATAAACTAAAATGTTATTTCTTTCTCTATATGTTTAAAACATAGTTAAATAAATAAAGAATATAAACTAAAATGTTATTTCTTTCTCTATATGTTTAAAACATTGTTAAATACATAAAGAATATAAACTAAAATGTTATTTCTTTCTCTATATGTTTAAAACATAGTTAAATAAATAAAGAATATAAACTAAAATGTTATTTCTTTCTCTATATGTTTAAAACATTGTTAAATACATAAAGAATATAAACTAAAATGTTATTTCTTTCTCTATATGTTAAAAACATAGTTAAATAAATAAAGAATATAAACTAAAATGTTATTTCTTTCTCTATATGTTTAAACCATAGTTAAATATATAAGGAATATAAACTAAAATCACTTCACTGACTTCTGAGCAGCATCAGTATAGAGAAAACCAGGTTGACGGTTCAATTATTTTTCAAATCAAGTCCTAAAATTAAGAGCATAAGCCGAAGTATAATGGTTGTTTACAGCTGTTTCGAAGCAGTATTTATTTTAAGTCATACAACGAATCATAAAACTAATAAATTCTGACTCTTACTAGAACATAATTTTTTGCAAATCACAATTTTATGAAGTACCATAGAAAATAGACACATTTAATATAAATGTCTTAAAGTGTAAAAAAAAGATTGCTCTAAAAACAGAAACAAATTACGCGGGAATTTCTTGTTTACATCTATTACCGAAAATACAACCAAATATTAAACTCAATTCAGCATGAAAATGCACATTTAAATTTAAAAAAATAACGAAGATAAAAATGTTAATGTTTGTTCCTTCATGTGTTATAGAAATCATACGCTAATATAATAGTAATTAATTTTAAATAAGGGTTACACTTTTCACGGAATCTAAAGACACTATAGTCATTTTATTTCGATTCGATCTGGGGTCACAAGAGGCAATTATCGGTTAAGTCCATGAAATAAATGAAATATATTAGAACGTAAAGAAATAAAATTTATTTAAAAACACATTTTATTCGTTTCATAAACCAAAATACAATTTAACAAAAAAAAAGCTCAGTGAATAATGTATTTAAAAAAAGGTTTAATCATTTAAATAATATGTGTCTTGGTATTTAGAAGATTGGAAATAATTAAATTAGAACGAATTCGTTTCGACACATTGAAGTCAATTGGTCGTTTTACACAAACGCCGTGTCAATAAGCATTTTTAGAGAATACCACCACGCTATTAGTTGTTTTATTACATTACCTCATATTTCAAATGTTATGTTTAACCTTTCTTTAAAAGCCAACAATGTAAACATGACTATATTGGTAATTATTTTTCAAACCAGAAATATAGTTCCACAGAGGCAACGCCGGATGAATACAGCTATATATATATATATATATATATATATATATATATATATATATATATATATATATATGTTTGTATGTGTATTTATATGTTTGAATGTGTATTTATATATGTGAGAATAAGAGATATATTGTGTTTATACAGAAAATGATAAAGGTGGTTTATCTGAAGAGTTTACTGCAGTTTCATTGTGTATCCATTTTTCAAAATACTTAGACATACCCCTGTCTACTGATATGATATATGTAAATATGTATTAGTATTTATAAGTAGAACATATATGAATACACAGGAATATAGTATTCCACTTTCAATGAATAGATACACCATGAAACTTACCCAATATATACCCCTTTATATAAATCATGTATTGATTGGACACGACTTCGGAATAAGATTTGAAAGATTGTAATTTAGATGTTATTCATAGTATTTCATATATATATATATATATATATATATATATATATATATATATATATATATGCGACCGTCCGAAATTATCATCCCAGCACTGTTGAGAGCGAAAGTTCGAAACGCTAGCATATGTAGGTAAAAATAATTTAGTATTATTTATTTAAAATTAATATTGTGTATATATATATATATATATATATATATATATATATATATACATATACATTATATATATACATATATATATATATATATATATATATACATATATATATAATGTAATACGTCCTAAATATTTTTTCGTAATCTTATCTAATTTTCAAATATTTGTGATAAATTATGGCTTCTTGGACAGAAAACAGGAAAATCTACTTTAGCAACAACAGATGAATAACATTTAGGGATGTCTAATTAAGCCAAGCGGAAGTGATTAGTGCTAATGCACTCAAATACGTGGGTGCTCGTGATCCTTATTTGGTTTTCCCTACTTTTTATGACATATCAAAGTGTCTCGGTTCATTCTAATGTTATTAATACATACGATTGATATTCTCATTCCAACGCTCAAACGCCTCGGACAGATAGGCTTAGGCAATATGTGTTAGAATAAGTGTATGGAATATACTGCCAAGTCTGCTGCAAATGAGGTAGGCACCCTCTACCGGGCTAGACAACTTCGTAAATCCGCCAGTATTCTATATCTACACAATTTGATCGCCGTGCGTGGAGTAATGTTGCCACACGTGTTCTGGTTCAGTAACCACTAGCATCTTTCTTTTGGACAGTGTGTAAAACAATATTTCTAACCTATTAAGCCCCGCACTGTTTGCCAAGCTCCAGACCGTGCCGCAGAATTGCATCTCTATGCTTGTTTTACAAGTGCTTCCACGGAATTTGCTCGGATAGAACTTAC
>OY744538.1:66074218-66081718 GCA_963556195.1 Sepiola atlantica
TCTACAATGCTTTATTTTCATAAAAACAAAAAAAAATTAATGCAGTTTTTTTATTAATATATAGAACATATTACTTTAGTAAAGGTGTATTTTGTTTTAAAAAATAATACATTTTTACTAAGATTTAAAAAAGAAATAATGGTTTCATTATATTCCGTGATTGTTGATTAATAAATATTGAAAATTTCATTAAAATTGGTTGATTTCCTGAATTTTAGTGAATTTTTAAGTGAACGGGGTGTTCAAAATTTTTTTACATTTTGGGAATCGGCCATTGATTTTGCACGTACATTACATATATATATATGTATATATATATATATATATATATATATATATATATATATATATATATCTAAAAGCGGCGCGTATAAATATATAACACTTTGATAGCACTTAACGACAGAATCGAGGCATTGTATATATATAGAGAGATACATCTGAGACATTTTGCATATTACCTTCTAAATAAGTATCTCTTTGCATCAAAATCAAAAGAATACACCCAGTCATTAAATACAAAAATACAAAACTGATATAAGCATGGTTGCCAGTTGTAAATCTAACATCTCCAAGGGTTAATGAACAACCTGGCCTTGATAAATTTTAGAACAAAAGAGACTAATAATATAAACAATACACATCTGGACTTATATGACTATTGGAAGTACTTTTTCTGTGAGAAAATGATTCAGTAAATTACCATAGCCATGTTTTTTTAATCATGTACTATTTATAATTTTAATAGATATATATGCTCGTACTCCTTGAAGAATTCATGTGTACGTATTCGCTAGACAAAAAAATTAGGCAATGCTGACGTTAACTTAATTCAAATATCACAATATGAATAAGTTTAAAATTAAGAGCGTTTGCGAGAAACAGACAGAAATAGAGATAATCTTGGGTTAATTATTTTTTTTACAAAAACTCGCATAATTTGGATACAAACAAACATTTTTTTTGTATCTAAATCATTAAAAAAAGAAAAATAGAAAAGAAAACGGACGCTTTTACTTTCCCTCTTTTAACACTGCATACTATTTCGTATCTTCTTTTCACAAATCTTTTCTGATCAAATACTACTTATTAGCTTCTGATTTATATTGCATTACCTTTCTCCGATTCCATGCCATTATATTTTAGACTGTTGCATATTCGAAGACATATATATATATATATATATATATATATATATATATATATATATATATATATATATATATATATAAATTGCATATGTATGAATTGAAAACAATTAAACAGAAAGAAATGATCCCACAGACATAATTTCTTTCCTTGCGGATGTTTTCTAGAATAAATAAGTTCGCACATGGACAAAATATATCGCGTCAAATTATGTATTTGCGTTAAGCCATTTCTGATAGTGTTCTAATTAATCATCATTTTGCTTATATTCTTTAACCATCGCATACATATACATTTTGTCGGATATTCATTTTCTAAATAAAGCATGTATATATATATATATATATATATATATATAATTTATATATAATTTATAATATATATATATAATTTATAATATATATATATATATATATATATATAATTTATAATATATATATATATATATATATATATATATATACCTATATATATATATAATTACGAAGGCTGTTTAATGTTTTTTCGCAATCTTAAATTTAGAGTGATTGCGAGAAAAATTAAACCGCTTATTTATATATATATATATATATATATATATATATATATATATATATATATATATATATATATATATTGTAAATAGATATATATTTCAATATATCACGAAAGTGTGTTTATGCTTTTTCGCAATCTTAATGTGAGAATGATTGTAAGAAAACATGAAACTACCGTGATTACATAGTATATAATGCTCATATATTAATGTATGTATATTATATATATATATATCAATTTATCAGGATGACCGCTACATGCTTCCACGCAATCTGCAGATGAGAATGATCGCGAGAAAACATGAAAGCGCTGTCATTTCATAGTATATATTATACACATACATTCATTTTTATACACTCTAAATATATAAACACAGAAAATATATACATTTTACCGTCTATATACGAGGGGTGAATGATAAGTAATGAACCTCGCACAGAAATCTTGAGAAAACTAATACTTTCTAACTTTATAATGTAAATATTTACAAGTTTGATACATTTGTAGGTTTTAACCGTTTTTTTGTTATATCTGTGCTGGGTTTTGAACTGAATGGATAGATGTATTTCTCAAAAATCGAGGCAAATTTTCATCAGGATGTTCTGAAAAATCGTCCTTTGAAATGCATCCATCTGAAATTCATAGGTATATGGTGTAGGTCTTAGGTGAGGGTTGTCTTTCATATGCCATGGTTAAGCACGGTGTTGCCGAATTCAGATGAAGATACTTGATGACTACTCGATATTTAATGTTCTTTATTTTCGAGAACTGCATCAGTTTCCTTTATTTCAACAACCAGCATAAATGAAACAAACACTGGTAGAACCTACACCTTGGTACTGAAGCTTTTAAATTATAGCACGTTAACTTTGAGGTTAAACAGTATCCATTGTTCATTATAATTAATGTTGCCTCTTATAAAGAAGACAACGACAATAACGACATTTAAGGTAAATAGAAATACTTTTTATTTTAGGCTGGCTGAAAAAGAAACTAACAACAGTTAATAGTCGATTTTAAAAAAGGGCGCCACGCATTATGTTAGATTTCATCATGTCGCTGACGAGTTGGAAAAACCAACGATATGCGTCCTGCTAGTACGATCTCAAAATTCCAACTGGTTAGGCGGGAAATAACTTATCTGGACGTTGTAAGAAATACTGCAACAAATTCTTGTATTCTTACGCCAACCACTCCGCGGTAAATGTGTCTATTGGCATTAATACAACATACTACATCACAATATGTGACTGCCACAACACCGACGTCTTAGTGAGGCTCTTTCCATTCACTCCTCGCACATATATAAAGAAAGTGAGAGTCGTGTTAGTCTTAAATACACACATATACAGTAAAGCACACATATACTTATACACTTACCATTCATATTGATTTGGGGTCGTTTCTCTAATATTGTGTTGGTCTTGTGTGTTTGCTTATGTTTTGATGAGTGTTCCTCGCTTGCGATTGGTCTTTCAGTTTTAAATGTCTTTGTATTTCAAAAAGAAAAAAACATCAATCGATATTGTGTCGTTTATTGTTTTAGGTGTTTCTCTTTTTTTTCATTCTCCTCAGTGTTGTTTCATTATTGACTGATTTTTTAACGAATATTCATTGTTGTTTTAATCGTCGTGAAAGTTAAAATCGATATTGTATTTTCTAATGATTATTTTCGATACAAGTGTCTACTAAAAAGTTTTCGTTCCTACATAAACAAAAACTGGCAATAAATACCATTTGCAATTTAGGAGTTTGAATGCAAAATGCGATAATCGCCATTTTAAATTTGCGAAGCTATAACTATGAAAAGTGTTGCTTTTAACACTCTACCACACCTAAAATTGCGTGTTACATCATGTGATATCTGCATATGTTTGTTAGCTTCCAATTTAAATAGGTTTATAGTCGAAGTTTATATTTGATGTGGTTGTCATTTTATTGCTTGATTTATCAATTTAAAGAAATTGAATTTACCGTGTTTTGCATTCAAACACATCATTTCCACTATTATATGATATTTGCACTGCGATATCCCATTTGCAGCGTTCTGATAAAGCATGATATCAGACATGCATCTATGCAAAAATAAATACTTATAAATTGAAGGGACGTTAATTTCTCACCCAACCTCTGGTATGTGTTGTAATGCATGCGATTTATTTTTATACACGAAACATTTTGAATGCTTTGTTTAATTTAATCAACGTTTATATATTTTGCAATAATACTTTGTTTAAAATATAGATTATGTCTTATGTTTCAGAATCTTTAAAGCGACCTTTAATAATCTGTTTCATTTGGACTAATATTTTACGGTTGTCAAGTTCACAACGTTTCGGCCGATGTAATTCCCGACTTTCAGCTGGTGCATCTTTTCGAACTTGGAAACGCAATAATCGAACTTGAGAATGTTTATGTTGAAGTTGTGTTTAGCAACTAACGATATATGAAGGGAAAAGGAAAACTATGTCCCCTTTTTTGGGACCAACTAAAAATTATGGACAGAGAAGAGGCCTTGCATAAGTTGGATGACAATGGCCTCTTAAGTAGAATAGTACCTATATAATAATACGCTAGGTAATTTCATGTTCGTATGTACGTTATCACATATCATCCCTATTAAGAAGATGGGATCGCCCATTCACCAAAGATACAATACAAAAAAGTAATACGTTGAATCTCATCTGATGCACTCTGGTGTCGTGAAACTGGAAATAAAAATATTTTTTTGGTCTTCAGACCAGAATCAAAGTGTAGTAAAAATGGTACAATGGTATCGTGGGATCTTCGTTCGCGCTGGACGTCTATAAAATGGAAATATGTCACAAACTCCTACAAGCGTTTTGAAGATAGACCCCTAATAAACAGATATATTCTGAAACAAAATTAACCAGCATACTTAAATGAGTATGCTTCAGTTTGAACATCTGTGGCACATTAATATCGTGGGGACTCCGTTCGCGCCGGACGTTGATAGAATAAAAAATATTTTTAAGCATGGTAATAATATACAACAGATAAAGGATGCAACTGTGGAATTTCCGCGGGTCCCGTTTGTAGAATTACATATATTATAGAAACATTATTCATAGTCGATTAGAATATCAGTACTATAATTGCAATATGAATAATATTTAAACAGGAAATACATAAAAAATCATAATAAGTAGAAGTGCTACACATTCAAACGAGATGAGGTTCAAGGCTATTAAAATTCATACAAAATTTGTCTACGTGAGCACGTGACGTAAGCAATCAGTTTTAAGCGACAGTGTTCTTGGGATTGAATTCCAATCCTTACTACAGGCTTTGATAACTATGAATGACATAAAAATTAACAGTTTTACCGGATTTAATGGTGACCTACCATATTACGTCACTACAACGACTCTTCGCACCACTATGAATGATAGTGATAACAGTGTGAGAGAGTTGATATGACGAATTTAAAAAAAGTCCATGGCAACCTATTACTTCTGTATTTTCTGTAAATGCATACTCCTTGTTGTCTTATTTCTCTTCGGCTATTTAACGCCACAGCGCCCGATAATATCAAACAGAATGAGAACAAGCTGATTCCCGTGTTCGAAATAAAAATTCTCAAGTTCAACTATTAGGTATCCACGTTCGAGACTGTGCTACTAATGTAGCTGGGCGGTTACATCGACCGGAACTTTTGGAAAATAGCAACCAACATGAAAATAGCAGTCCAAATAATCCAGATAACATAGATAGTTTATGTTTATGTAATAACTTGTATGCATTAATTAAAAAAAATGAGTTTATTAATTTTACTCAACTTTCCATATAATTTAGTTTAAAAATCATATTCCTGAACTTTAAATAAACCTCTTGTATAACCTTTAATGTATTTGTATGTTTACACCTTTAAAAATGTTGTTTTTACTCTTGTACAATGTTTTTTTCTTTAAAAAAGAATAATTTATTCAAAAAGTATGTGTTTACGTCTGTTTTAGAGCTATTAGGTAACTATTAAGATGATGATACATCGAAATACTTATTGTTTTTTTTTCTCTCGAGAATTCGTAACCTATGTGTATCTATCCATGTGATATGCGTGTATAGCTACCATGCTTATACATTTTAGACAAATGAAAAGGAATGAATTAAAATATTAAAATTACGCACTTCCGAATTAGATAACAAATCGTAATTTGAAACGATAAGAAAATCATAAAATGTCCACAAATTATCAAATACCAGGAAGTTATCTGATTTCAATGATATTTTCAGTACATTGAGGAATTTTATGATTTATAAAATCAGTAAGTACTTGTTATTATTCTATATATAAAGTAAAGTTATTTTCAACCTATTTAATTGACGAGTATACATTTCTATCAAAAAGCTGCGTATGCAAATCTGCTTTGGCATCGAGCAAGGCTAATGCTCGTTCCGGGGTTTCGAAAAATATGCGTTTGGTTCGTTCGCTTTCAATATTTTTTTAATCTTTTAAACAACGCAGCATCCTATAATAAGATTATCATACATATAGAAAGTGGGAAAATGGTCAGGTGACCGACCAGGATATTTTTGGTGAAATTGATTTTTCACGGTCCCTTAAAGCATAAAATGAATTTTACCGTTTTCTGTAAACTCACTACGCGCGTATAGTCTTAGCCTTTTTTCGTATTGACACTCAGACTTTCAGTTTGTGATAGGGTTAATAAATGCCATGCATTTTTATTATATATATTAAACATTACTTCACTTCCTGTGTTTACAATAGGCATAATTATTTACCTCTCCTTCCCGTACAAATACAATAAACATTCCTCGGCTTTAAGGGGTTACGTTTCTGCGACAATTCTCTTTCGTAATTCTAGAATACGACCATTTGAATTTTTATTAATATTTATTAATTTTATTTTTATAGAACACTTAAATTAATAGTTATAGCTAAATAAGAAATCGAGTAAAATATGTATATGGGGTTCAGAGCTATGGGAATGAGTTCTTTTAAGATTTCTCCATTTTCCGACGCCCGCTTGTTATAAATAGTTCGTAGACGTTTTGTCAGATTCCGTACAAAATGTAATTTACAAAATATACCAGAAAATTGTTTTTCTCACAATTTAAGTGATGTTCTAAACAAAACAACAACTTAGAAATACCGCGTTAAAAACGTTATAATAAGAAATGCTGATTCAACGTAAATGCTGCCTAAAATAAAAACGTATAGATTTTTAATATTAATAATATTGATTTTGAGTTTAATCTAATGTTATTATTTTTAAAATAATGTTAATTTTTTAGATATTTGGAGGGCAAGATTTTTACAAAATAGTATTTGTGATTAAATACATTTACTCTTTAGTGAGATTTTGTTTTTACGCTTGAGCCAAAACTTATTACAGCTAAAAGTCACTGGTCGATAAGGGATAATGAGATATGTTGACAATTGACTGGTGATTAAAATTATTTAAGGGTTGAAAATAATAAAAGGAATTAATAAGATTTGATGACAGGTTTTATTAGATACATTTAATTAATTACTGTTTATATCGACACAACTATTACACACACATATATATATATATATGAAAATGCGACAATAAAATTACAAATGAACGGCACAAAATATGAATTTATTATGAACAGTTGAAAAATAATTAGTAGCATTATGCTTGGAAATTGATGTGTTTGGGTCGATAATCTCTACTTATATAGAGTATTTCAAAATACTTTGTTTATTGTATATTTAAATAACGGTAACCTGTGTTTATGGTAATATTGGTATAATAAATGAAAAAACTTCATTTAGCTACATATAAAACGTAGCTTGAATCTCAT
>OY744538.1:66086718-66091718 GCA_963556195.1 Sepiola atlantica
TCTCATGTCTTGAAAAATTGATTTTTGTCTTCTTATTTTACGTTATTATTGATTTTTCTGTCACTGTATGAATTGCTTTTTTCTCTCTTTTTTTTCTTCTTTTTTTAATACTTATAAGAGACACATGACATTTTGACAGATTTAAAATACGATCGCCAATTCAGACCATTGTCTCTGTCTGTCTGTAGGTATATCTATCTACTTCAGTTTATTCATATACACCCACGTATTTAATCAATTCATATATATATATATATATATATATATATATATATATATATATATATATATATATATATATATATATGTGTGTGTGTGTGTGTGTATGTATATATATATATGTATATATGTGTGTATGTATATACAGGGTGGGCCAAAATAAGGGTCCTATCTTTAAATTTGAATAACTTGAATTTGAATAACTTCCACAAAATAAAAGTTAAACTCACCAAACTTTATGTGTGTGTAGACTGACCCTTCCGAGATTTTTTTAAATAAACAAAACAAATTTTAGCCGAAAAACACTTCTTAAAACTTACAAAAACTAAAGTATTGTTTTTTACACTGTTGTGAGTTTTTTAAGCAAAAATAATGTTTACTAAATGAGGGTACGTTCCTTAGGGCTAATTCGTCTCATGCTTGCTTCGGAAAGGGGTCCTTTACTTATTCTTTAAAAAAAAAAAAAAATCAATAAATAAAAAAGTTATGAATTTTTAAAAATAGGACCCTTATTTTTGCCCACCTGTATATGTATATATGTGTGTGTGTATGTATATATATATATGTATATATGTGAGTGCATGTATATATATGTATATATGTGTGGGTATGTATATATATATATATATATATGAATATATGTGTGTGTATGTATATATGTGTGTATATATATATGTGTGTGTATGTATGTGTATATATATATATATGTATGTATATATGTATATATATATATATAGATATATATATAGATATATATATACATATATATAGATATATATATAGATATATATAGATATATATATATAGATATATATATAGATATATATATACATATATATAGATATATATATATATACATATATATAGATATATATATATACATATATATAGATATATATATATATATAGATATATATATAGATATATATATATATACATATATATAGATATATATATACATATATATATATATATATATATATGCATATATATATATACATATATATATAGATATATATATATATATACATATCTATAGATAGAGATATATATACATATATATAGATATATATATATATATACATATCTATAGATAGAGATATATATACATATATATATATATACATATATATATATATATATCTATAGATAGAGATATATATACATATATATATATATACATATATATATATATATCTATAGATAGAGATATATATACATATATATATATATACATATATATATATATATATATAGAGAGAGAGAGAGAGAGAGAGAGAGAGAGTAGTTTGATATTCCACATATACTTCTGTAGATATTTTGATGATGAGTAAGTGGTGGTTGAGACATAAAACGATGTTATTGTTTTTGTTTCTTTCCTTCTAATTCAATATTTAAAATGCCCTGCGTTCTTCATCGATAATGATTATTGATGGAATGGTACTGTGGTGAAAAACATTCCCGATTTAAAACGCTAGGCGTTGTAAATATTGCATTATAACCACCACAAAAAACACATCGTTTCATGCTTCCATCACAACCGCTCATCATCAAAATAACAGCTTCTTTCACACAGAAGTAGTGTTGCTTGTACGGGTACTTACGAGTATTTTAATGACATTTCTAACTTTTTTCTCGGGTAAATGTGTTGTATATTTGTATAGAGTGTTGTGTTCAATTGCATCCCCTGAAAGTGGGGCAAACGCACAGACAAGGGCAGTGCAACTACAGTATATACACTATTCTGAATTCGATCCAGTTTCTAGTGGCGCAGATCACAACAAATGTTGTTCGTTGTATTTTCAGATTGATACTCGTCCTTGGCTCGCAAAGCTGCTAGGACCTATAGTTTGGTCACTTTTATAAGTACGTGATAACAGTTTAGAGCAGTCAAAGTCTAGTCGAAAAAGACAGCTTGGAAAACCAGAAGAGTACCCGACTCAAAGGCAGCAGCAAACGGTGTTCACTCAAAATTGGTTCCTGATATAAAAGACTTCCTTTTTTCGGTCGGTTACCCTTCTGGTTTGCCAACTTTTGTACTAATTTTTATTAATTAATTTATTTATTAAATTATTGGGTGAAAGTACAGAATAGTTAACAAAGCGCCTCCATCTTAAGAATGGCTTTCTAAATAATCTACTGCAGTTTACGGACCGTGCTGAAATAATAACCTTATTATTTAGAAAGCTATTCTTGACATGGGAGGAAGGCTTTGTTAACTATTCTGTACTTTTGTAAGCTAATGAAGAGTTGCAAAAATTAATCGTGGACGAGTCCATTGTGGGTGGGACGTCGAGAAAGAAAGCGACTTGATAACTGTTAAAGAGGAGAAGGTTCCGCAGTGCAAGCGAGACTTGAAAGGCGGCGGTTTCAGAAACGCGAAGAGCCGGAGCGCTTGGTGATTGGAGTATAGAAATACCGGAAGAATAGGAGTTTACCGATGTTTATGGCACCGATGGAGCTTTATTGGCTATGGTACACAAGCCCGTCTTGCTGTTAGGTTTTCGTGTCCGCTGACTAAAAATGCGACTGATTAGCAAGTTGGTAATGTGAAGGAATCCCATGACTTGTATTTCATCAAACAGACAATTGGAAGTGCTTGTAGAACAATTGCTTCAGTTCACGCTAGGATAGATAATGCAGAGTATATGGCTTTCCAATCGGATGTATATATGAACGAGTTTCTAGCGGAAACCAAGTCTGTGACCTCAGCAAGGAAAAGACTTTCATGAGACAAAAGTATGTCAAAGGATTTTGTTTATGTGTGTGTGCGTAGCCGACGTAAACTATCCGGTGATGGGAAATAAAGAAAACCAAAGTTTTTCCATATACGTTGTGTTCTTTGTCATTCTTTTTGGATGTTACCGGGTACCCTGAAAGAACGGGTAATGTAACACTTTTACCTAACAATTTAATAAATAAATTAATAAATTTGAGAAATTGAACTTCTCACCGTAAGTTATATTATAGATGAAGTTTAATATCAGGAACTAAATCTCACTGAACACGGTTTGCTGCTGACTTTGCCGACAGGTGACAGTATACTTTTTTCTATTCCGCAGTTGACAAAAGACTCGGTCTACATTTACGAAGACCTCTACACATGCGTTTTATTTTGTTATGCTCAATTGTAACAACGTACAATAGTTTAACATGAGACAAAAAAGACAGCTGACAGTAGGATTTCTTCTATTTACCATTCTCATCATTGTATTCGCTTTGATTATCATAATTTAAATGAAAGAAAGACAAACAGTTCATCTCTCTACTTTTATGATCTTATTATTCTGTTCTTTCTGTACTTATCTTACCCTTCCTCTCTTGCCAGACCCTCTTTTTTATCCGTCTTTCTAATCACCCATTTGTATATTTGTAACTCACGACAATGTGTTTATTTTCTGTTTCATCTTGTTCGACATTTTTTGCTATTTCCCTCGATTTTCCTTGCCAAGAAAAGATTCTTCTTGTAGTCAATTGCTGATGTTTTTACCTACATGAATTATCTCCCCTTGTTACAGATTGGTCTTGCTACATACAACGTTTTCTTGGAACGAGGCCAGGTCTTACAAAATGTATTCACTTCAGAGTTTTTAAAAAATCTTTTTAATTATATCTAGTTGGTGTTGTTTTAATCACTTACAAATTCACCCCCACATACGCACACACGGACACACATAGATACACACACACACACACACACACACACACATATATATATATATATATATATATATATATATATATATGCGTGTTATTCTCCGCTTGTTCTTTGGACGGCTTTTATTTTCATATCAATTTATTTTAACATCCAGTAAATCGAATGAGTTAAATGTCTGACTGCTGATTTTAGTTGCAAGTGCTCTGATAATTGGGTTTCGAATCTCAGCGTGTAAACAGATTAAAGAACCGTGTTATGGCGAAACATCTGACTATGAATGACACACACACACACACACACACACATATATATATATATATATATATATATATATATATATATATATCTTAGTGGAATCATTTTAGTTTTTAGTTTTTATTTGTTTGTGATTTTTAAATTTAAGAGAAAAAAACTCACATTATATACTTTAATTTAAACTGAGTTTCCCTCTTTGTTCATTTTTATTTTTCGGTGATTATTGTAACATGTTTCATGATTGTAGTTGTTTAGATGCTATTAAGTATTTTATTTTAATAATTTGTAGCAAATGTCCTTAATATGTTGTCAATAGCAGGACACAGCACATAACACGTGAGAATTGTCTATGTAAAAGCAAACATTCATTTGTTAGCTTGAATGCTATTTGGGGATGACAAAATCTGACAAAAAATACATGTTATGTGTAATACATAGCATTTATCTATCAGAGAACATCATAGCTATACCTTAATAGTATATCATATTGAAACCCTGAAAGAGTTAGATATAACAATCAATTAGTAACTGGCAAATACCAGTAAAATAGAGTTGAGTGTATGTGTGTGTATTTTTACGATCTAATCCATTCAAATAAAGTTTCAAATGAAGAGTATAGAAAATGGAATCGTCCTTGTTTTCAACTGTTTCAAGACGGTGTTTAAGTCATACAAGTAAAAATAATTGTGTTTATATGCCAAACGACTTTCAGAAGACAATGTTCGCATGTTGCCTATTAAAAACACATTCAGCAACAATATCAAAAAAAGTTACAAGTTCCACCAGAAACAAAACAAAAATGACAAGAGACCCATTGTCAAATACTCGATAAAAAACATAAATTATTACAATTAATCCCACATCAAAA